>JAXIVJ010000013.1:361952-469452 GCA_036785665.1 Chirona hameri | reverse complement strand
CACGGGTCGGGTCGGGTCGGGTCGGGCCGCTCATAATCATATTTTTTCCCATATACCACGGAAGGACGAGCGAGCGCTTCGCGCTCGCTCGTAACCAGAGCGCGCCCGCTCGGTCATCGCCCAAAAAGGCGTTTACTGGTATATGTAGTCAAAACTCAAAAGTAAACAATGTAATTTATAATCGTGAAGTTTTACCGCGTGGTATTTTAATGAAAACAAGCCTATCTGAAAGACATGTTTGAATGTTTGTGCAATGTGCATTGGGGAGTATTTAGCCTCTCAGTTATCATCCATTTTGAATTAAAATAAAAACTGTCTCTTTTGATTACAATCGTCATGATATTATAACAGAGGCCAATTTCACAAAGAAATGAATAATTACACGTGTTTGCGATTACAAACGCAAGAAAATATTGCAAACCTCACAAAAAGACATTTCACAAACATTCACCACCTCTGAATTACCGATTGTAAAGAAAATTGTAAACACAAATGTTAGTACAGCAGAAACCTTGAAATCAAGAACGTTTGTATTAAACTTGATGCTAATGACAAATAATTTGATTGTTAACACATAGATTTAACAAATATTTACATTGTGGTTTGTTTTTGTATTCAAAATAAAATTAGTTATAGAGATAATTATCTTTTTATTAACATTTGATCGAAATGCAAACTCTGATTGTAAAAATACATCTTGACAAGCAATTAGAGTAAACAGAATTTGGCCATTCACCGGGTGACGGAGCATAACAACAGAACTACTCTCAAAAGAAAGATCGTTGCATTTCTCGACCATTGTTCACCTAACCTAGCCGATTTACTACGTCGTAAAGGGTGAAGGTTCACTGTGCATTGAACAAGACATCGTTGACTGCTGCAATTATATCGCCATGCCGTTTCTCCGCGCGGAGGCGCCCTCACATCATAGCGCAATCGGTAAGGTGCACTGTGACTGGACTTCAAAGCTGGAGATCCCTGTTCGAATCTCTCGGGAAATAACTTTTTTGGCAGCTATACCTATGTATAACTAAACCATTGCCCAAACAACCTCGGCAACGTAACAACCTTACCAAGAAAATAACCTGAACAGTCAAACAACGTCAACTATCAATGGAGTTTCTCAAATTCAGAACCCCTGATCCACTGGAATTACAAGTTTGTAATTGCAAACATTTTCTCACTTCCGTCAACCTTTGAGAAATAGAACATGTGCAATTGCAAACATTTTTACAAACAATATCTTTGTAAACTAGTTTGTAAATAGTAAATTGAGATTTACTGCACTGGGGTTTTGTGAAATCCAAACTACAAACATGTGTAAAAATTATTTGTAATAACAAAGAAATTCTTTGTAATTACAAACTTTTTTGCTTTGTGAAATTGGCCTCAGGTTGTGCAACAATAATACAAAGCATTTAATATTTATGGATTCAAATAACTATATCGTCTTCCCATTCACATAAAACCCAAAAATATAATATTATGATAGTGCATAGCTATTTAACCACATTCTTACTTGTTAATTCAATTTAATTTGTCTGTTTTCCATTCTATTTCCAAATAAAAGTGCCGATTCTTGCTAACTCCCATGAACTGATTTTCCAGAAACTTTATTGGCTACCCATCTGACACAGACTTTTGGCTTCCTGTGTCGTCCAACGTTTTCTGTCAAATACAATTCGCATAATTAATACCGTTGGTATTCATTGAAACAGAACACAACTACACATACTTCCAAGACGAGTTTCTGTGACACTAAACCAGTGGCCGTGACACAGGGAGCTGAGGAAAACCGTTGGCTTGCAAGCCCGTTTTGTATATCCGGAACTCACAGGAAGCTTTCATATTGTGTGAATACGGAAGGCCTGTAACAGTTAGTCATATGTAAACAATGAACCATCTTTGTAGGTACGCATATTTCGCTTCATTGTGAAAAACGTCTTTATTTGCATATACCTAACGTTCAAATCCTAGGTAAGCTGCTTGCTCAGGGTATGTTCGAAGGTTTGTTTAAAGTTGTCTGCATTTTACCGTCGCTAAATTATCGCCATCCTGGCAGTAAGTGGCATTTTAGAACAAAGCCGTTCAACCTTGCCTGTTGCCACTGCCACCTAAGAATTCAGCGAACATTTTAGTCGTTCCACTTTATAGGGAAAGTGCTGTTTAACTTTCTTTAACGCGCTATTAAATTGCTGGCAAGTGTAAGGGCATTTTTAAGTGGAAAGTTTGTGCTTAACCGATGTTTGTATATGGAGGCCATTTAGGAGTGCAGGTACTTTGTGTAATCG
This sequence comes from Chirona hameri, assembly GCA_036785665.1. NCBI lineage: Eukaryota > Metazoa > Arthropoda > Thecostraca > Balanomorpha > Balanidae > Chirona > Chirona hameri. The sequence goes on along the minus strand of JAXIVJ010000013.1, from coordinate 467,161 downwards.
TCGGAAATCGAATATCTCGCTTTTATGGATAGTCGCCATTTACAGGCACTAGGCCCTGTTTAAACTGCAGGAAACGTCTATCGTTGAACATGCCACTGCCCAAGATAATGCCATTTGTCCATGAGCAGCACATATCCAGAGTATGGAAGCCAGGGTAACTGGTGAGTGCCGACGGGCAGTTAACGAGTTCTGTCGCGATCATTTCACGGCAGCACGGACAACAAAGTTTGCACTGAGAACTACCCAAATCATCAGTGTTGCAGGCGGCCTGCATTTGCTCTCTGATGAATAGGTAATCTAATAGGAATGGCCTAAATCAGCTAAATTCAATACTTCCGAAGTTTCAGTGGGCAACTATGAAACCACGAATAACACGGCTATTGGCAAATGGATTCGGCTTCCATTATTCAGAATGGCAGTTTGTACAGCAAAGTGAGCCTTGTTTCATCACTGTCAAATGAGATGTTAGCAAGTAGTCTCCCACCATTAGCTTGGATTTTAGAACCAATTCCAAAATGACAGCACAACTTCCTGTCCTTTGGGTAATATTGAGAGAGAAAACTTTTGACAGGCTTGCTGAACCGACACGATTTGCGTGACATGATCTCGGTCCCAATTAACAGCAGTGTATCGATATTTATATTTGGGTTACACTGATCAGCAAAACTGTGAGTCCGCATTTGATAGAAAGGATGCGTCTATTGTGCGGCTATTCTAACGTCTATCAAAATTCAGATGTCCGCATTTCATCATTGTTTGCATTATCTGCTTTTGTGTTTCATCTTCTTTTTTGTATTATCTGCTGTATGAATCGGACACTGTTCGACAGCCGGCTGTTGTGATCTGGGGGAGGTGGGGGAGACTGACAGCCGTTTGTCGCGGCGGGGGCGGGGCGGGGGCGGGGGGAGGGAGAGGCTGACAGCCGTTTGTCGCGGCGGGGGCGGGGCGGAGCGGGGGCGGAGCAGGGGCGAGGGGGGGGGGCTGACAGCCGTTTGTCGCGGCGGGGGCGGGGCGGGGGCGGGAGGGGCTGACAGTCGTTTGTCGCGGCGGGGGCGGGGCGGGGGGAGCTGACAGCCGTTTGTCGCGGCGGGGGCGGAGCGGGGGCGGGGGGCGGGAGGGGTTGACAGCCGTTTGTCGCGGCAGGGGCGGAGGCGGGGGAGGGGCTGACAGCCGTTTGTCGCGGCGGGTGCGGGGCGGGGGCGGGGGGCGGGAGGGGCTGACAGCCGTTTGTCGCGGCGGGGGCGGGGCGGAGCGGGGGCGGGGGGTGGGGGCTGACAGTCGTTTGTCGCGGCGGGGGCGGGGCGGGGGTGGGGGAGGGGTTGACGGGAGGGGTTGACATCCGTTTGTCGCGGCGGGGGCGGGGCGGAGGGGAGGGGGGGCGGGGGGGGGGGGGGCTGACAGCCGTGTGTCGCGGCGGGGGCGGGGGCAGATGAGTGCCACCCGATGGAACCCTCGGAGCTGCCACCATCACCCCCCCCCCCCCCCCCCCCACCCCCACCCACCCACCCACCGCTGCACCGAGTCGGTAAATCTGCCGGAGACAATATAGCTGGCCAGGCGACTTGTCAGCTGCGGTCGAGAGCGGCGGTTATACCGCGTCCACCGGCGGCGGACGGCGGACTGAGCTCTGGCCGCCTCCCTCCCCGCACGCCGGCGGTATATCAACTACTGTCTGCCTGCACCACTCTGACGGTGATATGGCAGCACGGAGGAGAGCGCTGTTGGCGGTCTGAAGATCACCGAGTCGGGCGGGTGGTGAGATCGGATGCTGACTGACGGTGGTAATCTGTCAATACATCTGCCGGTGCAGATCCGCCGATTGAATTGCAGATGCCACCCAGCAGGGGCGTCGCCACGGATTTTTGAGTGGGGGGGGGGGGACGAAGTGCCGAATGAGCCATCAGCTCGGTTCTCGACAATGTGAAGGAAAATAAGTTTTTACCTTATAATTTGTACTTAGGAACGCAATTTTGTGTTGTAACTACCAGCATTGTTTTGTATTATTATTTCAAACTATAACAGGTGATAGATGACAAACGTTCTTCGTTCGTCGCTGTTTGGGATACATATCCTAGTTATTCGTGTTACATAGAAAGTTATTTCATATTAATTATAAGAAGTGGCAGCCACCTGTCCGTCTGTCCGTTCGGATGTCATCCGATTGCTTAAATAACTCCGCGCACCTTGCAGTAGAAACTGCGAAATTTGGCATGTTAGTGGGGATGTAGGGTCGCACTATCGTAGGGAAATTTTGCGTTGATCCATGATCACAATAGACTGCAATTCTAATTATTGCAGTCTATTGTAAAATATGCCGTGAATATCAGAACTTATATGCGCCACCCAGCTGCCACTGGACTGGCTTTTCGCTTTGGGAGACACTGGCTCGGTGGTCATGGGGGTTAGGGTCAGGAGTTTTATAGATATTTAGGAGTTTTTTGCGATACAAGGCAACGTCACCGGCGTGTTTTTTTCTATCTTCTGCATAAGCTCAGCGCATCTCACTGTTCTGCATGCTGGCCGACCCGGGATGCCCGTAACTGTACCAGAAGGACGGATCGCCCCGGAACCGGTGACTGCCGCTGGCTCGTTGTGCGGGGTAGTCGTGTGTAGACGGCTGGCCGAAACGGATGCGGATGAAGTAGCTCATGTACTTGGATGAAGTGGTTATCCGAAAACTACCTCGGTTTGCAAACTTTGAACGCATTTGGGCAGAACTTAAACGAAATGGCTTGCATATTTAATTTTATATATTTAGTCCGAAGCTTTTGAATGGATATATCTCCTAGGTCAGGACCCGGCCATTTGAGGACCAGTTTGATTACCGAGCGGAGCGAGGTCTTCCGTCAACTAGGGGGAAAATATACGTATGAGCGGCCCGACCGTAACCATGGTTTTCAGAAGATTATTTCTTTGCAGCTATTCGGTCGAAGTGACTGAAAACTTGCACACACAAACGTTCATGTCGTAAAACTATCCGCCGGTGTTTCCTTTCAGCAAGCAAAAAGTGTGCCAAAACAAAAAATAGGGCACCTTAACGCATAATATGCCCATTTTTCTGCTACCGAAATTCCATTTAACCCGCGCCCCGTTGGGGTCTTTAGCCGAACGCGCCCTGCTGGGGGGGCGCGTTCCCCCCCTCGTATTCTATTGTACCCCCCCTCGTATCTTCAGAACCAATGACTGCAGCGGGACGCGCAAGGCGGCGATCGAACGCTCTCATGAAGACGAATATAATGCATACCCGAAATTCTTTAAAAAAATGTCACATGTCAGGTCACGATCAGGTCAAAGGTTAAAATTGAGGTATTTGAGTTTTTGGGTCATGCTTTCCATCCAAAGCCTTATATTGCGACCATTATCGCACAAGGTGCTCTCAAAGGTATAATGCATCTCCCGTATAAGCGAAAGTGAAATTGTAAGCAAAGGTCATGGCCAGGTCACAAAAGGTCACAGGTCTACGAAACCCATGCGACACATGTATGGATTATTTTACACGTAGAATTCGATAGTAGCAGCCATTTTCACAACCTGACCCCATATAATGGCCGTCAGGTCAAGGTCAGGTCACAATAAGGACACAATTTGAAATTGATCAATCTAAATAAAGAAGGCATATTTTTAGATCAACTTTGTCCCAGAAATACAGCGGTGGTATGTATTTGTCTGTATCTGGTCACTAAAAGCCAAAAAACGTTACTTCAAAAAATGACGTCATGAGTTACTTGTACTTAGGGAGCCATAAGTCAGTCAAAAATAAAGATATTGCTTTGAAATTTGGCTTGAGTATCGTCCATACTTGGTTCTCTAAAATATATTCCGATTTGTGTAATATCTTTAAAAAATATTTTGCCGGAAATTTTCCCAAACAAATAAATTTTTGCATTTTGGGGGTGAAAACCCAAAATTTTCCAAATCCGAGATAGCTATTTTGAAGGCAATGTCATTTCCTTTCTTTTGACGTTTTCATTTGCTATTTGCATAAAAACTCGATTTTCTACGAATTGTCAAATATGTATCGTTTTTCCACCAAAGATGGTATGACATGACGTCATTAAAACGTCATTATCTTCTAAAGTACTACCACAATTGCAGTGAAATTTCGTGAAAAGACGTAAAATTGATGCAGCATAAGGTATTCAACGTTTGACGTCGCTATAGCTTATAGTTTTCTAGTTATTGGGAAAATCCGGGAGGGGTAAAATTATACCCCAGCGGGGCGGAGGTTAAATTCCTGTTAACTTCCTTCAAGAAAAGTAAAAATATCGTTCTGATCCCTTCCATTCTTCCATAGCACTGATACGCAATATTTTCGAACATTTCGATTTATGTCTCCAAAACTGGGGGGACAATCCCCCGCCTGACGACTGGGGGAGGCAGTTTCCCCCCCCCCCCCCTACGGCGACGCCCTTGCCACCCAGTGTTGATGGATACCAATTCCATAATTTACACAATTAGAATGGGCTTCGCAACAAAAGTACTTCGACTTTCTGGTACCAAAGCTGTCTGCATCGTTAACGACGTCACTATATCTGTGCTGTTCGGACTATGTTAATGGGCACCTCATAACCGCAGTAGTTGGGGCGCCACGATACCCAAAATCACCACCACCACGCGACGGAAGGAATTTTTAACGAAATTAGCATGCGATTCAATTGGAACCATCGGAGCTAATCCCCATACGAAATACTTATTTTTGATTATTGGCCCGCTATTTGGCGTACTTCCTTCCTGCCCTTCCTTCCTGTTCAACATTTAATTAATGTAAATAACAATACTGTGTTTTTACTGAGGTCGACTTATTCGATTTTTGACCTGACACGTCTTATGTTGGTTGGTGTGTTGCAGCACAGCATACCTATACCGTTTAATGCATTCTATTAATAATGCGCTAGTTAATACCGGGAATCGACGCTGATAATTACACATATAGTACGTATCACGTACTGCAGCACCACTCACGGAACAAACTTATGGGTATGTTTGTGAAAGGCAGCAGCTATGAGAGTCGTTAATCACAGCTAGAGACAGGCTATGTTCTGGGTTAATTAGTTTGGTTATCCACGCCGCTGGTTCAGTTCTAATTACGGTGGTAACGTCTGGTAATGTTAGCGTTAATAGGCTGGTGTCCGGTACGCTGCGGGGACGATCAATATCCGTGATTCATCGTGAACACCCGATGACTGGTACACATTCGTAATCACAAACACTGCTACTGAAATGGCAAAGCGTTCCTCCTGAAATAGAAACTGAATGCTTGATATACATAAGTGGATGATATTGTTCTATTCGTTGGTGAAATCTGTGAAACTATGAACCAAGAAAATGGCCACTTGGTGTTGCTGAATTAATTCTCACAAAATTCCCTGTAACATAGCGGATAATCGAGCTGTAAAGGAATGATTCTATAATCACTAGAAGTGCCCCCATCGAATTTGAAAGAGTGGTAATTGGCAAAATTTTCCTGGGAATTAAAGATGCTTAAAATTGTCTGTGTCGATGCTTTGTGAAACATTACTGTTCACTTTCAAACTGAATAAAAATAAGTAAGTTAAAATTAAATTAGAATCATATCGTCCATTTTGTCGTAGAATATGATTGTGGTAAAACTGTCACACAATAGGTAGGTAGGTATGTTTTGCACCTTCACATTAGTAACAGGATCAGCAATCGTGTTTGCGTTTCAATACAGTCCAAAGCTTACCATGACGCAGGTCATAATTACCGGGCTAACAGACGTGAATTATTACTCGTAAACGTTTATTATACTCTTTGATAATTTGAGAGGCACATACCTACAGCGTGGATTTGGCAAACAGATACCAAGTGCCTACTTTGTCGATCCAACAGGCAGCTTAACTCGTTAGGCGTCACCAGGAGCAGACAAGGCTAGACTATAAACGTTTAGTATGCTAACCAGTCGACCTCCCCATACAGACGGCGAGAGATATTATTGTTCACACGCGACAGACAGTTTTTCTGCAACGCAATTGTATGACGCATGTGGTGTTATTTCTGTGATGCTGATTGGCTATCGATTCAAACGGTTAACATTAGGACGCCGGTAGTGAGCCCGCTGACCGCTAGGCCTCGCTCGCTTTGTTTTGGCTGACATTCTTTTGAGCATAGCTCTCTGCAGGCTATTTCAGCTGAATTATTTGTCTGCTGCGCGCCAAATATGTCCAAGGTTAGTGATGCTAAAGGGAAATATTCACCTTTTGATTTGTTTAGCAACAATTTCTTAGGCTTCCGTTATGGTATAAAAATTAGAATTTATGTTATCTAAATTTACGAATTAAATAAAATTATTCCCTAATTCAAAGTTGGAAGTTTGGACAAATTAATGATCGGTGTTTCCCTCCACTATCAAAACGCGACATATACTATACTCCACACATATACTCCAGACATATACTCCACTACCAAAACGCGACGCTTTTGTATCAATCTCTTCAACGTTAAATACCTCTCGTTTCTCAACAAATCGCATACACTAAATAGTCGCCGTCCGGGGCCAAGCTTAACTGCCGATTTCAATTTATTTTTTCAAATGCTTGTTGATTGTTCATAAAAGTTTAGCACATATTCGCAAAAGATAGAGTGCAGGAAACATCTTGCATACCTTCATGATAAATAACAATACGTAGGGAGGCTAATTTACTGAATTCGTTACGAGTACCTACTTGCTGAGTACCGACCGTTATAAGCGTGGATCGCTTATCAACTATAACTTGAAATATCTTTCGGTAGGAATGTTTATATGCAAAATGTGATCAACTTGCATATTGTAAATGTTTTATTTGTTTTATTTAAACGTTCCTACCGAAAGATATTTCAAGTTAAAGTTGAAAGCGTTCCACGCTTATAACGGTCGGTACTCACAAATACTTGGTAACGAATTCACTGTCCGAGCTCAAATTAGTCTGCTTAAGCATTGCTATTTATGGTGAAGGCATATAATATGTTTCATGCACTATATCTTTTGCGAATATGTACCAAACTTCTATGAACAATGAACAAGCATTTGACAAAAAGTGCATTGAAATCGTCAGTTTAGCTTGGCCCCGGACGGTGACCAATTTAGTGTTCTCGACTCTTTTATGGTTTGTTTTATAAATAGGGCATTTTTCGCATGCATTTTTAACAAACAGGTATTTAATACATTACAGTGCACACATGAAACATTTATCTGAACCGTTTTCCCCATAATCAATCAATAAACGTTTCAGAAAACCTTGATGCATTCGGCGGATTAACTTGGCCCCGGACGGCTACCTATTGTCGGCGATTTTTTGTATTGACCATCAGGGACACTGTCACGCTTCTTGGCGCACTTACTTAATTTGTGGCCCTATGACTTGTTTACAAACCAACATTTAAACCAGAGATAGTGATGGATCATACTGTTCGTCACCATATGTAAGTACATATTTTTTTATTTCCCAAAATGTAGTTTTTGAAATAAAAAAGGTGTTATTTTACTTTTAAATTGAGGCACGATCAATTTGATACCATACATGTGTCACAGGAAAATGCAGATAAATAAATCAAAAGGTGAATATTTCCCTTTAAATATGTTACGTTGAAGTTGTTTAATGTAGCGACAGTCACCATTTCAGAACTCCGGTTAATCGTTTTTAGGGGGGGCGTGTTTATCAGTAGTATATTCGACAATGGTGAATAGGAATCGCCAATCCACTCTAAGTAGTGTTAATTTGAGATAATTAAAAATGTTTGACAATCTATTTAATAGCACTATCCTTTATATCACATACCAACGCAGTTCGGCTGTAAAAAGCATCGGCTATTTCTGTCTTGTGTTTTATCTGCTGATACAAATACTACTCATAAGACAGGGACGTCCCAACAAGGGGGTCACGGGGCCATGCTCCACCCCCCCCCCCCCCCCCCCCTGATCAAAACAAATTTACACTAGATAAAAGGAGATTTTCTGACGACCCGACTCTACCCCCTCCCCGGTCAATAACATACGGCTGAGGAGCGAATTGTGTTTCTACCACCGACGTGCCCCCTCTCTCCCCCCCCCCGCCCCCCTCCTCTGAGAAAAATCCTGGCTACGTGCCTATCATAAGATATACCTAAGAAACACAAAATAAAATAATTTGTACTGCTTGATTTGTAGCATCAATAAAAACAACCGACCCCAGTGCCTTTTACCCCGTACGTCTTTCTCTCTGCTTACAAATGTCACGTATTATCTAAACAAGTTAAACATCGCTTTGTGTACCTTCGTGTCACCACCATCTGTCCCCTGCCGTGTTGTGTCTGGCCGTCCGCCAGTCCCCGCTGCCGGGCAGCCGCAGCTCGGCGCCCCTCTCTTCCTCTCTGTGCTCCGGTGACCTCTGACCGGGGCGTCACCTTATCGCCTGCCGCCGCCGCGCTTATTGAATCCACAGCAGTACGGTCTGTAGTATTGAACTACTATTTGAATACAGATTCGGTGTTGGCCGGTGGCAGAGGCCGTTCGGCCGGCTGGAACGAGTCAAGTTGGCCGGTAAATCGGCCGGGCCCGGCGCAGATGGGGCTCCAGTGCCGCCCGGGGAGTCGTTCGAAATCATCCAGCCGGCGGTCACGGGGTCCAGAAATAACCGGCCGGCGTGTAACACGGTCCTCAGGGCGCGCCGGGCCCGCTGTCACAGCACAGTTAGCAGCCGGCGCGCGCCCGCCGGCGCCCCCGGAACACGCCGGCACGTGAGTCTTTATGGACGCATGCCGCGTGATAAAATGGCGACATAAACTGAATTGAAGATGAAGGAAGGGATTTAATCAGAATCGCGATGCCGGCGCCAGGTTATACGAGCTGGCCAGCGGGTTATGTTCTCCCTGAGACTGCCTCGGCCCGGAGCCGGCGCGCCTCCGACGCCGATGGCACGACCCTTTTACGAGATTAACATCTCAAAAAGCGCTGCTTGGACGCTCGGGCCGACGGGCAAATGGGCGAGTATTGTCGGCAGCTTTGGTGGCGACGCGAGAAACGCGAGCAGGCGGCGGCGGCCGTGTGATGCTTGTGTCTTCGAAAAGTGATCCCGCTTGGAGGGTGGTGGGCGATCGTAAAGCTGGCACTGGAAAGAGGATCAGCTTGATATGAAATGGCTGCTTCCGTATGGCGGGTCCACGTGGCTAGGGCCGTATGGTGTCAGAGATCATCAGGGGCCCGGGAACGATTTTAAAGTTGGGGGGGGGGGCGAAACCATTTTGTTTTGTTTTGGCAATCTTCTCACTTCTAATCTTGGACCACCTTTTCGTTGTCAAATTTTCCTCATTGGAAACCGAAAACACGGTTCGAAAGCTAATAACAAATAACAGAAACTATTTCTACATTTTTTGGTTCAAGTCAATATTGAGGTCACCTGAGGTCATCAAAGGTCAGATTTTCCTGGTTTAGGACATCGCTCCAGAAACCCCCAAATATCTCGGGAACTATGATAGCTAGGAACAAACGAAAAAAAACATCGGAAGCTCTTGAAATATTAAATCATAACATGTCATCAAATTGTATCTCAAGTTAATAGTTTGGGCTCCAGAGGTCATCAAATGTCAAAAAAAAAACTATTTTTTGGCAAAACGTTCGCAAATAACTTTTTACCTAATACAGATAAGGCAATGATTTTGAAGACATCATGTTTGTCTCGTCAAAGCGCTTCGAATCACATTCCTTTGGACCAGTTTAGGACAACTTAGAACTTTGACCTCAGGTCAAGGTCAAGTGGCAACCCAAGTAGGTCATATTGAATATTGGGAGACGTGTCTCGACGAGACAAACACATTTATGCCGGTTCCACTTCTTTATCTTCACTCTATCGAGAGTCATTGACACAAAAAGTGTTGGTAACCTCAGCTGACCTCGGCTGACCCTGTAGGAGTCACTGAACAAAAATTGAACCTGGATCATCAATAATAGCCTATGATAACATGATCCCGAAGGAACTGGACTGATATGCGTATCCTCGGAATAGGAAACATTTTAATATTGCCCTATTGACTTATAATCGGAGGTCACGAAATTGACCCCACCGGCGACCTTAGGTCACCGATATTCAAAATCTTAGATATTCGTATTGTAGGTACCTATGACCTTATGAAATCCTGTAAGTTTGAAACCGATCGGCCAAAACTGTGGCTGTGGTACGACCGCAAACGTATTTGGAGGTGTGGTCACGTGACCTGACCTGAGATGACCCGTGGTCAAGAATTGTACACAATGTGGGTAATTGATGCCCGAACAGGTGTGTCAAAAACGGCGGCTGAAACGGCAGCGCTGTGCGCCGTGTGCCGTTTTTGAAACGGTGGCGCTGTGCGCCGTGTGCCGTTTTTGAAACGGTGGCGCTGTGCGCCGTGCGCCGTTTTTGAAACGGCAAAAACGGAGCGCCGCCGTTTTTTTCGCTATCCTCGAAAAACCTTAGGGGGCGTCTAAACGCCACACCGCCGACCCGGCGTGGGTTAACAGAACAATACAAAATTATGCAAAAGTGGGGGTCATGCCACCCTGGTTTCCTATTCCTACTATGAACCGTATGCCTTTGTAAACTCGCCTGTCGTCTGATAAAATACTCGTACCTGACGCCTGACGTTTTTTTTTCTTGAAGAAGCCCACGAGTGTGGGCTGCACCGACCGTGTCATCGCCGTATCACGGTAACCTACGACATTTACGATAACTCTTGCTTGCAATTGCCGCCCCGTCGGCAGAGACAGCGAGGACAGCTAGAGGGCCGCACGTCAGTTTGACCACATCCGTAACGTTGACGTGGGATAAACTTATAAACAAAATGCAGCAGATGTTAATCGCCGTCAGTGCAGCAGCGGATCCAGACGGGAGTTTGGGGGGCAAAATTCCCAAAAGTCTCACATAATTCTGGAAACTCATCGGATTTCGCTTGCTTATGCATTGAGAGCTGATTTAAAGCAAATTTTCCTTAGTAAAAGTTGCTTAGATTTGCTTCTATATCAGGAAATGTGTCAATTTTGCGCCAGTTTCAGGCGGTTTGGGGGGGGGGGGGCAATTGCCCATTTTGCCCAACCGTAGATCAGCCACTGCGTCGGTGCGTCATTTTAACGACGACGCGCCAAGCAGACAACTGCCACCAAATGTACTGCTGCCAAAGTTTTCCATTATATCTCATAGAACATTTAATGGAAAAAGGGAAAGGGAGGAAAAGAAAGGTATACGATACTGCTATAAAGGCAAAGCTATATAATAATAATACTTATTGTTAATATTCATATTGACATATATAAAAACAGTCAACTCCTCATATTAATTTATTAATGACCAAGACGCGTTTCTATAACTTATTCAGTTGGTCATTACAAAATGGTAAAAACATGTATGACTGTTTTTAATAATACTTAAGACATGCTATAAAATAAAACGAAAAAAAATGAAAGTGACATAAGGAGGCTTTCATATTTTATATAACTTTTTGTGAAGAAAATTGAAAGCGCTCATTTTTAGGGAAACTTCTGCCCGTCAAAGTTGGGGGGCGCCGCCCCCCGGTCCAGATGTTGGGGGAGCGCCCCCGCTGCCTCCCCCCCTGTTTCCGGGCCCTTGGAGATCATTACGGTGTTTTGCCGTAAAAATTCTGTTTTCCAGTCATTGTCTTAAAGATCCTCTGTATTTTCTGTCAGCTGGTCAAGTGATGCGACAGTGCAGTTCAATGGTGACAGGCGGCGATTCCCGACGACGAGAGTACGTGATGCGCGTTGGACTGACGTGAAGTTCAACTTGCAAAACAAAATAGTCAGTTGACTGGATAATCTCTCTGATCACCAATGGTTTGCTTCGCCGACCTTGATTTAAACTGTGCTACATTTGATTGTGTAACCTACCCAGTCCTAATTTGAAGACAACTTCCACTATAGCCCCTGAAGATGGCTTATTACATGCTCCGATCTCTGTCTGTTTCCGGGACTGCAGGATGAGTGATAAGCGGACCAAGATCACCCGTTCGCCGCTGTGCAGCCGCTGCCGCAACCACGGCATCAAGATCAGTCTGCGCGGACACAAACGGTTCTGCGGCTACAAGGTCAGTGTTCTGCGGCTACAAGGTCAGTGTGCTGCGGCGAGACCTGCTCCCCCTGGACTATATAATTCATATTGACCTTCTCTTCAGCTCTTCTCTGCCAACCTGTCCCGTCCCAAAGTGCACCGTGACTGCACCGTCCAATGCAGGCAGCATGTGGTCAGCCACAAACACTCGTGCAAGCTCAACCTTTTTGTGATTCGCGCCGATTGCAAAGCATAAATTAGGTACGCTTTATCATTATTAAAAGAAACGAAACATGGCGGCTCTACACCAAACGTTAGTCACTGTTCTGCTGTACCTTAAAATCTAGATCTAATTCGAATTTGTATTTCAATCAAAAGCAAAACTGAATTATTACAAAGTACCTATGCAACGTGAGGCGATGCATGCCTGTTTTCCCAATCCTTTTGGCCATTCCCTCATCGATTGGAAACATTGTTATTGGATTGTCACCGTTAGTTAAGTATAACAAACCTCCCCAGAACTGTCACATATACGATCCCTGGCATTTGGCGTAAGTGTGCTTGCTTTGCGGAATGCATTATACATTACGCAGTGCACAGACTTGATGATACATACGGTGCCGTAGGTTTACGAGTACATGTGTGCTGCGGCGAGCCAGTGGCGCCAAATTTACAGCAGCTGTAAATTATGTTACAGTATAGCTATTTGTCGCTTCATGGCGGGTTCTGTTGCATACTGCGCGCTGCATTAAATGTAGCAGTAGCAGCAAACAGATCACAAGACGGCAACCAAAGTCGCAGTTCGCAGTCATGATGTACCCAGTGGCTCGCATTAGCTCTTAGCGTTGGGAGAGCACTGCCGTTGGACATCCAAATGCGTTAATTTAAGTTCACAACTCACAAGTAGTGAAATCTGAACATTATGCAATGCACAAAGTCCAATTTTTCCCGTAAGTTTCGTTAAATCGCAAAAAATGGTTCCGTCATTCAATCGTTTACCGCCTGACCAGACTTGCTGCGTTTAGGAACCTGCAATATGTCAATGATGGAACTGTGTACGTAAAAAAGGAAGACAGTTGTATGGACTAATTAGTAATTATGCAGTGTTGAATACCATGTCATAGCGTCACATCCGGCATCAGTTGACTGGTCATGCTATTCACAGGAATGTCTGTGTGACAAGTGCGCCCTGGTGAAGGCCCGTCAGCGAGTGATGGCTCGTCAGGTGGCGCTGCGGCGCGCTCAGGAGCACGAGGAGGTCAGAGGTCAGCCCACCATCTTCCCCACCGTCTTCCCGCCGGTGCTGCCATCTGACGGCGGCCGCGACAATACCGCTTCACCAGCCGGCCACAGCAGCACCAGTGAGTCGGGCTTCTCTGGCGCAGTGATGCTGCTCCCGTTACAAACTGCCGTATTCCTGATTGCATGCCTCTCGGACCAAGACGCTTGGGATAACGATCTAGTGCCTAGGTTGTTGCGACTGTAGTCAGAAGGCATAAGGTCGTTGATATTGCGAATGGTGCAGTAGCTCCCTGGTTTCTCTGTCTGAGCGTCGCAGCTCGACTATCTGGACTAGTGGCCTATCTGTCGCCCTCGTTAACACACTGCCTAGTGGGAGAGATCAAGCTGCAGATGTTTAAGGAACGCATCAATGTTTGTGCCTTGTCGGTGGACCATCAAGCGGCGCGACATTCACACAAGTCGACACTAGACCGGCCGGCTCTTCGTCTGGCTGTCACCAATGCAGCGCAGTGAGAGCTCAGTGTCGGCGTCGGTGGCAGTGAGAGCTCAGTGTCGGCGTCGGTGGCAGTGAGAGCTCAGTGTCGGCGTCGGTGGCAGTGAGAGCTCAGTGTCGGCGTCGGTGGCAGTGAGAGCTCAGTGTCGGCGTCGGTGGCAGTGAGAGCTCAGTGTCGGCGTCGGTGGCAGTGAGAGCTCAGTGTCGGCGTCGGTGGCAGTGAGAGCTCAGTGTCGGCGTCGGTGGCAGTGAGAGCTCAGTGTCGGCGTCGGTGGCAGTGAGAGCTCAGTGTCGGCGTCGGTGGCAGTGAGAGCTCAGTGTCGGCGTCGGTGGCAGTGGGAGCTCAGTGTCGGCGTCAGTGGCAGTGAGAGCTCAGTGTCGGCGTCGGTGGCAGTGAGAGCTCAGTGTCGGCGTCGGTGGCAGTGAGAGCTCAGTGTCGGCGTCGGTGGCAGTGAGAGCTCAGTGTCGGCGTCGGTGGCAGTGAGAGCTCAGTGTCGGCGTCGGTGGCAGTGAGAGCTCAGTGTCGGCGTCGGTGGCAGTGAGAGCTCAGTGTCGGCGTCGGTGGCAGTGGGAGCTCAGTGTCGGCGTCGGTGGCAGTGAGAGCTCAGTGTCGGCGTCGGTGGCAGTGAGAGCTCAGTGTCGGCGTCGGTGGCAGTGAGAGCTCAGTGTCGGCGTCGGTGGCAGTGAGAGCTCAGTGTCAACAATACAGCGCAGTGAGAGCTCAGTGTCGGCGTCGGTGGTAGTGAGAGCTCAGTGTCGGCGTCGGTGGCAGTGAGAGCTCAGTGTTGGCGTCGGTGGCAGTGAGAGCTCAGTGTCGGCGTCGGTGGCAGTGAGAGCTCGGTGTCACCAATACAGCGCAGTGAGAGCTCAGTGTTGGCGTCGGTGGCAGTGAGAGCTCAGTGTCGGCGTCGGTGGCAGTGAGAGCTCAGTGTCGGCGTCGGTGGCAGTGAGAGCTCAGTGTCAACAATACAGCGCAGTGAGAGCTCAGTGTCGGCGTCGGTGGTAGTGAGAGCTCAGTGTCGGCGTCGGTGGCAGTGAGAGCTCAGTGTTGGCGTCGGTGGCAGTGAGAGCTCAGTGTCGGCGTCGGTGGCAGTGAGAGCTCGGTGTCACCAATACAGCGCAGTGAGAGCTCAGTGTTGGCGTCGGTGGCAGTGAGAGCTCAGTGTCGGCGTCGGTGGCAGTGAGAGCTCAGTGTCGGCGTCGGTGGCAGTGAGAGCTCAGTGTCGGCGTCGGTGGCAGTGAGAGCTCAGTGTCGGCGTCGGTGGCAGTGAGAGCTCAGTGTCACCAATACAGCGCAGTGAGAGCTCAGTGTCGGCGTCGGTGGCAGTGAGATCTCAGTGTCGGCGTCGGTGCTGAATCGTCGTCTGGGTACTGCACCAGTCCAGCCGTAAGACAGCTCTGGTCTGTTCCGTCTGTGCCGCAGGTCCTGCCCCCAGCAGTGCTGCATCCGGCTGCTCCCCGACCGGCGCCGCCCCCGCTGCCGCCGCCGACTCTGCTCCTCTGGGCTCCGGCCACTGGCTCCACCAGCTGCTGCACATGCCGGAGGAGGCGCTGAACATCCTGCACTTGGTCATCCGGGATAGCAGCAGCCAGCAGGAGGCCGCCGTCCGGCTGGTCACACGAGGTACGGAGCGAGGGGTGTGGTACAGGGACATAGGGTGCGGTACAAGGGATATGGGGTGCGGTATAGGGATATGGAGTGTGGTACAGGGGATATGGGGTGTGGTACAGGGGACTCATTGCGTAGTGCAGGTGAAACGAGCTGCGATGCGAGTCATTCAATTTTCCTGCCTCACCATTGTCTCTGTCTCCGATCGACAGCTAGCGGTGAGACAGCCAGCGGTGAGACAGCACCACCAGCCTCCAGCGAGCTTCCCCCTCCTCTGCCACCGCCGCCACCGCCGCCACCGCCGCCGCCTCCGCCCCGGTCGTCGTCGCCTCCGCCGCTGCCGCTGCCGCTGCCGCTGCCGCCGCCGCTGCTGCCGCCCTGGTATGGCCCCCCGCTGATGCCCTACATCCCACCGGTGCTGCTGCCCACCTTCAGCCGCCTGCACCAGCTGTACCTGGCGCGTACCACCACACCGTGACCTGACCTCAGGTCACCCCAGTCGCCTGTACCAGCTGTACCTGGCGCGTGCCACCATACCATGACCTGACCTAGGGTCGCTGACGGCCCTCCGGCCCTATGGCAGGTCAGGATTAAACGCTGATATAGTGGCAGGTCACTGGCATTGCTTTGATCTACGGAATTGCAAGATTTTGAACTATCACATCTCGTCCTTGGCCAGCATGTAAATTGTCAATGCCAATTTAGCAGCGAGATCTGGCGTTTAGACTGTCCCGCAGTGTCCCGCTGTAATGCGGAACAGCCTACCTACTGTCATACGGAACAGCCTGCCCACTGCAATGCCAGACAGACCATTTGTTGAACTTAGGAAGCAGGTTTTCCTTTATGCATGTCTCGGTAGGTAAATATGACAGCGCATCGAGCGTTGGTATGCTTCTTATGGAGGCCCTCCAAAACCAGGTCAATGAAAAATGCATACCGCTGTTTACTTATTCGCTCCCGATTCGACACGAATGATGCTTTTTGTATATGTTGTGTGCCTAGTTTGGATGTCCGACGATGCTAGCAGTGAAGTTAGCGAAACGTTACATGTACGTCAAAATATAGGCACAGTACTACACTGGCGGATCCAGAGGGGGGGGGGGGCATCAGGGGCAAATCCCACCACCCCACACACACACAAGAATCGAGGGGGGGGGGGCATTCAATACAAGTATACCCCTCCCCCCCCCCCCCCCCGCGTGTTCCCTGCACTGAACGTCAAAAACATGATCTTAGGAGAAAACTTCATGAAAACGGAAGTTTTTTCTCTCGGGTGATTTAATTTTAAGTTGAATGTATCCCTTTCTTTCAATGATAGACAAAACAGCGCACCTGATGCATTTCAAGCAGCCCCAGTGACAATTACTTAACCCGTGCCCCGCTGGGGGGGGGGGGGGCAGGATCTGCTACACACACGGATTTTCTCAATAACTTGAAAACTATGATAGATATCCACGTGAAACATTCAGTACCTTATGCTGCATCAATTATAAGTATTGTCTTTGAAGTCGATTCTTTCCATGCAACGCCCATAGGCGTAATGTTAAAATCCGAAAATGTTACTGGGGACTGATCCCCAGTGACGGTTACGCGCCTGCCCCCACGGAGAGAGGCTGGATCCGCCAGTGCAGCACTACATCACTTCTCTGTGGATGGCAGAACGATAATCAAATATTTGGAGGGCCTCCATAAGAAGCATATCAAATTATTACCATTGCTCGATACGCTGTCATACTTACTGAGCCATGCATATATATATATATATATATATATATATATATATATATATATATATATATATATATATATATATATATATATATATATATATATATATATATATATAATCATTCCGAAGGTCACTAAGAGCAACACACTGATACAAGGCTAGGTGGTAAGTTCAACTCAGTTCTAACCCTTCCATGGAGACTACATCATTCAGAACTGGTATTTCCTTCTGGCGTGACCGCATATTGTGGCGTGAAATACGGCCACTCTGTGGTTTACTGCGGTTACTGTGGTTTACTGCGGTACAGTATATATGCAATGTGCACTGTACCATAGGCACTGCTTGCTGTGCTAGGCACCCCGTAGGCTTCTATTGTTGAAACCTTGTCACGTTGCTGGCTTCGTCAGATGTGAATATTGCCATTTTTGTTGCTGTCATTTGCTGAATGAGAGTTGATAGAGAGTTGAGAGTTGATAGAGAGGCGTGTGATGGCAACATGTAATCCGTAGATGATATAGGATTGAGTGGCGTTTCAGTGCGTAAGTGTTTGACGCTATGCAATAAGCACTTCACTTTCGCTAAGCGTGTGTGGTATGTGTACAATGTCTGAATGGTATGTTGTGTGTTACTGTGTTATATGATAGGATGTGTGTATACATCACAAATTGAATTATGCATCATGAGTGTAAGTTAAAAAGATAACTGTTAAATAATTTCGCGCGCAGACGATCGACCTGATGTTAGTGTATACGCAAATACATGTTATTTCTTTGGGAATAATGAACATAACTGTGTATCGTGGCAGGGATTAAACAAATTGTCTGAACCTTTTGAATGGATGAGTTTCAGAGGCCAGGACCCGCACTAAGCAGAGCGTGCTGCGCAGGCTCCCTACTCCCACCCCTACCATCCGATCGGGCATTTCTTGGTAGCCGACAGAATTTAGAGGCGACATTTTAACATACCCGACATACCGCCCGTGTAGCTTAGTCGGGAGAGCGCTGGGCTTACGATCTAACTCGCCCTGGCAAGGTGAGTTCGAGCCGCTTCGGCGCTCGCTATTTGCCTCTGTCGGGGATAACCTGCGGCCAGTGGCAGTGGCCGCGTTCAAGGTCAGATGAAGCCGCGAGCCGGGCGGACCGTCCTCGGTAGTTGGGACGTTAAACTTTCGCCTCTAAATTCTGCCGGTGACTGGAATTGCGCGATCGGATGGTGGGGTCAGGGCCCGCGCAACAAGCTTAGCTTAGCGTGGGTCCTGATCTCGGAAATCCACCCCATCAAAATATTCGGACTGAATTTATATTGTTTAAAAAAAAAACTGGACACGGTCCCACATAACACAGACACATGGTAGCCATGTGGGCTAGCCCACGTTTCCCACATGGGGCCCACATGGTTTTGGAAGACGTTTCTGCATGGTTACCATATGGGCTAGCACAAGGCCTTCTAACCTCCTTAAACCCACATGGGGTCCACATGGGTCTGCCCATGCCATTCTCATGTTCACGTCGCCCACCAAGCCCATTCCGATCCCATGTGCATTCCCATACCCATGTGAGCCCACATGGCCCATCTTAAACCCATGTGGTAACCACATGGGTCTGTTATGTGGGGTCCGCCCCGCCCTCTGGACGCGACCGCTGCCACCGGCCGCAGGCCATCCCAGTCAGGGGCAAATAGCGAGCGCCGAAGCGACTCGAACCCGGGCCGCCACTACCGGGTGATGTCAGCAGTCCAGCGTTCTCCCGAATGTACGCTACAGGAGCGTACAGACGGGGGCGGCAAACGGGATTATCAAGATAAACAAGAACAAAACCAGTGAAGCCTCGTGTCTAAAAGATATATTACTGCTGTAATTAGACGCCACGTGTCCATTGCACCACTGTGATAACATGTTGTTGTCTGAACTGTTCTTCACATCACACCACACGTGTCGTGCTCTGTGGCCGCTGCAGACCCCGCGGCGGCCCTGCCGGCGATCAGCCCGTCGACGCGGTGACCACAGTGATCTTCTTCACCTCCTCGACGTGGTCGGTGCCGCTGTTTCTCTCCACGGACTGCACTGTCCTGTTGTGGCGGCTCTGGAATCCTGCGGACGGGCGGCACGTGTTACTGGAGATAGGCGACGGATCACTGACGAGTGCAGTGGCGGCGGAAGGTACTTTCAGATGGGGGGTCAAAGAAACCCAGGGCGCCCCCTCGGGCCAAGCTCCCCCCCCCCCCCCCCCCCCACACACAATTCCATCCATCGAGACCTTTTGACACGGCCAAACATTTTGTACTTGACCTGACATATGACGTCATCGGTGACCCCGAGGTCAACAATATTATGTTTCCCTCGATAATTTTCCCAGGGCTATCGATTTCCGTTTGAATTTTTACATTCAATACAGTAGTTCCGGAGATCCGAGGGGGGGGGGGAAATAGCCCCCCCCCCCCCCCCCCCCCCTCAGTAAGTCGCGTTATGAAATATACCCCAGTAACTCGCGGGTTACAGTGAAATATTCACCTTTTAATTTATTTATCTGCATTTTTCTGTGAAACCACAAATGGTTTCAAATTGGTCGTGTCTCAATTTAAAAGTTAAATAACATTTTCAATTCCAAAAATTGAATTATGGAAAATGGTGGTGACGAACAGTATAATCCATCACTATCTCTGGTTTGAATGTTATTTGTAAACAAGTCATAGGGCTAGCAATGAAGTAAGTGCTCCAAGAAGCGTGACAACGTCCCTGATCGGTCAATGAAACAAATCGCATACACTAAATACGTCGCCATCCTTGGCCAAGTTAATCCGCGGAATGCATCACGGTTTTCTGAAACGTTTATTGATTGATTGTGGATATGCGGTTTATATAAATGTTTATGTGTGCATTGTAATATTTAAATACCCGTTTGTTTAAAATTGATGGGAAATATATATATTTTGTATTTTAGTCGTGAACATTAAATAGTTCGCCGTCCGCGGCCAAGTCTCCACCCCTGGACTCCCTCCCTCCCCCCCCCCCCCCCCCACCACAGACTATCTCGTAGATAACTGCCGATTTCAATGCACTTTTTTCAAATGCTTATTGATTGTTCATAGAAGTTTGGTACATATTCGCAAAAGATAGAGTGCATGAAACATTATATGCCTTCATGATAAATAACCATGCGTTGGCAGGCTAATTTTAGCTGGATTCGATATGTAATTAAAATATTGGAATAAGAAAAGGTGTAATTACAAAATTGTTATTACAAAATTGCAATGACAAAATTGTTATAACATAATCGAACCTGACCTAAACTTTACAGCAATTACGGCCACAGGGACCCACGTTTAGAACGCTCCGCTCGCATTCGCTCGCTGCGCTGCGACCTATGGGGGGGGGGGGCTGTCTCTACCACCGGACCCCCAAACCATCTCGTAGATAAAACCTAACCCTACTGGGCAAATAAGTACGCTACGCAGCCCCGCCCCTTGTAATTGTCAAAAATACGGAGAAAAAAAACGTTCCAACAATACGTACGAACACTGAAAAAAAACGTTCGAACGAGAGAATAAAAAACGTTCAACGGATCCACGTACGAACGCTTCCAAATGCGGCCCCACCAGCCCCGCCCCTTGCATTGTCAAAATATACGGAGAAAAGCCGTACAACACGTACGAAAGCTGCAAAAAAAACGTTCTAACGAAACGTTCCAACGAATCCAAAAAAAAATATACGGATAAAAACGTTACAATAACACGTACGGACGCTGACAAAAAAAAACGTTCTAACGAAACCAAATATTGTATTTTTCACAAAACGCTTGTAACATATTGTATTGTTCATCCTGGCTTTGAAATAGGGATGTGTGAAACGTCACAGAAAATTTGAAGTGGAACATGAACAAGTGTTTCATAAACTGGATAGAACCGGATGAAACTTTAACTTCGCATAGATATAAACAACCGTTTTGTCTAACGAAAGGAAATGTTTTCTTCTTGCCTTGCTGATCATTAAATAATAAATTTGTATATAAAGCTCCGCCAGGATTTCAATCGACCTTCCTTCTACCTCACGATGTACAAGTCTGCTAAATTATGGTCTGTTGAAGTATACGCTTTTGTGTATCAAATATGAACGTTTGGTATGTTGCTTCATCCAAATTAGCATGTATTTTCGTGAACGGATACTATTTAATTTCAAATCCATGTAAGATGAAGCTTTGAAACACAGGCGGCCAGAGCGCCCCTCAGGCGGCCAAAGAGTCCCCTCAGGCGGACAGAGCAACCCTCTCAGGTGGCCAGAGCGCCCCTCTCAGGCGGCCAGAGCGCCCCCACTCAGGTGCCCAGAGCACCCCCCTCAGGTGCCCAGAGGACCCCTCTCAGGCGGCCAGAGCGCCCCCACTCAGGCGCCCAGAGCACCCCTCTCAGGCCAGCAGACCCTGCCAAACACAAAGCGCCCCTCGGCTGAGTTGGGGGGGGGGGGGGGGGGGGCAACTGACCCCCACCTCCCTCTCTTTCGCCGCCAGTGGACGAGCGCCAGCAACGAAGCGAAACTGTTGCATTCTTCACAAATATACCAGTGTGGCAATAATAAATATTCAACCCGTGAAGAAAAGCCTGTGCAGGTAGTGCATGTTGCTTGAAGCGACGGGTTTCTGTCCTGCAAGGAAATGCACTCTTTTGCAGTTATATGAGCTTTAAAGACGTTTAAGACATATACCAGGGACCTAAATGCTCATTTAGTCCATTATTTCAGCAATTATCAGCGTTATAACTTTGACGTTTTTCGAGACTTGTATCAGATAACGAGTACTTGATCGGCATTACTGTCCACCACTTTCTCATCTTAGAATCTGCATCAAATTCGATGGTGCAGTAATGTGCGCGGCTGAGATAAAATAGTGGTTACGAACTCAGAAGCAAGATGCCGCTATCAGTATATAGTATATATGCCGCTATATCAAGACCACCTTGGCATCTGTAGCTCCCTGTAGCCCATATAGCTCAATGGGAGAGCGCTGGCTGCCACTACTATCCCGGTAGTGGCAGCCCGTGTTCGAGTCGCTTCGGCGCTCGCTATTTGCTCCTGACTGGGATGGCCTGCGGCCGGTGGCAGCGGTCGCACTCAAGGTCAGGTGACGTCAGTGAGCGGGGCGGACCGTGTCCAGGTATGTCGGGCACGTAAAACTTTCGTCTCTAAATTCTGCCGGCCAACAGGAATTGCGCGATCGGGTGGTGAGGTCAGGACCTGCACAACAAGTTCTGTTTAGCGCGGGTCCTGACCTCGGAAATCCATCCATACAAAACATTCGAACAATTTTGTTTTTTTAAACTAAAAAAAACGTGACAATTTTTACGCTCTTTGCCATCTGGATGACGATTGTAGAAGGAGCTACTCAATTCAAGACGCTCTAGGCCAGGCAAGAAATGCCATGCGTTTAATCGTTTTTCATCAACTTTAGAGCTTTGAATTATCTGCAATTCCTACACTGGATCACAAAAAGATTATTAAATTCAATTCTTACGGGACTCTGTATTACTACATACTTTTCGTTCGGGTTTTGTGGTTTTTGTGGGGTTTTTTCCTTGCAGCCTTTAGCGTTGAGAATTTGGTGGTGGCGTATTAATTTTTTGGCATGAAAATTCATGAAAAATATCTAATTTTATGGGACAACTAGGTAACTGCTGCTGTCGTTGGAAAAACAAGTTTATTTTATCATATATTGCTTATTGTGACCGGAAATATGCCATAAGTGAGGTGTTTTCATTAACATAAACGAGATGACTGGCCCTGCCTCAGCCAGTACTGCAGAAAGTACGCGGTGGCATCACCGCGCACTTTGAAATGTCCTTACATGCAGAAGAGGTAACTTCCATACAAATGTGACTACCGTGTGACTTATACCACCTTTATAAGTAAATTGTACTATGTAACTCAATTATTCTGGGAAAAACCCGTATAATCCCTTTAACGTACTATAATGCCGCACGTAGCGTTATTGGCATTCCCGGAATTCAATCAAATCTCAAGGACACCGTACCTGCTCTCCGTGTGTTCAGTGTGGTGACGCGGGTGGTGCCGGCTCCACCACACCGTACCTGCTCTCCGTGTGTTCAGTGTGGTGACGTGAGTGGTGCCGGCTCCACCACACCGTACCTGCTCTCCGTGTGTTCAGTGTGAGGGCGGTGTGGGTGGTGCCGGCTCCACCACACCGTACCTGCTCTCCGTGTGTTCAGGAGGGCGGTGTGGGTGGTGCCGGCTCCACCACACCGTACCTGCTCTCCGTGTGTTCAGTGTGGTGACGTGAGTGGTGCCGGCTCCACCACACCGTACCTGCTCTCCGTGTGTTCAGTGTGGTGACGTTGTGGGTGGTGCCGGCTCCACCACACCGTACCTGCTCTCCGTGTGTTCAGTGTGGTGACGTTGTGGGTGGTGCCGGCTCCACCATACCGTACCTGCTCTCCGTGTGTTCAGTGTGGTGACGTGAGTGGTGCCGGCTCCACCACACCGTACCTGCTCTCCGTGTGTTCAGTGTGAGGGTGGTGTGGGTGGTGCCGGCTCCACCATACCGTACCTGCTCTCCGTGTGTTCAGTGTGGTGACGTTGTGGGTGGTGCCGGCTCCACCATACCGTACCTGCTCTCCGTGTGTTCAGTGTGAGGGCGGTGTGGGTGGTGCCGGCTCCACCACACCGTACCTGCTCTCCGTGTGTTCAGTGTGGTGACGTGAGTGGTGCTGCTCCACCACACCGTACCTGCTCTCCGTGTGTTCAGTGTGGTGACGTGAGTGGTGCCGGCTCCACCATACCGTACCTGCTCTCCGTGTGTTCAGTGTGAGGGTGGTGTGGGTGGTGCCGGCTCCACCACACCGTACCTGCTCTCCGTGTGTTCAGTGTGGTGACGTTGTGGGTGGTGCCGGCTCCACCACACCGTACCTGCTCTCCGTGTGTTCAGTGTGTGGTGACGTGAGTGGTGCCGGCTCCACCACACCGTACCTGCTCTCCGTGTGTTCAGTGTGGTGACGTGAGTGGTGCCGGCTCCACCACACCGTACCTGCTCTCCGTGTGTTCAGTGTGGTGACGTGAGTGGTGCCGGCTCCACCACACCGTACCTGCTCTCCGTGTGTTCAGTGTGGTGACGTGAGTGGTGCCGGCTCCACCACACCGTACCTGCTCTCCGTGTGTTCAGTGTGTGGTGACGTGAGTGGTGCCGGCTCCACCACACCGTACCTGCTCTCCGTGTGTTCAGTGTGGTGACGTTGTGAGTGGTGCCGGCTCCACCATACCGTACCTGCTCTCCGTGTGTTCAGTGTGGTGACGTGAGTGGTGCCGGCTCCACCATACCGTACCTGCTCTCCGTGTGTTCAGTGTGGTGACGTGAGTGGTGCCGGCTCCACCATACCGTACCTGCTCTCCGTGCGTTCAGTGTGGTGACGTGAGTGGTGCCGGCTCCACCACACCGTACCTGCTCTCCGTGTGTTCAGTGTGGTGACGTGAGTGGTGCCGGCTCCACCACACCGTACCTGCTCTCCGTGTGTTCAGTGTGGTGACGTGAGTGGTGCCGGCTCCACCATACCGTACCTGCTCTCCGTGTGTTCAGTGTGGTGACGTGAGTGGTGCCGGCTCCACCATACCGTACCTGCTCTCCGTGTGTTCAGTGTGGTGACGTGAGTGGTGCCGGCTCCACCATACCGTACCTGCTCTCCGTGTGTTCAGTGTGGTGACGTGAGTGGTGCCGGCTCCACCACACCGTACCTGCTCTCCGTGTGTTCAGTGTGGTGACGTTGTGAGTGGTGCCGGCTCCACCACACCGTACCTGCTCTCCGTGTGTTCAGTGTGGTGACGTGAGTGGTGCCGGCTCCACCATACCGTACCTGCTCTCCGTGTGTTCAGTGTGAGGGTGGTGTGGGTGGTGCCGGCTCCACCATACCGTACCTGCTCTCCGTGTGTTCAGTGTGAGGGTGGTGTGGGTGGTGCCGGCTCCACCACACCGTACCTGCTCTCCGTGTGTTCAGTGTGAGGGTGGTGTGGGTGGTGCCGGCTCCACCACACCGTACCTGCTCTCCGTGTGTTCAGTGTGGTGACGTGAGTGGTGCCGGCTCCACCATACCGTACCTGCTCTCCGTGTGTTCAGTGTGAGGGTGGTGTGGGTGGTGCCGGCTCCACCATACCGTACCTGCTCTCCGTGTGTTCAGTGTGGTGACGTGAGTGGTGCCGGCTCCACCACACCGTACCTGCTCTCCGTGTGTTCAGTGTGAGGGTGGTGTGGGTGGTGCCGGCTCCACCACACCGTACCTGCTCTCCGTGTGTTCAGTGTGGTGACGTGAGTGGTGCCGGCTCCACCACACCGTACCTGCTCTCCGTGTGTTCAGTGTGGTGACGTGAGTGGTGCCGGCTCCACCACACCGTACCTGCTCTCCGTGTGTTCAGTGTGGTGACGTGAGTGGTGCCGGCTCCACCACACCGTACCTGCTCTCCGTGTGTTCAGTGTGGTGACGTGAGTGGTGCCGGCTCCACCACACCGTACCTGCTCTCCGTGTGTTCAGTGTGGTGACGTGAGTGGTGCCGGCTCCACCACACCGTACCTGTTCTCCGTGTGTTCAGTGTGAGGGTGGTGTGGGTGGTGCCGGCTCCACCATACCGTACCTGCTCTCCGTGTGTTCAGTGTGAGGGTGGTGTGGGTGGTGCCGGCTCCACCACACCGTATCTGCTCTCCGTGTGTTCAGTGTGGTGGTGTGGGTGGTGCCGGCTCCACCATACCGTACCTGCTCTCCGTGTGTTCAGTGTGTGGTGACGTGAGTGGTGCCGGCTCCACCACACCGTACCTGCTCTCCGTGTGTTCAGTGTGGTGACGTGAGTGGTGCCGGCTCCACCACACCGTACCTGCTCTCCGTGTGTTCAGTGTGGTGACGTGAGTGGTGCTGGCTCCACCACACCGTACCTGCTCTCCGTGTGTTCAGTGTGAGGGTGGTGTGGGTGGTGCCGGCTCCACCATACCGTACCTGCTCTCCGTGTGTTCAGTGTGGTGACGTGAGTGGTGCCGGCTCCACCACACCGTACCTGCTCTCCGTGTGTTCAGTGTGAGGGTGGTGTGGGTGGTGCCGGCTCCACCATACCGTACCTGCTCTCCGTGTGTTCAGTGTGAGGGTGGTGTGGGTGGTGCCGGCTCCACCATACCGTACCTGCTCTCCGTGTGTTCAGTGTGAGGGCGGTGTGGGTGGTGCCGGCTCCACCATACCGTACCTGCTCTCCGTGTGTTCAGTGTGAGGGTGGTGTGGGTGGTGCCGGCTCCACCACACCGTATCTGCTCTCCGTGTGTTCAGTGTGAGGGTGGTGTGGGTGGTGCCGGCTCCACCATACCGTACCTGCTCTCCGTGTGTTCAGTATGAGGGTGGTGTGGGTGGTGCCGGCTCCACCATACCGTACCTGCTCTCCGTGTGTTCAGTGTGGTGACGTGAGTGGTGCCGGCTCCACCACACCGTACCTGCTCTCCGTGTGTTCAGTGTGAGGGTGGTGTGGGTGGTGCCGGCTCCACCACACCGTATCTGCTCTCCGTGTGTTCAGTGTGAGGGTGGTGTGGGTGGTGCCGGCTCCACCACACCGTACCTGCTCTCCGTGTGTTCAGTGTGGTGACGTGAGTGGTGCCGGCTCCACCACACCGTACCTGCTCTCCGTGTGTTCAGTGTGGTGACGTGAGTGGTGCCGGCTCCACCACACCGTACCTGCTCTCCGTGTGTTCAGTGTGGTGACGTGAGTGGTGCTGGCTCCACCACACCGTACCTGCTCTCCGTGTGTTCAGTGTGAGGGTGGTGTGGGTGGTGCCGGCTCCACCACACCGTACCTGCTCTCCGTGTGTTCAGTGTGAGGGTGGTGTGGGTGGTGCCGGCTCCACCATACCGTACCTGCTCTCCGTGTGTTCAGTGTGGTGACGTGAGTGGTGCCGGCTCCACCACACCGTACCTGCTCTCCGTGTGTTCAGTGTGGTGACGTTGTGAGTGGTGCCGGCTCCACCACACCGTACCTGCTCTCCGTGTGTTCAGTGTGAGGGCGGTGTGGGTGGTGCCGGCTCCACCACACCGTACCTGCTCTCCGTGTGTTCAGTATGGTGACGTGAGTGGTGCCGGCTCCACCATACCGTACCTGCTCTCCGTGTGTTCAGTGTGGTGTGGGTGGTGCCGGCTCCACCACACCGTACCTGCTCTCCGTGTGTTCAGTGTGAGGGTGGTGTGGGTGGTGCCGGCTCCACCACACCGTACCTGCTCTCCGTGTGTTCAGTGTGAGGGCGGTGTGGGTGGTGCCGGCTCCACCACACCGTACCTGCTCTCCGTGTGTTCAGGGTGGTGTGGGTGGTGCCGGCTCCACCACACCGTACCTGCTCTCCGTGTGTTCAGTGTGAGGGTGGTGTGAGTGGTGCCGGCTCCACCACACCGTACCTGCTCTCCGTGTGTTCAGTGTGGTGACGTGAGTGGTGCCGGCTCCACCACACCGTACCTGCTCTCCGTGTGTTCAGTGTGAGGGCGGTGTGGGTGGTGCCGGCTCCACCATACCGTACCTGCTCTCCGTGTGTTCAGTGTGGTGACGTGAGTGGTGCCGGCTCCACCACACCGTATCTGCTCTCCGTGTGTTCAGTGTGGTGACGTGAGTGGTGCCGGCTCCACCATACCGTACCTGCTCTCCGTGTGTTCAGTGTGAGGGCGGTGTGGGTGGTGCCGGCTCCACCACACCGTACCTGCTCTCCGTGTGTTCAGTGTGGTGACGTTGTGGGTGGTGCCGGCTCCACCACACCGTACCTGCTCTCCGTGTGTTCAGTGTGAGGGTGGTGTGGGTGGTGCCGGCTCCACCACACCGTACCTGCTCTCCGTGTGTTCAGTGTGAGGGTGGTGTGGGTGGTGCCGGCTCCACCATACCGTACCTGCTCTCCGTGTGTTCAGTGTGAGGGTGGTGTGGGTGGTGCCGGCTCCACCACACCGTACCTGCTCTCCGTGTGTTCAGTGTGAGGGTGGTGTGGGTGGTGCCGGCTCCACCATACCGTACCTGCTCTCCGTGTGTTCAGTGTGAGGGTGGTGTGGGTGGTGCCGGCTCCACCATACCGTACCTGCTCTCCGTGTGTTCAGTGTGAGGGTGGTGTGGGTGGTGCCGGCTCCACCATACCGTACCTGCTCTCCGTGTGTTCAGTGTGAGGGTGGTGTGGGTGGTGCCGGCTCCACCACACCGTACCTGCTCTCCGTGTGTTCAGTGTGAGGGCGGTGTGGGTGGTGCCGGCTCCACCACACCGTACCTGCTCTCCGTGTGTTCAGTGTGGTGACGTGAGTGGTGCCGGCTCCACCATACCGTACCTGCTCTCCGTGTGTTCAGTGTGGTGACGTGAGTGGTGCCGGCTCCACCACACCGTACCTGCTCTCCGTGTGTTCAGTGTGGTGACGTTGTGAGTGGTGCCGGCTCCACCACACCGTACCTGCTCTCCGTGTGTTCAGTGTGAGGGCGGTGTGGGTGGTGCCGGCTCCACCACACCGTACCTGCTCTCCGTGTGTTCAGTGTGGTGACGTGAGTGGTGCCGGCTCCACCACACCGTACCTGCTCTCCGTGTGTTCAGTGTGGTGACGTGAGTGGTGCCGGCTCCACCACACCGTACCTGCTCTCCGTGTGTTCAGTGTGAGGGTGGTGTGGGTGGTGCCGGCTCCACCACACCGTACCTGCTCTCCGTGTGTTCAGTGTGAGGGCGGTGTGGGTGGTGCCGGCTCCACCACACCGTACCTGCTCTCCGTGTGTTCAGTGTGAGGGCGGTGTGGGTGGTGCCGGCTCCACCACACCGTACCTGCTCTCCGTGTGTTCAGTGTGAGGGCGGTGTGGGTGGTGCCGGCTCCACCACACCGTACCTGCTCTCCGTGTGTTCAGTGTGAGGGTGGTGTGGGTGGTGCCGGCTCCACCACACCGTACCTGCTCTCCGTGTGTTCAGTGTGAGGGTGGTGTGGGTGGTGCCGGCTCCACCATACCGTACCTGCTCTCCGTGTGTTCAGTGTGGTGACGTGAGTGGTGCCGGCTCCACCACACCGTACCTGCTCTCCGTGTGTTCAGTGTGAGGGTGGTGTGGGTGGTGCCGGCTCCACCACACCGTACCTGCTCTCCGTGTGTTCAGTGTGGTGACGTGAGTGGTGCCGGCTCCACCACACCGTACCTGCTCTCCGTGTGTTCAGTGTGGTGACGTGAGTGGTGCCGGCTCCACCACACCGTACCTGCTCTCCGTGTGTTCAGTGTGAGGGTGGTGTGGGTGGTGCCGGCTCCACCATACCGTACCTGCTCTCCGTGTGTTCAGTGTGGTGACGTGAGTGGTGCCGGCTCCACCATACCGTACCTGCTCTCCGTGTGTTCAGTGTGAGGGTGGTGTGGGTGGTGCCGGCTCCACCACACCGTACCTGCTCTCCGTGTGTTCAGTGTGAGGGCGGTGTGAGTGGTGCCGGCTCCACCATACCGTACCTGCTCTCCGTGTGTTCAGTGTGGTGACGTGAGTGGTGCCGGCTCCACCACACCGTACCTGCTCTCCGTGTGTTCAGTGTGAGGGTGGTGTGGGTGGTGCCGGCTCCACCACACCGTACCTGCTCTCCGTGTGTTCAGTGTGAGGGTGGTGTGGGTGGTGCCGGCTCCACCATACCGTACCTGCTCTCCGTGTGTTCAGTGTGAGGGTGGTGTGGGTGGTGCCGGCTCCACCATACCGTACCTGCTCTCCGTGTGTTCAGTGTGAGGGTGGTGTGGGTGGTGCCGGCTCCACCATACCGTACCTGCTCTCCGTGTGTTCAGTGTGAGGGTGGTGTGGGTGGTGCCGGCTCCACCACACCGTACCTGCTCTCCGTGTGTTCAGTGTGGTGACGTGAGTGGTGCCGGCTCCACCACACCGTACCTGCTCTCCGTGTGTTCAGTGTGGTGACGTGAGTGGTGCCGGCTCCACCACACCGTACCTGCTCTCCGTGTGTTCAGTGTGGTGGTGTGGGTGGTGCCGGCTCCACCATACCGTACCTGCTCTCCGTGTGTTCAGTGTGAGGGCGGTGTGGGTGGTGCCGGCTCCACCACACCGTACCTGCTCTCCGTGTGTTCAGTGTGAGGGTGGTGTGGGTGGTGCCGGCTCCACCACACCGTACCTGCTCTCCGTGTGTTCAGTGTGAGGGTGGTGTGGGTGGTGCCGGCTCCACCACACCGTACCTGCTCTCCGTGTGTTCAGTGTGGTGACGTGGGTGGTGCTGGCTCCACCATACTGTACCTGCTCTCCGTGTGTTCAGTGTGGTGACGTGAGTGGTGCCGGCTCCACCACACCGTACCTGCTCTCCGTGTGTTCAGTGTGAGGGTGGTGTGGGTGGTGCCGGCTCCACCATACCGTACCTGCTCTCCGTGTGTTCAGTGTGGTGACGTGAGTGGTGCCGGCTCCACCACACCGTACCTGCTCTCCGTGTGTTCAGTGTGAGGGCGGTGTGGGTGGTGCCGGCTCCACCATACCGTACCTGCTCTCCGTGTGTTCAGTGTGGTGACGTGAGTGGTGCCGGCTCCACCACACCGTACCTGCTCTCCGTGTGTTCAGTGTGGTGACGTGAGTGGTGCCGGCTCCACCACACCGTACCTGCTCTCCGTGTGTTCAGTGTGAGGGTGGTGTGGGTGGTGCCGGCTCCACCATACCGTACCTGCTCTCCGTGTGTTCAGTGTGGTGACGTGAGTGGTGCCGGCTCCACCACACCGTACCTGCTCTCCGTGTGTTCAGTGTGAGGGTGGTGTGGGTGGTGCCGGCTCCACCATACCGTACCTGCTCTCCGTGTGTTCAGTGTGGTGACGTGAGTGGTGCCGGCTCCACCACACCGTACCTGCTCTCCGTGTGTTCAGTGTGGTGACGTGAGTGGTGCCGGCTCCACCACACCGTACCTGCTCTCCGTGTGTTCAGTGTGAGGGTGGTGTGGGTGGTGCCGGCTCCACCATACCGTACCTGCTCTCCGTGTGTTCAGTGTGGTGACGTGAGTGGTGCCGGCTCCACCACACCGTACCTGCTCTCCGTGTGTTCAGTGTGAGGGTGGTGTGGGTGGTGCCGGCTCCACCATACCGTACCTGCTCTCCGTGTGTTCAGTGTGGTGACGTGAGTGGTGCCGGCTCCACCACACCGTACCTGCTCTCCGTGTGTTCAGTGTGGTGACGTGAGTGGTGCCGGCTCCACCACACCGTACCTGCTCTCCGTGTGTTCAGTGTGAGGTTGGTGTGGGTGGTGCCGGCTCCACCATACCGTACCTGCTCTCCGTGTGTTCAGTGTGAGGGCGGTGTGGGTGGTGCCGGCTCCACCATACCGTACCTGCTCTCCGTGTGTTCAGTGTGGTGACGTGAGTGGTGCCGGCTCCACCATACCGTACCTGCTCTCCGTGTGTTCAGTGTGGTGACGTGAGTGGTGCCGGCTCCACCACACCGTACCTGCTCTCCGTGTGTTCAGTGTGAGGGTGGTGTGGGTGGTGCCGGCTCCACCACACCGTACCTGCTCTCCGTGTGTTCAGTGTGGTGACGTTGTGAGTGGTGCCGGCTCCACCATACCGTACCTGCTCTCCGTGTGTTCAGTGTGAGGGTGGTGTGGGTGGTGCCGGCTCCACCACACCGTACCTGCTCTCCGTGTGTTCAGTGTGGTGACGTTGTGAGTGGTGCCGGCTCCACCATACCGTACCTGCTCTCCGTGTGTTCAGTGTGAGGGTGGTGTGGGTGGTGCCGGCTCCACCACACCGTACCTGCTCTCCGTGTGTTCAGTGTGGTGACGTTGTGAGTGGTGCCGGCTCCACCATACCGTACCTGCTCTCCGTGTGTTCAGTGTGAGGGTGGTGTGGGTGGTGCCGGCTCCACCACACCGTACCTGCTCTCCGTGTGTTCAGTGTGGTGACGTTGTGGGTGGTGCCGGCTCCACCACACCGTACCTGCTCTCCGTGTGTTCAGTGTGAGGGTGGTGTGAGTGGTGCCGGCTCCACCACACCGTACCTGCTCTCCGTGTGTTCAGTGTGGTGACGTTGTGGGTGGTGCCGGCTCCACCATACCGTACCTGCTCTCCGTGTGTTCAGTGTGGTGACGTGAGTGGTGCCGGCTCCACCATACCGTACCTGCTCTCCGTGTGTTCAGTGTGAGGGTGGTGTGGGTGGTGCCGGCTCCACCATACCGTACCTGCTCTCCGTGTGTTCAGTGTGAGGGTGGTGTGGGTGGTGCCGGCTCCACCATACCGTACCTGCTCTCCGTGTGTTCAGTGTGAGGGTGGTGTGGGTGGTGCCGGCTCCACCATACCGTACCTGCTCTCCGTGTGTTCAGTGTGAGGGTGGTGTGGGTGGTGCCGGCTCCACCATACCGTACCTGCTCTCCGTGTGTTCAGTGTGGTGACGTGAGTGGTGCCGGCTCCACCACACCGTACCTGCTCTCCGTGTGTTCAGTGTGAGGGTGGTGTGGGTGGTGCCGGCTCCACCATACCGTACCTGCTCTCCGTGTGTTCAGTGTGAGGGTGGTGTGGGTGGTGCCGGCTCCACCATACCGTACCTGCTCTCCGTGTGTTCAGTGTGAGGGTGGTGTGAGTGGTGCTGGCTCCACCACACCGTACCTGCTCTCCGTGTGTTCAGTGTGAGGGTGGTGTGAGTGGTGCCGGCTCCACCACACCGTACCTGCTCTCCGTGTGTTCAGTGTGGTGACGTGGGTGGTGCCGGCTCCACCATACCGTACCTGCTCTCCGTGTGTTCAGTGTGAGGGTGGTGTGGGTGGTGCCGGCTCCACCATACCGTACCTGCTCTCCGTGTGTTCAGTGTGAGGGTGGTGTGGGTGGTGCCGGCTCCACCATACCGTACCTGCTCTCCGTGTGTTCAGTGTGGTGACGTTGTGAGTGGTGCCGGCTCCACCACACCGTACCTGCTCTCCGTGTGTTCAGTGTGGTGACGTGGGTGGTGCCGGCTCCACCATACCGTACCTGCTCTCCGTGTGTTCAGTGTGAGGGTGGTGTGGGTGGTGCCGGCTCCACCATACCGTACCTGCTCTCCGTGTGTTCAGTGTGAGGGCGGTGTGGGTGGTGCCGGCTCCACCACACCGTACCTGCTCTCCGTGTGTTCAGTGTGAGGGTGGTGTGGGTGGTGCCGGCTCCACCACACCGTACCTGCTCTCCGTGTGTTCAGTGTGAGGGTGGTGTGAGTGGTGCCGGCTCCACCACACCGTACCTGCTCTCCGTGTGTTCAGTGTGGTGACGTTGTGGGTGGTGCCGGCTCCACCACACCGTACCTGCTCTCCGTGTGTTCAGTGTGAGGGTGGTGTGGGTGGTGCCGGCTCCACCACACCGTACCTGCTCTCCGTGTGTTCAGTGTGAGGGTGGTGTGGGTGGTGCCGGCTCCACCATACCGTACCTGCTCTCCGTGTGTTCAGTGTGAGGGTGGTGTGGGTGGTGCCGGCTCCACCACACCGTACCTGCTCTCCGTGTGTTCAGTGTGAGGGTGGTGTGGGTGGTGCCGGCTCCACCATACCGTACCTGCTCTCCGTGTGTTCAGTGTGAGGGCGGTGTGGGTGGTGCCGGCTCCACCACACCGTACCTGCTCTCCGTGTGTTCAGTGTGAGGGTGGTGTGGGTGGTGCCGGCTCCACCATACCGTACCTGCTCTCCGTGTGTTCAGTGTGGTGACGTTGTGAGTGGTGCCGGCTCCACCACACCGTACCTGCTCTCCGTGTGTTCAGTGTGGTGACGTGAGTGGTGCCGGCTCCACCATACCGTACCTGCTCTCCGTGTGTTCAGTGTGAGGGTGGTGTGGGTGGTGCCGGCTCCACCACACCGTACCTGCTCTCCGTGTGTTCAGTGTGGTGACGTTGTGAGTGGTGCCGGCTCCACCACACCGTACCTGCTCTCCGTGTGTTCAGTGTGGTGACGTGAGTGGTGCCGGCTCCACCATACCGTACCTGCTCTCCGTGTGTTCAGTGTGTGGTGACGTGAGTGGTGCCGGCTCCACCACACCGTACCTGCTCTCCGTGTGTTCAGTGTGGTGACGTGAGTGGTGCCGGCTCCACCATACCGTATCTGCTCTCCGTGTGTTCAGTGTGAGGGTGGTGTGGGTGGTGCCGGCTCCACCACACCGTACCTGCTCTCCGTGTGTTCAGTGTGAGGGTGGTGTGGGTGGTGCCGGCTCCACCACACCGTACCTGCTCTCCGTGTGTTCAGTGTGAGGGCGGTGTGGGTGGTGCCGGCTCCACCACACCGTACCTGCTCTCCGTGTGTTCAGTGTGAGGGTGGTGTGGGTGGTGCCGGCTCCACCACACCGTACCTGCTCTCCGTGTGTTCAGTGTGGTGACGTGAGTGGTGCCGGCTCCACCACACCGTACCTGCTCTCCGTGTGTTCAGTGTGAGGGTGGTGTGGGTGGTGCCGGCTCCACCACACCGTACCTGCTCTCCGTGTGTTCAGTGTGGTGACGTGAGTGGTGCCGGCTCCACCACACCGTACCTGCTCTCCGTGTGTTCAGTGTGGTGACGTGGGTGGTGCTGGCTCCACCATACCGTACCTGCTCTCCGTGTGTTCAGTGTGGTGACGTGGGTGGTGCCGGCTCCACCACACCGTACCTGCTCTCCGTGTGTTCAGTGTGGTGACGTGAGTGGTGCCGGCTCCACCACACCGTACCTGCTCTCCGTGTGTTCAGTGTGGTGACGTGAGTGGTGCCGGCTCCACCATACCGTACCTGCTCTCCGTGTGTTCAGTGTGGTGACGTGAGTGGTGCCGGCTCCACCACACCGTACCTGCTCTCCGTGTGTTCAGTGTGGTGACGTGGGTGGTGCTGGCTCCACCATACTGTACCTGCTCTCCGTGTGTTCAGTGTGGTGACGTGAGTGGTGCCGGCTCCACCATACCGTACCTGCTCTCCGTGTGTTCAGTGTGAGGGTGGTGTGGGTGGTGCCGGCTCCACCACACCGTACCTGCTCTCCGTGTGTTCAGTGTGAGGGTGGTGTGGGTGGTGCCGGCTCCACCACACCGTACCTGCTCTCCGTGTGTTCAGTGTGAGGGTGGTGTGGGTGGTGCCGGCTCCACCACACCGTACCTGCTCTCCGTGTGTTCAGTGTGAGGGTGGTGTGGGTGGTGCCGGCTCCACCACACCGTACCTGCTCTCCGTGTGTTCAGTGTGGTGACGTTGTGAGTGGTGCCGGCTCCACCACACCGTACCTGCTCTCCGTGTGTTCAGTGTGAGGGCGGTGTGGGTGGTGCCGGCTCCACCACACCGTACCTGCTCTCCGTGTGTTCAGTGTGGTGACGTGAGTGGTGCCGGCTCCACCACACCGTACCTGCTCTCCGTGTGTTCAGTGTGGTGACGTGAGTGGTGCCGGCTCCACCACACCGTATCTGCTCTCCGTGTGTTCAGTGTGAGGGTGGTGTGGGTGGTGCCGGCTCCACCACACCGTACCTGCTCTCCGTGTGTTCAGTGTGGTGACGTGAGTGGTGCTGGCTCCACCACACCGTACCTGCTCTCCGTGTGTTCAGTGTGAGGGTGGTGTGGGTGGTGCCGGCTCCACCACACCGTACCTGCTCTCCGTGTGTTCAGTGTGAGGGTGGTGTGGGTGGTGCCGGCTCCACCACACCGTACCTGCTCTCCGTGTGTTCAGTGTGAGGGTGGTGTGGGTGGTGCCGGCTCCACCACACCGTACCTGCTCTCCGTGTGTTCAGTGTGGTGACGTTGTGAGTGGTGCCGGCTCCACCACACCGTACCTGCTCTCCGTGTGTTCAGTGTGAGGGCGGTGTGGGTGGTGCCGGCTCCACCACACCGTACCTGCTCTCCGTGTGTTCAGTGTGGTGACGTGAGTGGTGCTGGCTCCACCACACCGTACCTGCTCTCCGTGTGTTCAGTGTGAGGGTGGTGTGGGTGGTGCCGGCTCCACCACACCGTACCTGCTCTCCGTGTGTTCAGTGTGGTGACGTGAGTGGTGCCGGCTCCACCACACCGTACCTGCTCTCCGTGTGTTCAGTGTGAGGGTGGTGTGGGTGGTGCCGGCTCCACCACACCGTACCTGCTCTCCGTGTGTTCAGTGTGGTGACGTGAGTGGTGCCGGCTCCACCACACCGTACCTGCTCTCCGTGTGTTCAGTATGAGGGTGGTGTGGGTGGTGCCGGCTCCACCACACCGTACCTGCTCTCCGTGTGTTCAGTATGAGGGTGGTGTGGGTGGTGCCGGCTCCACCATACCGTACCTGCTCTCCGTGTGTTCAG
Source organism: Chirona hameri (assembly GCA_036785665.1). Taxonomy (NCBI): domain Eukaryota; kingdom Metazoa; phylum Arthropoda; class Thecostraca; order Balanomorpha; family Balanidae; genus Chirona; species Chirona hameri. The sequence goes on along the minus strand of JAXIVJ010000013.1, from coordinate 430,902 downwards.
TGTGAGGGTGGTGTGGGTGGTGCCGGCTCCACCATACCGTACCTGCTCTCCGTGTGTTCAGTGTGAGGGTGGTGTGGGTGGTGCCGGCTCCACCATACCGTACCTGCTCTCCGTGTGTTCAGTGTGGTGACGTGAGTGGTGCCGGCTCCACCATACCGTACCTGCTCTCCGTGTGTTCAGTGTGGTGACGTGAGTGGTGCCGGCTCCACCATACCGTACCTGCTCTCCGTGTGTTCAGTGTGGTGACGTTGTGAGTGGTGCCGGCTCCACCACACCGTACCTGCTCTCCGTGTGTTCAGTGTGGTGACGTGAGTGGTGCCGGCTCCACCATACCGTACCTGCTCTCCGTGTGTTCAGTGTGAGGGTGGTGTGGGTGGTGCCGGCTCCACCACACCGTACCTGCTCTCCGTGTGTTCAGTGTGAGGGCGGTGTGGGTGGTGCCGGCTCCACCACACCGTACCTGCTCTCCGTGTGTTCAGTGTGAGGGTGGTGTGAGTGGTGCCGGCTCCACCACACCGTACCTGCTCTCCGTGTGTTCAGTGTGAGGGTGGTGTGGGTGGTGCCGGCTCCACCACACCGTACCTGCTCTCCGTGTGTTCAGTGTGAGGGCGGTGTGGGTGGTGCCGGCTCCACCACACCGTACCTGCTCTCCGTGTGTTCAGTGTGAGGGCGGTGTGGGTGGTGCCGGCTCCACCACACCGTATCTGCTCTCCGTGTGTTCAGTGTGAGGGCGGTGTGGGTGGTGCCGGCTCCACCACACCGTACCTGCTCTCCGTGTGTTCAGTGTGAGGGCGGTGTGGGTGGTGCCGGCTCCACCATACCGTATCTGCTCTCCGTGTGTTCAGTGTGGTGACGTGAGTGGTGCCGGCTCCACCACACCGTACCTGCTCTCCGTGTGTTCAGTGTGGTGACGTGAGTGGTGCCGGCTCCACCACACCGTACCTGCTCTCCGTGTGTTCAGTGTGAGGGCGGTGTGGGTGGTGCCGGCTCCACCACACCGTACCTGCTCTCCGTGTGTTCAGTGTGGTGACGTGAGTGGTGCCGGCTCCACCACACCGTACCTGCTCTCCGTGTGTTCAGTGTGGTGACGTGAGTGGTGCCGGCTCCACCACACCGTACCTGCTCTCCGTGTGTTCAGTGTGAGGGTGGTGTGGGTGGTGCCGGCTCCACCACACCGTACCTGCTCTCCGTGTGTTCAGTGTGAGGGCGGTGTGGGTGGTGCCGGCTCCACCATACCGTACCTGCTCTCCGTGTGTTCAGTGTGAGGGCGGTGTGGGTGGTGCCGGCTCCACCATACCGTATCTGCTCTCCGTGTGTTCAGTGTGGTGACGTGAGTGGTGCCGGCTCCACCACACCGTACCTGCTCTCCGTGTGTTCAGTGTGGTGACGTGAGTGGTGCCGGCTCCACCACACCGTACCTGCTCTCCGTGTGTTCAGTGTGAGGGCGGTGTGGGTGGTGCCGGCTCCACCACACCGTACCTGCTCTCCGTGTGTTCAGTGTGGTGACGTGAGTGGTGCCGGCTCCACCACACCGTACCTGCTCTCCGTGTGTTCAGTGTGGTGACGTGAGTGGTGCCGGCTCCACCACACCGTACCTGCTCTCCGTGTGTTCAGTGTGAGGGTGGTGTGGGTGGTGCCGGCTCCACCACACCGTACCTGCTCTCCGTGTGTTCAGTGTGAGGGTGGTGTGGGTGGTGCCGGCTCCACCACACCGTACCTGCTCTCCGTGTGTTCAGTGTGGTGACGTTGTGGGTGGTGCCGGCTCCACCACACCGTACCTGCTCTCCGTGTGTTCAGTGTGGTGACGTGAGTGGTGCCGGCTCCACCATACCGTACCTGCTCTCCGTGTGTTCAGTGTGGTGACGTGAGTGGTGCCGGCTCCACCACACCGTACCTGCTCTCCGTGTGTTCAGTGTGGTGACGTGAGTGGTGCCGGCTCCACCACACCGTACCTGCTCTCCGTGTGTTCAGTGTGAGGGTGGTGTGGGTGGTGCCGGCTCCACCACACCGTACCTGCTCTCCGTGTGTTCAGTGTGAGGGTGGTGTGGGTGGTGCCGGCTCCACCACACCGTACCTGCTCTCCGTGTGTTCAGTGTGGTGACGTGGGTGGTGCCGGCTCCACCACACCGTACCTGCTCTCCGTGTGTTCAGTGTGGTGACGTGGGTGGTGCCGGCTCCACCACACCGTACCTGCTCTCCGTGTGTTCAGTATGGTGACGTGAGTGGTGCCGGCTCCACCATACCGTACCTGCTCTCCGTGTGTTCAGTGTGGTGACGTGAGTGGTGCCGGCTCCACCACACCGTACCTGCTCTCCGTGTGTTCAGTGTGGTGACGTGAGTGGTGCCGGCTCCACCACACCGTACCTGCTCTCCGTGTGTTCAGTGTGAGGGCGGTGTGGGTGGTGCCGGCTCCACCATACCGTACCTGCTCTCCGTGTGTTCAGTGTGAGGGTGGTGTGGGTGGTGCCGGCTCCACCACACCGTACCTGCTCTCCGTGTGTTCAGTGTGAGGGCGGTGTGGGTGGTGCCGGCTCCACCATACCGTACCTGCTCTCCGTGTGTTCAGTGTGAGGGTGGTGTGGGTGGTGCCGGCTCCACCACACCGTACCTGCTCTCCGTGTGTTCAGTGTGAGGGCGGTGTGGGTGGTGCCGGCTCCACCACACCGTACCTGCTCTCCGTGTGTTCAGTGTGGTGACGTTGTGGGTGGTGCCGGCTCCACCATACCGTACCTGCTCTCCGTGTGTTCAGTGTGGTGACGTGAGTGGTGCCGGCTCCACCACACCGTACCTGCTCTCCGTGTGTTCAGTGTGGTGACGTTGTGGGTGGTGCCGGCTCCACCACACCGCACCTGCTCTCCGTGTGTTCAGTGTGAGGGCGGTGTGGGTGGTGCCGGCTCCACCATACCGTATCTGCTCTCCGTGTGTTCAGTGTGGTGACGTGAGTGGTGCTGGCTCCACCACACCGTACCTGCTCTCCGTGTGTTCAGTGTGGTGACGTGAGTGGTGCCGGCTCCACCACACCGTACCTGCTCTCCGTGTGTTCAGTGTGAGGGTGGTGTGGGTGGTGCCGGCTCCACCACACCGCACCTGCTCTCCGTGTGTTCAGTGTGAGGGCGGTGTGGGTGGTGCCGGCTCCACCACACCGTACCTGCTCTCCGTGTGTTCAGTGTGGTGACGTTGTGGGTGGTGCCGGCTCCACCACACCGTACCTGCTCTCCGTGTGTTCAGTGTGGTGACGTGAGTGGTGCCGGCTCCACCATACCGTACCTGCTCTCCGTGTGTTCAGTGTGGTGACGTTGTGGGTGGTGCCGGCTCCACCACACCGTACCTGCTCTCCGTGTGTTCAGTGTGGTGACGTGAGTGGTGCCGGCTCCACCACACCGTACCTGCTCTCCGTGTGTTCAGTGTGAGGGCGGTGTGGGTGGTGCCGGCTCCACCACACCGTACCTGCTCTCCGTGTGTTCAGTGTGGTGACGTGAGTGGTGCCGGCTCCACCACACCGTACCTGCTCTCCGTGTGTTCAGTGTGGTGACGTGAGTGGTGCCGGCTCCACCATACCGTACCTGCTCTCCGTGTGTTCAGTGTGAGGGCGGTGTGGGTGGTGCCGGCTCCACCACACCGTACCTGCTCTCCGTGTGTTCAGTGTGAGGGTGGTGTGGGTGGTGCCGGCTCCACCATACCGTACCTGCTCTCCGTGTGTTCAGTGTGGTGACGTGAGTGGTGCCGGCTCCACCACACCGTACCTGCTCTCCGTGTGTTCAGTGTGAGGGCGGTGTGGGTGGTGCCGGCTCCACCACACCGCACCTGCTCTCCGTGTGTTCAGTGTGAGGGCGGTGTGGGTGGTGCCGGCTCCACCACACCGTACCTGCTCTCCGTGTGTTCAGTGTGAGGGCGGTGTGGGTGGTGCCGGCTCCACCATACCGTACCTGCTCTCCGTGTGTTCAGTGTGGTGACGTGAGTGGTGCCGGCTCCACCACACCGTACCTGCTCTCCGTGTGTTCAGTGTGGTGACGTGAGTGGTGCCGGCTCCACCACACCGTACCTGCTCTCCGTGTGTTCAGTGTGGTGACGTGAGTGGTGCCGGCTCCACCACACCGTACCTGCTCTCCGTGTGTTCAGTGTGGTGACGTGAGTGGTGCCGGCTCCACCACACCGTACCTGCTCTCCGTGTGTTCAGTGTGAGGGTGGTGTGGGTGGTGACGGCTCCACCACACCGTACCTGCTCTCCGTGTGTTCAGTGTGGTGACGTGAGTGGTGCCGGCTCCACCACACCGTACCTGCTCTCCGTGTGTTCAGTGTGAGGGCGGTGTGAGTGGTGCCGGCTCCACCACACCGTACCTGCTCTCCGTGTGTTCAGTGTGGTGACGTGAGTGGTGCCGCGCTCCACCACACCGTACCTGCTCTCCGTGTGTTCAGTGTGAGGGCGGTGTGAGTGGTGCCGGCTCCACCACACCGTACCTGCTCTCCGTGTGTTCAGTGTGGTGACGTGAGTGGTGCCGGCTCCACCACACCGTACCTGCTCTCCGTGTGTTCAGTGTGAGGGTGGTGTGGGTGGTGCCGGCTCCACCACACCGTACCTGCTCTCCGTGTGTTCAGTGTGAGGGTGGTGTGGGTGGTGCCGGCTCCACCATACCGTACCTGCTCTCCGTGTGTTCAGTGTGGTGACGTGAGTGGTGCCGGCTCCACCACACCGTACCTGCTCTCCGTGTGTTCAGTGTGAGGGTGGTGTGAGTGGTGCCGGCTCCACCACACCGTACCTGCTCTCCGTGTGTTCAGTGTGGTGACGTGAGTGGTGCCGGCTCCACCATACCGTACCTGCTCTCCGTGTGTTCAGTGTGGTGACGTTGTGGGTGGTGCCGGCTCCACCACACCGTACCTGCTCTCCGTGTGTTCAGTGTGGTGACGTGAGTGGTGCCGGCTCCACCATACCGTACCTGCTCTCCGTGTGTTCAGTGTGGTGACGTTGTGGGTGGTGCCGGCTCCACCACACCGTACCTGCTCTCCGTGTGTTCAGTGTGGTGACGTGGGTGGTGCCGGCTCCACCACACCGTACCTGCTCTCCGTGTGTTCAGTGTGGTGACGTGGGTGGTGCCGGCTCCACCACACCGTACCTGCTCTCCGTGTGTTCAGTGTGGTGACGTGGGTGGTGCCGGCTCCACCACACCGTACCTGCTCTCCGTGTGTTCAGTGTGGTGACGTTGTGGGTGGTGCCGGCTCCACCACACCGTACCTGCTCTCCGTGTGTTCAGTGTGGTGACGTTGTGAGTGGTGCCGGCTCCACCATACCGTACCTGCTCTCCGTGTGTTCAGTGTGGTGACGTGAGTGGTGCCGGCTCCACCACACCGTACCTGCTCTCCGTGTGTTCAGTGTGGTGACGTTGTGGGTGGTGCCGGCTCCACCACACCGTACCTGCTCTCCGTGTGTTCAGTGTGGTGACGTGAGTGGTGCCGGCTCCACCACACCGTACCTGCTCTCCGTGTGTTCAGTGTGGTGACGTGAGTGGTGCCGGCTCCACCACACCGTACCTGCTCTCCGTGTGTTCAGTGTGAGGGCGGTGTGGGTGGTGCCGGCTCCACCACACCGTACCTGCTCTCCGTGTGTTCAGTGTGAGGGTGGTGTGGGTGGTGCCGGCTCCACCACACCGTACCTGCTCTCCGTGTGTTCAGTGTGGTGACGTGAGTGGTGCCGGCTCCACCACACCGTACCTGCTCTCCGTGTGTTCAGTGTGGTGACGTGAGTGGTGCCGGCTCCACCACACCGTACCTGCTCTCCGTGTGTTCAGTGTGAGGGCGGTGTGGGTGGTGCCGGCTCCACCACACCGTACCTGCTCTCCGTGTGTTCAGTGTGGTGACGTGAGTGGTGCCGGCTCCACCACACCGTACCTGCTCTCCGTGTGTTCAGTGTGGTGACGTGAGTGGTGCCGGCTCCACCACACCGTACCTGCTCTCCGTGTGTTCAGTGTGGTGACGTGAGTGGTGCCGGCTCCACCACACCGTACCTGCTCTCCGTGTGTTCAGTGTGAGGGCGGTGTGGGTGGTGCCGGCTCCACCACACCGTACCTGCTCTCCGTGTGTTCAGTGTGGTGACGTTGTGGGTGGTGCCGGCTCCACCACACCGCACCTGCTCTCCGTGTGTTCAGTGTGAGGGTGGTGTGGGTGGTGCCGGCTCCACCACACCGTACCTGCTCTCCGTGTGTTCAGTGTGAGGGCGGTGTGGGTGGTGCCGGCTCCACCACACCGTACCTGCTCTCCGTGTGTTCAGTGTGGTGACGTGAGTGGTGCCGGCTCCACCACACCGTACCTGCTCTCCGTGTGTTCAGTGTGAGGGCGGTGTGGGGGGTGCCGGCTCCACCATACCGTACCTGCTCTCCGTGTGTTCAGTGTGAGGGTGGTGTGGGTGGTGCCGGCTCCACCACACCGTACCTGCTCTCCGTGTGTTCAGTGTGGTGACGTGAGTGGTGCCGGCTCCACCACACCGTACCTGCTCTCCGTGTGTTCAGTGTGAGGGCGGTGTGGGGGGTGCCGGCTCCACCATACCGTACCTGCTCTCCGTGTGTTCAGTGTGAGGGTGGTGTGGGTGGTGCCGGCTCCACCACACCGTACCTGCTCTCCGTGTGTTCAGTGTGGTGACGTGAGTGGTGCCGGCTCCACCACACCGTACCTGCTCTCCGTGTGTTCAGTGTGAGGGCGGTGTGGGTGGTGCCGGCTCCACCACACCGTACCTGCTCTCCGTGTGTTCAGTGTGGTGACGTTGTGGGTGGTGCCGGCTCCACCACACCGTACCTGCTCTCCGTGTGTTCAGTGTGAGGGTGGTGTGGGTGGTGCCGGCTCCACCACACCGTACCTGCTCTCCGTGTGTTCAGTGTGAGGGTGGTGTGGGTGGTGCCGGCTCCACCATACCGTACCTGCTCTCCGTGTGTTCAGTGTGAGGGCGGTGTGGGTGGTGCCGGCTCCACCACACCGTACCTGCTCTCCGTGTGTTCAGTGTGGTGACGTGAGTGGTGCTGGCTCCACCACACCGTACCTGCTCTCCGTGTGTTCAGTGTGGTGACGTGAGTGGTGCCGGCTCCACCACACCGTACCTGCTCTCCGTGTGTTCAGTGTGGTGACGTGGGTGGTGCCGGCTCCACCACACCGTACCTGCTCTCCGTGTGTTCAGTGTGAGGGCGGTGTGAGTGGTGCCGGCTCCACCACACCGTATCTGCTCTCCGTGTGTTCAGTGTGAGGGCGGTGTGGGTGGTGCCGGCTCCACCATACCGTACCTGCTCTCCGTGTGTTCAGTGTGGTGACGTGAGTGGTGCCGGCTCCACCACACCGTACCTGCTCTCCGTGTGTTCAGTGTGAGGGTGGTGTGGGTGGTGCCGGCTCCACCACACCGTACCTGCTCTCCGTGTGTTCAGTGTGAGGGCGGTGTGGGTGGTGCCGGCTCCACCACACCGTACCTGCTCTCCGTGTGTTCAGTGTGAGGGCGGTGTGAGTGGTGCCGGCTCCACCACACCGTATCTGCTCTCCGTGTGTTCAGTGTGAGGGCGGTGTGGGTGGTGCCGGCTCCACCATACCGTACCTGCTCTCCGTGTGTTCAGTGTGAGGGTGGTGTGGGTGGTGCCGGCTCCAACACACCGTACCTGCTCTCCGTGTGTTCAGTGTGGTGACGTGAGTGGTGCCGGCTCCACCACACCGTACCTGCTCTCCGTGTGTTCAGTGTGAGGGCGGTGTGGGTGGTGCCGGCTCCAACACACCGTACCTGCTCTCCGTGTGTTCAGTGTGGTGACGTGAGTGGTGCTGGCTCCACCACACCGTACCTGCTCTCCGTGTGTTCAGTGTGAGGGTGGTGTGGGTGGTGCCGGCTCCACCACACCGTACCTGCTCTCCGTGTGTTCAGTGTGGTGACGTGAGTGGTGCCGGCTCCACCACACCGTACCTGCTCTCCGTGTGTTCAGTGTGGTGACGTGAGTGGTGCCGGCTCCACCACACCGTACCTGCTCTCCGTGTGTTCAGTGTGGTGACGTGAGTGGTGCCGGCTCCACCACACCGTACCTGCTCTCCGTGTGTTCAGTGTGGTGACGTGAGTGGTGCCGGCTCCACCACACCGTACCTGCTCTCCGTGTGTTCAGTGTGAGGGCGGTGTGGGTGGTGCCGGCTCCACCACACCGTACCTGCTCTCCGTGTGTTCAGTGTGAGGGTGGTGTGGGTGGTGCCGGCTCCACCACACCGTACCTGCTCTCCGTGTGTTCAGTGTGAGGGTGGTGTGGGTGGTGCCGGCTCCACCACACCGTACCTGCTCTCCGTGTGTTCAGTGTGAGGGTGGTGTGGGTGGTGCCGGCTCCACCACACCGTACCTGCTCTCCGTGTGTTCAGTGTGAGGGTGGTGTGGGTGGTGCCGGCTCCACCATACCGTACCTGCTCTCCGTGTGTTCAGTGTGGTGACGTGAGTGGTGCCGGCTCCACCACACCGTACCTGCTCTCCGTGTGTTCAGTGTGGTGACGTGAGTGGTGCCGGCTCCACCACACCGTACCTGCTCTCCGTGTGTTCAGTGTGAGGGCGGTGTGGGTGGTGCCGGCTCCACCACACCGTACCTGCTCTCCGTGTGTTCAGTGTGGTGACGTTGTGGGTGGTGCCGGCTCCACCATACCGTACCTGCTCTCCGTGTGTTCAGTGTGGTGACGTGAGTGGTGCCGGCTCCACCACACCGTACCTGCTCTCCGTGTGTTCAGTGTGGTGACGTTGTGGGTGGTGCCGGCTCCACCACACCGCACCTGCTCTCCGTGTGTTCAGTGTGAGGGCGGTGTGGGTGGTGCCGGCTCCACCACACCGTACCTGCTCTCCGTGTGTTCAGTGTGGTGACGTGAGTGGTGCCGGCTCCACCACACCGTACCTGCTCTCCGTGTGTTCAGTGTGGTGACGTGAGTGGTGCCGGCTCCACCACACCGTACCTGCTCTCCGTGTGTTCAGTGTGAGGGTGGTGTGGGTGGTGCCGGCTCCACCACACCGTACCTGCTCTCCGTGTGCTCAGTGTGGTGACGTGAGTGGTGCCGGCTCCACCACACCGTACCTGCTCTCCGTGTGTTCAGTGTGGTGACGTGAGTGGTGCCGGCTCCACCACACCGTACCTGCTCTCCGTGTGTTCAGTGTGGTGACGTGAGTGGTGCCGGCTCCACCATACTGTACCTGCTCTCCGTGTGTTCAGTGTGAGGGCGGTGTGGGTGGTGCCGGCTCCACCACACCGTACCTGCTCTCCGTGTGTTCAGTGTGAGGGTGGTGTGGGTGGTGCCGGCTCCACCACACCGTACCTGCTCTCCGTGTGTTCAGTGTGGTGACGTGAGTGGTGCCGGCTCCACCACACCGTACCTGCTCTCCGTGTGTTCAGTGTGAGGGTGGTGTGGGTGGTGCCGGCTCCACCACACCGTACCTGCTCTCCGTGTGTTCAGTGTGAGGGCGGTGTGGGTGGTGCCGGCTCCACCACACCGTACCTGCTCTCCGTGTGTTCAGTGTGGTGACGTGAGTGGTGCCGGCTCCACCACACCGTACCTGCTCTCCGTGTGTTCAGTGTGAGGGTGGTGTGAGTGGTGCCGGCTCCACCATACCGTACCTGCTCTCCGTGTGTTCAGTGTGGTGACGTGGGTGGTGCCGGCTCCACCACACCGTACCTGCTCTCCGTGTGTTCAGTGTGGTGACGTGAGTGGTGCCGGCTCCACCACACCGTACCTGCTCTCCGTGTGTTCAGTGTGAGGGTGGTGTGAGTGGTGCCGGCTCCACCATACCGTACCTGCTCTCCGTGTGTTCAGTGTGGTGACGTGGGTGGTGCCGGCTCCACCACACCGTACCTGCTCTCCGTGTGTTCAGTGTGGTGACGTGGGTGGTGCCGGCTCCACCACACCGTACCTGCTCTCCGTGTGTTCAGTGTGAGGGTGGTGTGAGTGGTGCCGGCTCCACCATACCGTACCTGCTCTCCGTGTGTTCAGTGTGGTGACGTGGGTGGTGCCGGCTCCACCACACCGTACCTGCTCTCCGTGTGTTCAGTGTGGTGACGTGGGTGGTGCCGGCTCCACCACACCGTACCTGCTCTCCGTGTGTTCAGTGTGGTGACGTGAGTGGTGCTGGCTCCACCACACCGTACCTGCTCTCCGTGTGTTCAGTGTGAGGGTGGTGTGGGTGGTGCCGGCTCCACCACACCGTACCTGCTCTCCGTGTGTTCAGTGTGGTGACGTGAGTGGTGCCGGCTCCACCACACCGTACCTGCTCTCCGTGTGTTCAGTATGAGGGTGGTGTGGGTGGTGCCGGCTCCACCATACCGTACCTGCTCTCCGTGTGTTCAGTGTGGTGACGTGAGTGGTGCCGGCTCCACCATACCGTACCTGCTCTCCGTGTGTTCAGTGTGAGGGTGGTGTGGGTGGTGCCGGCTCCACCACACCGTACCTGCTCTCCGTGTGTTCAGTGTGGTGACGTGAGTGGTGCCGGCTCCACCATACCGTACCTGCTCTCCGTGTGTTCAGTGTGAGGGCGGTGTGGGTGGTGCCGGCTCCACCACACCGTACCTGCTCTCCGTGTGTTCAGTGTGGTGACGTGAGTGGTGCCGGCTCCACCACACCGTACCTGCTCTCCGTGTGTTCAGTGTGGTGACGTGGGTGGTGCCGGCTCCACCACACCGTACCTGCTCTCCGTGTGTTCAGTGTGAGGGCGGTGTGGGTGGTGCCGGCTCCACCACACCGTACCTGCTCTCCGTGTGTTCAGTGTGAGGGTGGTGTGAGTGGTGCCGGCTCCACCATACCGCACCTGCTCTCCGTGTGTTCAGTGTGAGGGTGGTGTGGGTGGTGCCGGCTCCACCACACCGTACCTGCTCTCCGTGTGTTCAGTGTGGTGACGTGAGTGGTGCCGGCTCCACCACACCGTACCTGCTCTCCGTGTGTTCAGTGTGGTGACGTGAGTGGTGCCGGCTCCACCATACCGTACCTGCTCTCCGTGTGTTCAGTGTGGTGACGTGGGTGGTGCTGGCTCCACCACACCGTACCTGCTCTCCGTGTGTTCAGTGTGAGGGCGGTGTGGGTGGTGCTGGCTCCACCATACCGTACCTGCTCTCCGTGTGTTCAGTGTGGTGACGTGAGTGGTGCCGGCTCCACCACACCGTATCTGCTCTCCGTGTGTTCAGTGTGGTGACGTGGGTGGTGCCGGCTCCACCACACCGTACCTGCTCTCCGTGTGTTCAGTGTGAGGGTGGTGTGGGTGGTGCCGGCTCCACCACACCGTACCTGCTCTCCGTGTGTTCAGTGTGAGGGTGGTGTGGGTGGTGCCGGCTCCACCACACCGTATCTGCTCTCCGTGTGTTCAGTGTGAGGGTGGTGTGGGTGGTGCCGGCTCCACCACACCGTACCTGCTCTCCGTGTGTTCAGTGTGGTGACGTGAGTGGTGCCGGCTCCACCATACTGTACCTGCTCTCCGTGTGTTCAGTGTGAGGGTGGTGTGGGTGGTGCCGGCTCCACCACACCGTACCTGCTCTCCGTGTGTTCAGTGTGGTGACGTGAGTGGTGCCGGCTCCACCATACCGTACCTGCTCTCCGTGTGTTCAGTGTGAGGGTGGTGTGGGTGGTGCCGGCTCCACCACACCGTACCTGCTCTCCGTGTGTTCAGTGTGAGGGTGACGTGGGTGGTGCCGGCTCCACCACACCGTATCTGCTCTCCGTGTGTTCAGTGTGAGGGTGGTGTGGGTGGTGCCGGCTCCACCATACCGTACCTGCTCTCCGTGTGTTCAGTGTGGTGACGTGAGTGGTGCCGGCTCCACCACACCGTACCTGCTCTCCGTGTGTTCAGTGTGAGGGTGGTGTGAGTGGTGCCGGCTCCACCATACCGTACCTGCTCTCCGTGTGTTCAGTGTGGTGACGTGAGTGGTGCCGGCTCCACCATACCGTACCTGCTCTCCGTGTGTTCAGTGTGGTGACGTGAGTGGTGCCGGCTCCACCACACCGTACCTGCTCTCCGTGTGTTCAGTGTGAGGGTGGTGTGAGTGGTGCTGGCTCCACCACACCGTACCTGCTCTCCGTGTGTTCAGTGTGAGGGTGGTGTGAGTGGTGCCGGCTCCACCACACCGTACCTGCTCTCCGTGTGTTCAGTGTGGTGACGTGAGTGGTGCCGGCTCCACCATACCGTACCTGCTCTCCGTGTGTTCAGTGTGGTGACGTGAGTGGTGCCGGCTCCACCACACCGTACCTGCTCTCCGTGTGTTCAGTGTGAGGGTGGTGTGAGTGGTGCTGGCTCCACCACACCGTACCTGCTCTCCGTGTGTTCAGTGTGAGGGTGGTGTGAGTGGTGCCGGCTCCACCACACCGTACCTGCTCTCCGTGTGTTCAGTGTGGTGACGTGAGTGGTGCCGGCTCCACCATACCGTACCTGCTCTCCGTGTGTTCAGTGTGGTGACGTGAGTGGTGCCGGCTCCACCACACCGTACCTGCTCTCCGTGTGTTCAGTGTGAGGGCGGTGTGGGTGGTGCCGGCTCCACCACACCGTACCTGCTCTCCGTGTGTTCAGTGTGGTGACGTGAGTGGTGCCGGCTCCACCATACCGTACCTGCTCTCCGTGTGTTCAGTGTGAGGGTGGTGTGGGTGGTGCCGGCTCCACCACACCGTATCTGCTCTCCGTGTGTTCAGTGTGGTGACGTGAGTGGTGCCGGCTCCACCATACCGTACCTGCTCTCCGTGTGTTCAGTGTGAGGGTGGTGTGGGTGGTGCCGGCTCCACCATACCGTACCTGCTCTCCGTGTGTTCAGTGTGACGGCGGTGTGGGTGGTGCCGGCTCCACGGCTGATGGAGTCGGCCGTCTGCGCCTCTCGGATATCTCTGGCCGACACCGACAGTGAGGGCAGCAGCGACCCGGGCGACACGTGCGTCGACTTGATCACGTCCCGCTTCACCGTCTCGATGTGCGCCGTGGTCTGGTTCTGGCGGTCCGAGCGGGACCGTTCTGCGACAGTGGGGTGAGCCGATTCAGTGGAGGGTAGAGTAGAGGGAGCAGGGGCACCTGAGGCCGAGTGCAAGGCAACACACGCATCGTCGGTGGAGGGGAGTCGAGGAAAGGGAAGTGAAGGAGGGGCAGCCACCGAGCAACAAGCAACGTATCTTGCAAACAAAAGGTGGTTGCTTTCTGAGGAAATTTATTTTATATATTTTTGTTGTGGTGACAACAAATAGAAACAAGTGATTGACGGTACATGGATGGAGGATTTTGCGCGCTATTTTTGGTTTACCAAGATTAAACTAAGCACCCTACTTGGCTTTTAGCGATAGGTACCTACTAACCTGTGCGATCGCTGGTGCCCTTTTTACACTGTGCACACTTGGTCACTGTACGACTGGAGTTGCCTGTCCTGGTGCCGCTGGCGCTGGCCCGGTCCAGCACGGAGCCAGAGTTCACCTCCTGCCGTGCGAGCTCTATTTTACCTGGTGACACCAGAGGACACCAGGGGACAGTCAGAGTTCACCTCCCGCCGTGTGAGCTACCTGGTGACACCAGAGGACACCAGGGGAGGGTCAGAGTTCACCTCCCGCCGTGTGAGCTCTACTTTACCTGGTGACACCAGAGGACACCAGGGGACGGTCAGTTTTGACAGATCCGGGACCAGAGGACGGTCAGTTTTGACAGATCCGGGACCAGAGGACGGTCAGTTTTGACAGATCCGGGACCAGAGGACGGTCAGTTTTGACAGATCCGGGACCAGAGGACGGTCAGCTTTGGCAGATACGGGACCAGAGGACGGTCAGTTTTGACAGATCCGGGACCAGAGGACGGTCAGTTTTGACAGATCCGGGACCAGAGGACGGTCAGTTTTAACAGATCCGGGACCAGAGGACGGTCAGCTTTGGCAGATCCGGGACCAGAGGACCTCTTCCTCTGGCAGGTGGATGTCACATGACAGGCATCAGGAGGCATCATCGGGCATCATCCATGTAACAAATAATGATGTGTCATATGAAGTTACCAAAGGACGGAGCTGCGGTACTTTAGACGGACACACGTCACACTGAACTGCAGCCAGTTCAGGAGCCTCATTTCACACATCACACAGCACAGCGGCGGCGGCGGGCTCCGAGCGCGGCCACTCGGCGGCACCAGGGCGGTGCTGACATGATGTGTTTGTCGATGCGCGGGTCGATGGCTGGACGGCCGCCCAGCAGCCGGCGTGAGGACACAACAGCGTCTCGTTTGGCCCTTATCTTGGCCCAGAATGTGCCCGCCTGCCCATTGGACTTCATACGAGTCCCACTGGCCGCACAGTCGCGGCTGGTTGATAGCTCTGCCGCGGTGGTGACCGTGCTACACAGAGAGACAGACGGCAGGGAGAAGGCGGCCGATCGCCGACAGTAAGCCCCTGCAGTTCTACCTTTTAATTAGATGAATCGAAATGATCCATTATCTTATCAAACTATGTTCATACTGAAACTATGTTCATACTGTATTAAAACATTTGAAGTGTGTCACTTTTCTGGAGATAAACTGTTCCGGAGTTGCACCATTGCTTGCAGATAGACTGTACCGCAATACACCATTGTCTGAAGATAGACTGTACCGCAATACACCATTGTCTGAAGATAGACTGTACCGCATTACACCATTGTCTGAAGATAGACTGTACCGCATTACACCATTGTCTGAAGATAGACTGTACCGCAATACACCATTGCCTGAAGATAGACTGTACCGCAATACACCATTGCCTGAAGATATAATGTACCGCAATACACCATTGTCTGAAGATAGAATGTACCGCATTACACCATTGTCTGAAGATAGACTGTACCGCAATACACCATTGCCTGAAGATATAATGTACCGCAATACACCATTGCCTGAAAATAGACTGTACCGCAATACACCATTGTCTGAAGATAGACTGTACCGCAATACACCATTGCCTGAAGATAGGCTGTACCGCAATACACCATTGGCTGAAGCTAGACTGTACCGCAATACACCATTGTCTGAAGATAGACTGTACCGCAATACACCATTGTCTGAAGATAGACTGTACCGCAATACACCATTGCCTGAAGATAGAATGTACCGCAATACACCATTGCCTGAAGATAGACTGTACCGCAATACACCATTGCCTGAAGATAGACTGTACCGCAATACACCATTGCCTGAAGATAGACTGTACCGCAATACACCATTGTCTGAAGATAGACTGTACCGCAATACACCATTGTCTGAAGATAGACTGTACCGCAATACACCATTGCCTGAAGATAGAATGTACCGCAATACACCATTGCCTGAAGATAGAATGTACCGCAATACACCATTGCCTGAAGATAGACTGTACCGCAATACACCATTGCCTGAAGATAGACTGTACCGCAATACACCATTGTCTGAAGATAGACTGTACCGCAATACACCATTGTCTGAAGATAGACTGTACCGCAATACACCATTGCCTGAAGATAGAATGTACCGCAATACACCATTGCCTGAAGATAGACTGTACCACAATACACCATTGCCTGAAGATAGAATGTACCGCAATGCACCATTGCCTGAAGATAGACTGTACTGCTGAACGCATGGTTTACAGATAGAGGTTTTAACAATCCAGCCATCACCGTTATTGGCAGAAAAAAAAGTTATGACTGAGTGCTGCCTACTTTGAGTTATTTCCTTCAAGATAACAAGACATGCCATTTGCAGACGATATGCTAGAGCGAGGTGGTCATAACAGGCGCGTGTGTGTCTGTGCGTGACCTCTGACATCAGCTGAGTGCCGTGTTACTGACCTAGCTGTCCGTCATCGGTGGAGAAGCCGGTGGTTTGGATGTTGGTGTCGTTCCTGGCCCCGGTCCTCTCGACGTCTGTCATCACGGTAGCCGAGGACGCGGCAATGCGCTGACGGCCACCAGCTGCAGACACACGACACGACACGACACGACACAGGTGACTGGTGTTAGAGGAGGACAAACACCATCTGCAGACACACGACACGACACGACACAGGTGACTGGTGTTAGAGGAGGACAAACACCATCTGCAGACACACGACACGACACGACACAGGTGACTGGTGTTAGAGGAGGACAAACCCATCTGCAGACACACGACACGACACGACACAGGACTGGTGTTAGAGGAGGACAAACACCATCTGCAGACACACGACACGACACGACACAGGACTGGTGTTAGAGGAGGACAAAACCATCTGCAGACACACGACACGACACGACACAGGACTGGTGTTAGAGGAGGACAAACGGAACATGACAGCCGCGTAAACGTGTCGCCAGTCACCCCGCATAATTTAAAGATTGAAAACTGTACATAATGCTTAACTCAAACACATAGTCTTAGTACGAAATAAAAATGCTGATAACCGGCTAGTTCATTCTAACACTTTTAATGAAACTTGAGACATGCAGTTTTAAGCACCAGTAAGGCGCCGTAGTCGGCGATGAACGAGCGAGCGCGAAGGAAATGTATGGCGAATTTCAACTCGATAGGGCAAGTAGTTTCTGAGATACAAAAAAAAAGTGCGAACGTGCGCACGTGCAGAGGCACCCCACCCCTCATTTGTAAGAAATTGGCGGCTGGAGGTCCCTAACCATACACCAAATTTGTACACAATCGGCTCAGCCGTTCCTGAGATATATAATAGGGGTGTGCACGTGCGCACGTGCAGAGGCACCCCACACATGACTTGTGAGAAGGCGGCGGCGGAGGGTCCCTAACCACACACCAAATTTGAACACAATCGGCTAAGCCGTTCCTGAGATATAGAATAGGGGTGTACACGTGCGCACGTGCAGAGGCACCCCACCCCTGACTTGTGGAAAAGTGGCGGCTGAGAGGTCTCTAACCACACACCAAATTCGAACACAATCGGCCCAGCCGTTGCGGAGTTTTTGCGAGAAAGCACCTTTCAACACCCCTCACGCGGCACGCGCCACATGCAGTGGTAGTGACCCACATGAGTCGGCACCGGTCTCAAACAGGTGGCAGAGCTATTACATGTGGCAGAGCTAGTAAGCCATCCAAGACCAGCGTACATGGGCTGGCTTACTGCACCACGTGAGCGTCTCTCACCAGCAGTCCGCAGGTTGGTGTTGTCGTTGGTGCGCTCCACAGTGGAGGTGATGACGTTCTCCTGGCCCAGCTGGGAGATGTTCCTGGCGCCGGCCGAGATGGAGGCGCTGCCGTTCCGCGGACTGCGCAGACCGGGCAGCAGCTCTGTCCGACAGGACACGCAGTGGGGCAGGGGAGTGGGATGATGAGATGGCAGCAAGACGGTGTGTTATATATCAATATGATATCGACAAGTATGCAATCGAAACTCATCAAGCATGGAGACAAGAAGAGCACAACGTGGATTTATGACATCGTTGAATAACAAGTAGTAAACCGAAGTATAACCTTATGCTCATATTAAGATAGTAAGTTGCCGTTCTTATATAGTAAGGTGCCTCTGGTTTTGCCTTCTTCGGTGGATTAATATGAGCATGAGGCTATACTTTGGTTTACTACTACTAATAATGTGCAGACTAACGTTTGATATAATCAAAACTTGTTTAATAACTTTTAACATTCCGCTTAAGCACTTACCTCCTTGTTCATTGCCACTGGCGGAGGAAGTTCGATTGACTTGTTTCGACGTCTCCTTGGTTTGGAGGGTCGAGTCTCTGTTCTGGGTGACGTCGTGATCGACACCCTGTCTCCTGGTCCCCTCTGTTGGAGCACAGCCATCCGACGTACCCGTCAGTGTAGGCGAGGCGGTAAACCACAATCAAAGCAAAGCCAGCTGGGCTAATATGAGATCAAACTCGTGCAAAGTGCGTCCAATTAGATCGTGCTCTACATATGATTTTTAGCCAATTCTAACCACGAGTGGAGCATCAACAGAAAGACAGATCCAATATCAGAGGACCAATTGGATATATGTTATTCTGTTACAGGCTACAGCCATGACCGCTTTGGTTCAGTATCAACCAGCCGTATTATTCGTCTCAACCCTGGCTCATACTATAAGGGTTCCAGTTTCCAAGTCTGTGTGAAGCTCTAGCCTCTAAAAGCCTGGAATGCAAAGGTAACTCCTTTTTGAAGTGCCAAGCTGTCGTTACCTTGTGTGCCGGGCCGTGTGAGGTTGGTTGTCCGTACGAGTCGCCCCCCGTCGCTGGTCTGTTGACTGGCGCTGCGGTTGGTGTGCGCCGAGCCGGTGACGGTGATGGCTGCCTCCACCACAACTCCGCCTGCGGCACCAGCACATCACAAACAGTCAGCAGCTCTCTGTGCAGACACGCCGACACGGTAACTGGGCTGCCTGCCGGACGTGGCATGTCTATATCAAACTAACGCTCATCACACACGGGATGTTTAACTGACACGTGCAACACATTTTCTCACCGGAAAGTGACAGACTAGGCACTCAGAGGTGATCCGTCTGTTCTCGTCTCTCGCCTGATCCCACCTCAGAGGTGATCCGTCTGTTCTCGTCTCTCACCTGACCCCACCTCAGAGGTGATCCGTCTGTTCTCGTCTCTCACTTGACCCCACCTCAGAGGTGATCCGTCTGTTCTCGTCTCTCGCCTGACCCCACCTCAGAGGTGATCCGTCTGTTCTCGTCTCTAACCTGACCCCACCTCAGAGGTGATCCGTCTGTTCTCGTCTCTAACCTGACCCCACCTCAGAGGTGATCCCTCTGTTCTCGTCTCTAACATGACCCCACCTCAGAGGTGATCCGTCTGTTCCCGTCTCCCACCTGACCCACCTCAGAGGTGATCCGTCTGTTCTCGTCTCTCATCTGACCCCACCTCAGAGGTGATCCGTCTGTTCTCGTCTCTCACCTGACCCCAACCTCAGAGGTGGTCCGTCTGTTCTCGTCTCTAACATGACCCCACCTCAGAGGTGATCCGTCTGTTCTCGTCTCTCGCCTGACCCCACCTCAGAGGTGGTCCGTCTGTTCTCGTCTCTAACCTGACCACACCTCAGTGGTGATCCGTCTGTTCTCGGCTCTCACCTGACCCCAACCCAGTGGTGATCCGTATGTTCTCTCGCGACTTCTTCTCGGTCTGTTTGTTCCCGCTGACATCCAACCCGGTCAGGTTACGCAGCGAACGGAAACCGTTCAGCGTCATTCTTCCTGAGGCCGAACAGAACAAATCATCCATCTTGAAATTATTTCGCCAAATTTCAATGATGACCAAAAATTGGTAACAGTTGAAATGACATGGAACATGGAGTGCATTTTATCGTTCCAGATAAATTCAGTCAAATGGAATTCCATGTAAAAGTAAGAAGTGGAAAACTATTGTTAGATGTTCGCACAGTTTCGGATGCAGCATGTTCATTGGCTGTGTCGATGACATCGCACTGACCTATCAGCTGATGTCTGATGGTGTCGTTCTGTTCGTCTATGCCGACCTGAGAGACGTCAAATGTCGAGCCGGAGATATGACTGCCCGACGTGTCGATAGTGGCGGCCAGCGCTGAAAACCAACACTACACCAGTGTTAACTGCAGGCACGTAGCCAGGCTTTCGTCCAGGGGGGGGGGTGGCGCCTCGAAAGGGCCCCTTCCCGAGCGTTGAAAGGGCCCCTTCCCAATCGTTGAAAAGCCCCCCCCCCCCCAAAAAAAAAAAACGCATGAAAAAGCACGTTACAAGGCTGGAAAATGCAGTATGACAGGCCATATCAACGTTTAGAAGCTGGAGTTAACAAACTGCCTCATCAACTTTGGAACCAGCGACACGAATTTGGAATCAGCTATACCAACTTGGAATATTTTTTAAGCTCAAGACCTGGAACTCTTAAACAAATTGCGCCGCGGAGCGGCGCGAAAATTTTGAGTATTATGCCCTGGGTTGCTTTCTCATCAATGCGTCGCATTGCATATGGTGCGGACCTCTAAAATTGCTATATTGTACGTTTAAAAGTGCGGGGAAAAAGTGCTAAAGTGAACTATTTTTGCACAATAATATAGCAAAGTAGCAACATAACACATAAATGCGCCGAGAAACTGACCTATTTTTTCCTAACCCGCATATAATTGAATTTGTAGTTAAATTGCGCTGCGGAGCGGCGCGAAAATTTTAAGTTTTATTCCCTGTACAACTGTATTCTTACTGTTGAAAGGCCCAAGGTCCATTCAGATCGTCTAGGGGCCCCTCTGACCTTTTCTACGCCCTTCCGACCTGTTCAGGGACTCATCTGGGATCCGCGAAGCGAAAAGACATGATGTGGAGTGGGTGATATATATAATACAAAGGGGGCTTACTCTACAGGAAAAAATAAAATCGGATCTTTCGGGTATATTGTAGCACCCTGACGAAGGGTGTTACAATATACCCGAAAGCTCCGCTTTTAATATTTGTATTGTGGAGTAAGTCCTCTTTGTATTTAATCTTCATCTGGGATCTCTACGTGCTTTGACCCTTCCGGTCTCACCAGAGACTCCTCTGACCTTCCAAGAAGCCCCTCTTGTGTGTCAAGGGGCCCATTCGGCCTGTTCAGAGGGCCTTCCGACCTGGCCAGGGACTGCACTGGCTGCTTTGCCGCCCTGCCGACATGCTCAGGGGCAGGGGCGGCGGATTGCGGGGCGCAGGGTACCCAAAATCCCCCCTCAAATTTAAATCCTGGGGAGGGGAAGGGTCATGTTGCCCCCATATTGAGCAGGCTAAAATCTGGAGGGGGGCAAAACTACCCTTTGCCCCCCAGGATTTTCGACTGGGGGGAATTTTGGGTACCCTGCCCCCGCAATCCGCCGCCCCTGCTCAGGGGCCCCTCCGACCTGCCCAGGGGCCCCTCCAGTCTGGCTAGGAACTCATCCGGCATGTTCAAGGGGCCTTCCGACCGGCCGAGGGACCCTTTCGGTCTAACCAGGGGCCCTCTGACTTGCCCAGGATCCCTCCGATCGGCCAAGCGACTCTTCTGGTCGTCCTGCGCTGGCTGCTTTGTCGCCCTGCCGACATGCTCAAGGGGCCCTCCGACCTGCCCTGGAGACCCTCCGTGCTGGCCAGGGGCCAATTCGGCATGTTCATGGGCCCTTCTTAACCGTCCAGGGGTCCTTTCGGTCTGGTCAGGGGCCCCTCCGATCTGCGCAGGGGCCCTTTTAACTTTACAGGGGCCTTCTGGTCTCTCCAGGGGCCCTTTAACCTTCTAAGGGGCCCTTCCGACCTAGCAAGGGACTGCGCTGGCTGCTTTGTCGCCGACATGCTCCGAGGGCCCTCCGACCTGCCCTGGGGGCCCCTCCGTGCTGGCTAGGGGCTCATTCGGCATGTTCAGGGGCCCTTCTGACCCACCAAGGGGCCCTTTCGGTCTGGTTAGGGCCTCTGGTCTGTCCAGGGGCCCTCCAACCTGCTCAGGGGCCCTTATGACCTGGCAAAGGACTGCGCTAGCCGCTTTGTCGCCCAGTCGACATGCTCAGGGGCCTCTCAACCTGCCCAGGGCCCCTCTGCGCTGGCTAGGGGCTCATTCGACGTGTTCAGGGGGCCCATTCGACGTGCTCAGGGGCCCTCTCACCTGCTCAGGGGCCCTTTCGGTCTGGCCAGGGGCCCCTCTGACATGCACAGGGCTCTTTTGAACGTCCAAGGGGCCCTCTGGTCTTTCAGAGAGGGCCCTGTTCCCCTAAAGGGGGCCCTAAAGGGCCTCTGAAGTCCTCTAAAGTCTCTAAAGACCACGCTTCGTGTAGTAAAGAGCCTATGATACCGCGCTTCGCGCGGTCTCATCGGCCCTTTTCGGCGCCGAAAAGGGCCCTCGCGCGCCAAAAAGGGCCCTCCTGACCTCCAGGGGGGGGGGGCGGCCCCGCCGCCCTCCCCTTGGCTACGTGCCTGGTTAACTGTTGCATAATAGTGATAACAAACACTGGAAATCAACACTAAGCCAGTGTTAACTGACGCACGGTATGTCACACATATATGTATCGCTTCAGGTGAGGTTGGTACCCGCTTCTTAGTATTTAATATATAGATGTTCGGCAAGATCATACGATCTTCCAAAGGTTAAAAGCAAAGCACATTTGAAGAGCCTTCTCAACTACTAAATAAATTATATTATTCTACCCATAATGACATTAAAAACGTGACCGGCTGTTAACCCGGCAGTCAATGGGGTATATTCTGTAACACGACTCACTGGGGGGGGGGGGGGGGGGTTAGCCCCCTGGTATCTTCAGAACCAATGATCGCAGCGGGACGCGCAAGGCGGCATTCGAAAACGCTCAATGAGAGAAGCCTAACGCAAACTAACGCAAAAAAAAATCAAATTAAGGTCACATGTCAGGTCACGGTCAAGTCAAACGTCAAAATCGAGGTATTTGAGTTTATGGACAATACTTGCCATCCATGGCCTTCGATTGCGCCTATAATCACCCAAAGTGCAGTCAAATGTATGATACATATCCCACATGAGCTAAAGTGAGATTGTTGGGAAAGATCAAGGTCAAGGTCAGGTCACAAAAGGTCACTACACACAAAATATCTACGAAAGTCATGCAGCACATGTTTTATGGATGCTTTTACTCGTAGAATTATATAGTAGTAGTCATTTTACCACCTGACTTCTTTTGCGTGAAGTTAGTGTCAAGTTCAGGTCAAGTACAGGTCACTGAAGGTCAAAATTTGAAATTGATAAATCGAAATAAGAAACGCATGTTTCTATATCAGTTTTATCTTAAAAAACAGTGCTGGAATTTATTTGTCTGTATCCGGTCAATAAAAGCCAAAAACGCAATTTCAAAATATGACGTCATGATTTACCCATACTTTATATGCCATGACAGTCAAAAAAGATGATATAATTTTGAAATTTGGTATGGTAGTTGCCCATATGTCGTTATCTGACATATATTCCGGTTTTTTCAATATCTTTGAAAAATTTGATTTTGTGAGCATTTTTTCAAAAAAAAAAATATATATATTTGGGGTCAAAAACCTTTTTTTTCCAGATACCCAGTTTGTAGCCCTTGCAATTTTCTATCTTTTAGCGTTTTTCGATTGCATTTTTCTTCAAATTTGACATTTGTACGGCCTGGCAAAGTTTAGCCGATTTTGGTGTCAAAATCGTGTTTAGTGACGTCACTAAATTCACTATATCTAAAAAAAATCTGACGAATGTTTTTTTTTAATCAAAAGGTGTAAAAATGATGCCCGGATAGGTACTGAAAGTTTGGCGTCGATATCTGCATCAGTTGAGATATTCCTAATATTCCTAAGGGGAGGCTAAACCCCCCCCCCCCCCCCCCCCCCCAGTGACTCGCGGGTTAAAAATGTCAAACAGAAGTTTCTCATCTTTCTCTTTTTAAAGATTGCTCTGTAATGTTTTTCCCCATAATAGATCCGCCCTGCCATAGAGTGAGAATAAATTAAATTGGCTACACCCGCAATGGATTATTGTCCACCTCTAAACTCGAGTGCAGCCATGTTCTGTGTCTGTTCGGTACCGCACAGTCGGTTTGTACTCACAGATGCTGTAAACGGTCATGCACGCATTGTCCGTGAGGCAGCCGTCACACGTGCTCAGCTGGTTGCACCTGGACTTGAAGCTGGGGCCACTGCAGCCCCATTGCTGAGAGCTGTAACGGTCAGCATTGAGGGCGACCAAGTGATTCATGGCAGCGACATAGGGGTTCACAGTTTTTACTTCCAGAGGAAGTAAGAAGCAGAGACCGTTCAATTTATTTTCGCCAAATATACCATTCTGGTTCATGAGTTTTAATTGTTTCAAACGTTATTCTGAGCATAATTATTATAAAAAGTATAATGAAGTGTAACCTCATGCTCATATTAATATCAAATAACAAAAGAAAATCCAAAATATATTTTCGGCTATGAGCCTTCTTCAGTGGATAACACTGCACATTATCCACTGAAGAAGGCTCTTAGCCGAAAATATATTTTGGATTTTCTTTTGTTATTTGATATTAATATGAGCATGAGGTTACACTTCATTATACTTTTTAATATACCATTCTTTGCATTATCTAATGGTCACCATTATTTCAAGCAGTAAACATAAAAACTGCTCAATAAGATGCAAATACGGCTGTAATGGAACCCGTCAATAGACCATAGAAATGTTCTCAAAACAAGTTCAAAAAACGCATTAAGCAGCTATTTTTGCGCTTGAGAGGTGTGACTGTCGGTGCGACAAAGTACGTACTTGATGCGGACGGCCAGTCCGAGCTGTTTGGTTCTGCACTGGATTTCACTGTCGACCAGACTAGTGACCCCGGTCAGCGTCTGCGGGGCCTCGCCCCCGGTCAGCCGGCAGCAGAAGCCCTTTCCTTACAGACAAGGCGAGACGCGGTCAGAGCAATGACCAAAGGCGAGACACGGTCAGAGCGATGACCAAAGGCGAGACGCGGTCAGAGCGATAGTCGAAAGGCAAGACGCGGTCAGAGCGATAGTCCAAAGGCGAGACGCGGTCAGAGCGATGACCAAAGGAGACGCGGTCAGAGCGATGACCAAAGGGAGACGCGGTCAGAGCGATGACCAAAGGCGAGACGCGGTCAGAGCGATAGTCCAAAGGCGAGACGCGGTCAGAGCGATGACCAAAGGCGAGACGCGGTCAGAGCGATAGTCCAAAGGCGAGACGCGGTCAGAGCGATAGTCCAAAGGCGAGACGCGGTCAGAGCGATGACCAAAGGGAGACGCGGTCAGAGCGATGACCAAAGGCGAGACGCGGTCAGAGCGATAGTCCCAAATTCGAGCAGCACCGCGGGTACACGCCGGAGTACGAGACCGAGTACACCCCGAGCAGCACCGCGGTTACACGCCGGAGTACGAGACCGAGTACACCCCGAGCAGCACCGCGGGAGCACGCCAGAATACGAGTACACCCCGAGCAGCACCGCGGGAGCACGCCGGAGTACGAGACCGAGTACACCCCGAGCAGCACCGCGGGTACACGCCGGAGTACGAGACCGAGTACACCCCGAGCAGCACCGCGGGAGCACGCCAGAGTACGAGTACATCCCGATCAGCACCGCGGGTACACGACAGAGTACGAGACCGGGTACACCCCGAGCAGCACCGCAGGTACACGCCGGAGTACGAGACCGAGTACAACCCGAGCAGCACCGCGGGTACACGCCAGAGTACGAGTACATCCCGATCAGCACCGTGGGTACACGCCGGAGTACGAGACCGAGTACACCCCGAGCAGCACCGCGGGTACACGCCAGAGTACGAGACCGAGTACACCCCGAGCAGCACCGCGGGTACACACCAGAGTACGAGACCGAGTACACCCCGAGCAGCACCGCGGGAGCACGCCAGAGTGCGAGTACATCCCGATCAGCACCGCGGGTACACGACAGAGTACGAGACCGAGTACACCCCGATCAGCACCGTGGGTACACGCCGGAGTACGAGTACATCCCGATCAGCACCGCGGGTACATGACAGAGTACGAGACCGGGTACACCCCGAGCAGCACCGCGGGTACACGCCGGAGTACGAGACCGAGTACATCCCGAGCAGCACCGCGGGAGCACGGCAGAGTACGAGTACAGCCCGATCAGCACCGCGGGTACACGACAGAGTACGAGACCGAGTACACCCCGATCAGCACCGTGGGTACACGCCGGAGTACGAGTACATCCCGAGCAGCACCGTGGGTACACGCCGGAGTACGAGACCGAGTACACCCCGAGCAGCACCGCGGGAGCACGCCAGAGTACGAGTACATCCCGATCAGCACCGCGGGCACACGACAGAGTACGAGACCGAGTACACCCCGATCAGCACCGCGGGTACACGCCGGAGTACGAGTACATCCCGATCAGCACCGCGGGTACACGACAGAGTACGAGACCGGGTACACCCCGAGCAGCACCGTGGGTACACGCCGGAGTACGAGTACACCCCGAGTACAGCGACCCGGCAAAATACACAGCTATTCAGTGCCGATATAGGCAAACATATATTCGAGCGAGTCGAGACGAGAAAAATAGCGCATATGGATTATTAAAGTGTCACAGACAGGCAAAGAAAGCATAAAAGTTACTTTTATATTGCTTACCAGACAAAATCACACGAGTATTCAACAACAGGACCAGCGGAGAAACTAAGGAACTACCCACCGGCCTGGCTTGCGGTGCCGGATCCGGAGGTGAACGCCCTGAGGGGCGGCCTGCCACCGCTCAGTCCTTCCAGCCGTAGTCTTGCGGAGACGGACACGGCGTCAGATGGGGGTTCGGCTGCAGTGGGAGACGGACACGGCGTCAGATGGGGGTTCGGGCGCAGTGGGAGACACAGACACGGCGTCAGATGGGGGTTCGGCAGCAGTGGGAGACACAGACACGGCGTCAGATGGGGGTTCGGCAGCAGTGGGAGACACAGACACGGCGTCAGATGGGGGTTCGGCCGCAGTGGGAGACACAGACACGGCGTCAGATGGGGGTTCGGGCGCAGTGGGAGACGGACACGGCGTCAGATGGGGGTTCGGCCGCAGTGGGAGACGGACACGGCGTCAGATGGGGGTTCGGGCGCAGTGGGAGACACAGACACCACGGCGTCAGATGGGGGTTCGGCCGCAGTGGGAGACACAGACACGGCGTCAGATGGGGGTTCGGCTGCAGTGGGAGACGGACACGGCGTCAGATGGGGGTTCGGCCGCAGTGGGAGACGGACACGGCGTCAGATGGGGGTTCGGCCGCAGTAGGAGACGGACACGGCGTCAGATGGGGGTTCGGCCGCAGTGGGAGACGGACACAGCGTCAGATGGGGGGTTCGGGCGCAGTGGGAGACACAGACACGGCGTCAGATGGGGGTTCGGCCGCAGTGGGAGACACAGACACGGCGTCAGATGGGGGTTCGGCCGCAGTGGGAGACACAGACACGGCGTCAGATGGGGGTTCGGCCGCAGTGGGAGACGGACACGGCGTCAGATGGGGGTTCGGCCGCAGTGGGAGACACAGACACGGCGTCAGATGGGGGTTCGGCCGCAGTGGGAGACGGACACGGCGTCAGATGGGGGTTCGGCCGCAGTGGGAGACACAGACACGGCGTCAGATGGGGGTTCGGCCGCAGTAGGAGACGGACACGGCGTCAGATGGGGGTTCGGCCGCAGTGAGAGACAGACACGGCGTCAGATGGGGGTTCGGCCGCAGTGGGAGACACAGACACGGCGTCAGATGGGGGTTCGGGCGCAGTGGGAGACGGACACGGCGTCAGATGGGGGTTCGGCCGCAGTGGGAGACGGACACGACGTCAGATGGGGGTTCGGCCGCAGTGGGAGACGGACACGGCGTCAGATGGGGGTTCGGCCGCAGTAGGAGACGGACACGGCGTCAGATGGGGGTTCGGCCGCAGTGGGAGACGGACACGGCGTCAGATGGGGGTTCGGCCGCAGTAGGAGACGGACACGGCGTCAGATGGGGGTTCGGCCGCAGTGGGAGACGGACACGGCGTCAGATGGGGGTTCGGCCACAGTGGGAGACGGACACGGCGTCAGATGGGGGTTCGGCCGCAGTAGGAGACGGACACGGCGTCAGATGGGGGTTCGGCCGCAGTGGGAGACGGACACGGCGTCAGATGGGGGTTCGGGCACAGTGGGAGACACAGACACGGCGTCAGATGGGGGTTCGGGCGCAGTGGGAGACACAGACACGGCGTCAGATGGGTGGGCGCGGGCCGGGACGGGCGACGCCAGCGACTGGACTGCCCTCTATATACCGGGCATACTGCTGATACTGGGCGCACTTACTGTGTTCAGGTCCATAACCGGCATAGGTATAACTCATACCTATGGCGGTATGAGTGAGACGAGAGGACGCTGAAGGTGCCGCCGGCACAGGGACCACATTCGCTTTTATTTGCATTACTTGTTTTGGAATATAGCAATTGTTGATCTTATTTTTTAAATGATTCATGGTTCTCTTATAATAAACGTGTCAGTTGTTGGCCTAAGTTATATCATGCGAGAATATATATTTATAAAGGCAAATAGGTACGGAAGCTACAGCAAAATAAGCGTATGCCAAGGTAAAGGATAACTACAACAATCAGCAGCGTGACCAAACTGATGTGTGTACCTATATGTATTTCATAGGCAAATCTCCCTAAGGCATTTTCTTAAAATAATGTTTACAAAATAAATGATGATGGTTTTGCTTACCCCCAGCTCTGAGAAGCGCCTTCCCTGAAAAAGATGAAAGCGAGTTAGTAACGTTAAGGTGAGCTCATGCAACAGAGCTGTTGACGAACAAATGAAATAGTGTCTTCCACCATTGCGCACATTGACCGTTAATGAAGTGCAGAGGCAGCACCGTGAAACATACCGATAATGGGAAGACTCTTGGAGTTAATAGTGACTCCCCGGAACCGGCTGTTCTTGTTTTCCGTGGATGAAATGTTGCGTCGACCCTGCTGTGCCTCCGTCACATTGGTACGGACAGTCTCATCGTCTAAAAATGTCAAATATTCAGTTATTCTCGAAACCACCTCTAGCATCGTGCCCGACATATGTTTAGCTTTGCTGGCTGGAGTCTTGGAGAAAGCTTACAATAAAGATGCGGTAACAGTATCTGGAACATTACGATGCAATTCGAAGTGCATACAAATTATATGGATTTTACCCATAATTTCAAGTAAATGTTAAAAAACTGTAATACTGAGTTAATATTCCTACCAACAAAATAACAATAGCACATTATGACCGGCGTTGTACGGGCAACCATTATATCAACAACCACTTAACAACAACCACAATACCCAGATTATATTTACATTTTCTATGTCATTCTGTGGAATGACGTTCGCATTCAAAAGCGCTAAGCAGTACTCACTGTCGCCTTTGTTAAGTTCGCTACTGGCACTGGACCCTGACGTTTCGATCACAGCATTGGTGTCCGTCTTGGTCTTCCGCGCCTCATCCCGATCCACGAGAAAAGGCGTGTCTGCCAGACGGGAGTGGTCAAAAGGTGATATGAAGCTGAAGATGATCAGCATGTTCATTATTAAATATTGAAGTCACCTGTGAACATCGGTATGGTGATCAGGAGGATTTGAGTTGAAGGGCGCCACTATTTACACTATGAGGAGTGTAACCTGTTGCGACCATGAGCAACATGTGAACCACGGAAAAGTGTAAAGCTTGTTGTGTTCAGTCCGAAAGTCCTCATTGTCCTAACATCGCCACATTTGCACAGCAGTTGATCTGAATCAGGGGGCGTACGCGGTAACCGTACTTGGCGGAAAGCGCAGGAAGCATATTTTGGCTCGGAGGCAGGCTGGGCTGCAGACGGACAGATCCCTCTGCACACAGACCGGCTCTGTAGCGGAGGCACAGCCGAAGGAGGCAGCACTGAGCACGCCGCCTCCGCCGCCGCCGCTGCCCGGACTGCCGTACCTGGCAACAGCGTAGGTACCGTATTATAGAGACAGGTCAGAAGAGTGGACAGTAGCGCAGGGCGGTATAGGTACCGTATCATAGAGACAGGTCAGAAGAGTGGACAATAGCGCAGGGCGGTATAGGTACCGTATCACAGAGACAGGTCAGAAGAGTGGACAGTAGCGCAGGGCGGTATAGGTACTGTATCATAGAGACAGGTCAGAAGAGTGGACAGTAGCGCAGGGCGGTATAGGTACCGTATCATAGAGACAGGTCAGAAGAGTTGACAGTAGCGCAGGGCGGTATAGGTACTGTATCATAGAGACAGGTCAGAAGAGTTGACAGTAGCGCAGGGCGGTATAGGTACTGTATCATAGAGACAGGTCAGAAGAGTTGACAGTAGCGTAGAGCGGTATAGGTACCGTATCATAGAGACAGGTCAGAAGAGTGGACAGTAGCGCAGGGCGGTATAGGTAACGTATCATAGAGACAGGTCAGAAGAGTTGACAGTAGCGCAGGGCGGTATAGGTACTGTATCATAGAGACAGGTCAGAAGAGTGGACAGTAGCGCAGGGCTGTATAGGTACCGTAGCATAGAGACGGGTCAGAAGAGTTGACAGTAGCGCAGGGCGGTATAGGTACCGTATCATAGAGACAGGTCAGAAGAGTGGACAGTAGCGCAGGGCGGTATAGGTACTGTATCATAGAGACAGGTCAGAAGAGTTGACAGTAGCGTAGAGCGGTATAGGTCCCGTATCATAGAGACAGGTCAGAAGAGTGGACAGTAGCGCAGGGCGGTATAGGTACTATATCATAGAGACAGGTCAGAAGAGTTGACAGTAGCGTAGAGCGGTATAGGTCCCGTATCATAGAGACAGGTCAGAAGAGTGGACAGTAGCGCAGGGCGGTATAGGTACTGTATCATAGAGACAGGTCAGAAGAGTGGACAGTAGCGTAGAGCGGTATAGGTCCCGTATCATAGAGACAGGTCAGAAGAGTGGACAGTAGCGCAGGGCGGTATAGGTACCGTATCATAGAGACAGGTCAGAAGAGTTGACAGTAGCGCAGGGCGGTATAGGTACTGTATCATAGAGACAGGTCAGAAGAGTGAACAATAGCGCAGGGCGGTATAGGTACCGTATCACAGAGACAGGTCAAAAGAGTGGACAGTAGCGCAGGGCGGTATAGGTACCGTATCATAGAGACAGGTCAGAAGAGTGGACAGTAGCGCAGGGCGGTATAGGTACCGTATCATAGAGACAGGTCAGAAGAGTGGACAGTAGCGCAGGGCGGTATAGGTACTGTATCATAGAGACAGGTCAGAAGAGTGGACAGTAGCGCAGGGCGGTACTGTATCACATAGACAGGTCAGAAGAGTGGACAGTACGCAGGGCGGTATAGGTACCGTATCATAGAGACAGGTCAGAAGAGTGGACAATAGCGCAGGGCGGTATAGGTACTGTATCACAGAGACAGGTCAGAAGAGTGGACAGTAGCGCAGGGCGGTATAGGTACCGTATCATAGAGACAGGTCAGAAGAGTGGACAGTAGCGGGTATAAGTACCGTATCATAGAGACAGGTCAGAAGAGTGGACAGTAGCGCAGGGCGGTATAGGTTCCGTATCATAGAGACAGGTCAGAAGAGTGGACAGTAGAGCAGGGCGGTATAGGTACTGTATCATAGAGACAGGTCAGAAGAGTGGACAGTAGCGCAGGGCGGTATAGGTACTGTATCATAGAGACAGGTCAGAAGAGTGGACAGTAGCGCAGGGCGGTATAGGTACCGTATCACAGAGACAGGTCAGAAGAGTGGACAGTAGCGGGTATTGGTACCGT
Organism: Chirona hameri; assembly: GCA_036785665.1. Lineage (NCBI taxonomy): Eukaryota > Metazoa > Arthropoda > Thecostraca > Balanomorpha > Balanidae > Chirona > Chirona hameri. The sequence continues at coordinate 399,759 of JAXIVJ010000013.1, read as the reverse complement.
ATCATAGAGACAGGTCAGAAGGGCGGTATAGGTACTGTATCATAGAGACAGGCAGAAGAGTTGACAGTAGCGCAGGGCGGTATAGGTACCGTATCATAGAGACAGGTCAGAAGAGTGGACAGTAGTGCAGGGCGGTATAGGTACCGTATCATAGAGACAGGTCAGAAGAGTGGACAGTAGCGGGTATAGGTACCGTATCATAGAGACAGGTCAGAAGGGTTAACAGTAGCGCAGGGCGGTATAGGTACTGTATCATAGAGACAGGTCAGAAGAGTTGACAGTAGCGCAGGGCGGTATAGGTACCGTATCATAGAGACAGGTCAGAAGAGTGGACAGTAGCGCAGGGCGGCATAGGTACCGTAGCATAGAGACAGGTCAGAAAAGTGGACAGTAGCGCAGGGCGGTATAGGTACTGTATCATAGAGACAGGTCAGAAGAGTGGACAGTAGCGCAGGGCGGTATAGGTACCGTATCATAGAGACAGGTCAGAGGAGTGGACAGTAGCGCAGGGCGGTATAGGTACTGTATCATAGAGACAGGTCAGAAGAGTGGACAGTAGCGCAGGGCAGTATAGGTACCGTATCCTAGAGACAGGTCAGAAGAGTGGACAGTAGCGCAGGGCGGTATAGGTACCGTATCACAGAGACAGGTCAGAAGAGTGGACAGTAGCGGGTATAGGTACCGTATCATAGAGACAGGTCAGAAGGGTTGACAGTAGCGCAGGGCGGTATAGGTACCGTATCACAGAGACAGGTCAGAAGAGTTGACAGTAGCGCAGGACGGTATAGGTACTGTATCACAGAGACCGGTCAGAAGAGTGGACAGTAGCGCAGGGCGGTATAGGTACCGTATCATAGAGACAGGTCAGAAGAGTGGACAGTAGCGGGTATAGGTACCGTATCATAGAGACAGGTCAGAAGAGTGGACAGTAGCGCAGGGCGGTATAGGTACTGTATCATAGAGACAGGTCAGAAGAGTGGACAGTAGCGCAGGGCGGTATAGGTACCGTATCATAGAGACAGGTCAGAAGAGTGGACAGTAGCGCAGGGCGGTATAGGTACTGTATCAAAGAGACAGGTCAGAAGAGTGGACAGTAGCGCAGGGCGGTATAGGTACCGTATCATAGAGACAGGTCAGAAGAGTGGACAGTAGCGCAGGGCGGTATAGGTACCGTATCATAGAGACAGGTCAGAAGAGTGGACAGTAGCGCAGGGCGGTATAGGACTGTATCATAGAGACAGGTCCGAAGAGTGGACAGTAGCGCAGGGCGGTATAGGTACCGTATCATAGAGACAGGTCAGAAGAGTGGACAGTAGCGCAGGGCGGTATAGGTACCGTATCACAGAGACAGGTCAGAAGAGTGGACAGTAGCGGGTATAGGTACCGTATCATAGAGACAGGTCAGAAGGGTTGACAGTAGCGCAGGGCGGTATAGGCACCGTATCATAGAGACAGGTCAGAAGAGTGAACAGTAGCGCAGGGCGGTATAAGTACTGTATCATAGAGACAGGTCAGAAGAGTGGACAGTAGCGCAGGGCGGTTAGGTACTGTATCATAGAGACAGGTCAGAAGAGTGGACAGTAGCGCAGGGCGGTATAGGTACCGTATCACAGAGACAGGTCAGAAGCGTGGACAGTCGCGGGTATAAGAACCGTATCATAGAGACAGGTCAGAAGAGTGGACAGTAGCGGGTATAGGTACCGTATCATAGAGACAGGTCAGAAGAGTGGACAGTAGCGTAGAGCGGTATAGGTCCCGTATCATAGAGACAGGTCAGAAGAGTGGACAGAAGCGCAGGGCGGTATAGGTACCGTATCATAGAGACAGGTCAGAAAAGTGGACAGTAGCGCAGGGCGGTATAGGTACTGTATCATAGAGACAGGTCAGAAGAGTGGACAGTAGCGCAGGGCAGCATAGGTACCGTATCATAGAGACAGGTCAGAAGAGTGGACAGTAGCGCAGGGCGGTATAGGTACTGTATCATAGAGACAGGTCAGAAGAGTGGACAGTAGCGCAGGGCGGTATAGGTACCGTATCATAGAGACAGGTCAGAAGAGTGGACAGTAGCGCAGGGCGGTATAGGTACCGTATCACAGAGACAGGTCAGAAGAGTGGACAGTAGCGGGTATAGGTACCGTATCATAGAGACAGGTCAGAAGGGTTGACAGTAGCGCAGGGCGGTATAGGTACCGTATCACAGAGACAGGTCAGAAGAGTTGACAGTAGCGCAGGGCGGTATAGGTACTGTATCACAGAGACAGGTCAGAAGAGTGGACAGTAGCGCAGGGCGGTATAGGTACCGTATCATAGAGACAGGTCAGAAGAGTGGACAGTAGCGGGTATAAGTACCGTATCATAGAGACAGGTCAGAAGAGTGGACAATAGCGCAGGGCAGTATAGGTACCGTATCACAGAGACAGGTCAGAAGAGTGGACAATAGCGCAGGGCAGTATAGGTACCGTATCACAGAGACAGGTCAGAAGAGTGGACAGTAGCGCAGGGCGGTATAGGTACCGTATCATAGAGACAGGTCAGAAGAGTGGACAGTAGCGCAGGGCGGTATAGGTACCGTATCATAGAGACAGGTCAGAAGAGTGGACAGTAGTGCACGGCGGTATAGGCACTGTATCATAGAGACAGGTCAGAAGAGTGAACAGTAGCGCAGGGCGGTATAGGTACCGTATCATAGAGACAGGTCAGAAGAGTGGACAGTAGCGCAGGGCGGTATAGGTACCGTATCATAGAGACAGGTCAGAAGAGTGGACAGTAGCGAAGGGCGGTATAGGTACTGTATCATAGAGACAGGTCAGAAGAGTGGACAGTAGCGCAGGGCGGTATAGGTACCGTATCATAGAGACAGGTCAGAAGAGTGGACAGTAGCGCAGGGCGATATAGGTACCATATCACAGAGACAGGTCAGAAGAGTGGACAGTAGCGGGTATAGGTACCGTATCATAGAGACAGGTCAGAAGGGTTGACAGTAGCGCAGGGCGGTATAGGTACCGTATCATAGAGACAGGTCAGAAGAGTGAACAGTAGCGCAGGGCGGTATAGGTACTGTATCATAGAGACAGGTCAGAAGAGTGGACAGTAGCGCAGGGCGGTATAGGTACTGTATCATAGAGACAGGTCAGAAGAGTGGACAGTAGCGCAGGGCGGTATAGGTACCGTATCACAGAGACAGGTCAGAAGCGTGGACAGTCGCGGGTATAAGAACCGTATCATAGAGACAGGTCAGAAAAGTGGACAGTAGCGGGTATAGGTACCGTATCATAGAGACAGGTCAGAAGAGTGGACAGTAGCGTAGAGCGGTATAGGTCCCGTATCATAGAGACAGGTCAGAAGAGTGGACAGTAGCGCAGGGCGGTATAGGTACCGTATCATAGAGACAGGTCAGAAAAGTGGACAGTAGCGCAGGGCGGTATAGGTACTGTATCATAGAGACAGGTCAGAAGCGTGGACAGTAGCGCAGGGCGGTATAGGTACCGTATCATAGAGACAGGTCAGAAGAGTAGACAGTAGCGCAGGGCAGTATAGGTACTGTAACATAGAGACAGGTCAGAAGAGTGGACAGTAGCGCAGGGTGGTATAGGTACCGCATCATAGAGACAGGTCAGAAGAGTGGACAGTAGCGCAGGGCGGTATAGGTACCGTATCACAGAGACAAGTCAGAAGAGTGGACAGTAGCGGGTATAGGTACCGTATCATAGAGACAGGTCAGAAGGGTTGACAGTAGCGCAGGGCGGTATAGGTACCGTATCACAGAGACAGGTCAGAAGAGTTGACAGTAGCGCAGGGCGGTATAGGTACTGTATCACAGAGACAGGTCAGAAGAGTGGACAGTAGCGCAGGGCGGTATAGGTACCGTATCATAGAGACAGGTCAGAAGAGTGGACAGTAGCGGGTATAGGTACCGTATCATAGAGACAGGTCAGAAGAGTGGACAGTAGCGCAGGGCGGTATAGGTACCGTATCATAGAGACAGGTCAGAAGAGTGGACAGTAGCGCAGGGCGGTATAGGTACCGTATCATAGAAACAGGTCAGAAGAGTGGACAGTAGTGCAGGGCGGTATAGGTACTCTATCATAGAGACAGGTCAGAAGAGTGAACAGTAGCGCAGGGCGGTATAGGTACCGTATCATAGAGACAGGTCAGAAGAGTGGACAGTAGCGCAGGGCGGTATAGGTACCGTATCATAGAGACAGGTCAGAAGAGTGGACAGTAGCGCAGGGCGGTATAGGTACTGTATCATAGAGACAGGTCAGAAGAAAGGACAGTAGCGCAGGGCGGTATAGGTACCGTATCATAGAGACAGGTCAGAAGAGTGGACAGTAGCGCAGGGCGGTATAGGTACCGTATCACAGAGACAGGTCAGAAGAGTGGACAGTAGCGGGTATAGGTACCGTATCATAGAGACAGGTCAGAAGGGTTGACAGTAGCGCAGGGCGGTATAGGTACCGTATCATAGAGACAGGTCAGAAGAGTGAACAGTAGCGCAGGGCGGTGTAGGTACTGTATCATAGAGACAGGTCAGAAGAGTGGACAGTAGCGCAGGGCGGTATAGGTACTGTATCATAGAGACAGGTCAGAAGAGTGGACAGTAGCGCAGGGCGGTATAGGTACCGTATCACAGAGACAGGTCAGAAGCGTGGACAGTCGCGGGCATAAGAACCGTATCATAGAGACAGGTCAGAAGAGTGGACAGTAGCGGGTATAGGACCGTATCATAGAGACAGGTCAGAAGAGTGGACAGTAGCGTAGAGCGGTATAGGTCCCGTATCATAGAGACAGGTCAGAAGAGTGGACAGTAGCGCAGGGCGGTATAGGTACCGTATCATAGAGACAGGTCAGAAGAGTTCACAGTAGCGTAGAGCGGTATAGGTCCCGTATCATAGAGACAGGTCAGAAGAGTGGACAGTAGCGCAGGGCGGTATAGGTACTGTATCATAGAGACAGGTCAGAAGAGTGGACAGTAGCGTAGAGCGGTATGGTCCCGTATCATAGAGACAGGTCAGAAGAGTGGACAGTAGCGCAGGGCGGTATAGGTACCGTATCATAGAGACAGGTCAGAAGAGTGGACAGTAGCGCAGGGCGGTATAGGTACTGTATCATAGAGACAGGTCAGAAGAGTGGACAGTAGCGCAGGGCGGTACTGTATCACAGAGACAGGTCAGAAGAGTGGACAGTACGCAGGGCGGTATAGGTACCGTATCATAGAAACAGGTCAGAAGAGTGGACAGTAGTGCAGGGCGGTATAGGTACTGTATCATAGAGACAGGTCAGAAGAGTGAACAGTAGCGCAGGGCGGTATAGGTACCGTATCATAGAGACAGGTCAGAAGAGTGGACAGTAGCGCAGGGCGGTATAGGTACCGTATCATAGAGACAGGTCAGAAGAGTGGACAGTAGCGCAGGGCGGTATAGGTACTGTATCATAGAGACAGGTCAGAAGAAAGGACAGTAGCGCAGGGCGGTATAGGTACCGTATCATAGAGACAGGTCAGAAGAGTGGACAGTAGCGCAGGGCGGTATAGGTACCGTATCACAGAGACAGGTCAGAAGAGTGGACAGTAGCGGGTATAGGTACCGAATCATAGAGACAGGTCAGAAGGGTTGACAGTAGCGCAGGGCGGTATAGGTACCGTATCATAGAGACAGGTCAGAGGAGTGAACAGTAGCGCAGGGCGGTATAGGTACTGCATCATAGAGACAGGTCAGAAGAGTGGACAGTAGCGCAGGGCGGTATAGGTACTGTATCATAGAGACAGGTCAGAAGAGTGGACAGTAGCGCAGGGCGGTATAGGTACCGTATCACAGAGACAGGTCAGAAGCGTGGACAGTCGCGGGCATAAGAACCGTATCATAGAGACAGGTCAGAAGAGTGGACAGTAGCGGGTATAGGTACCGTATCATAGAGACAGGTCAGAAGAGTGGACAGTAGCGTAGAGCGGTATAGGTCCCGTATCATAGAGACAGGTCAGAAGAGTGGACAGTAGCGCAGGGCGGTATAGGTACCGTATCATAGAGACAGGTCAGAAGAGTTGACAGTAGCGTAGAGCGGTATAGGTCCCGTATCATAGAGACAGGTCAGAAGAGTGGACAGTAGCGCAGGGCGGTATAGGTACTGTATCATAGAGACAGGTCAGAAGAGTGGACAGTAGCGTAGAGCGGTATGGTCCCGTATCATAGAGACAGGTCAGAAGAGTGGACAGTAGCGCAGGGCGGTATAGGTACCGTATCATAGAGACAGGTCAGAAGAGTGGACAGTAGCGCAGGGCGGTATAGGTACTTTATCATAGAGACAGGTCAGAAGAGTGGACAGTAGCGCTGGGCGGTACTGTATCACAGAGACAGGTCAGAAGAGTGGACAGTACGCAGGGCGGTATAGGTACCGTATCATAGAGACAGGTCAGAAGAGTGGACAGTAGCGCAGGGCGGTATAGGTACTGTATCACAGAGACAGGTCAGAAGAGTGGACAGTAGCGCAGGGCGGTATAGGTACCGTGTCATAGAGACAGGTCAGAAGAGTGGACAGTAGCGGGTATAGGTACCGTATCATAGAGACAGGTCAGAAGAGGGGACAGTAGCGCAGGGTGGTATAGGTGCCGTGTCACAGAGACAGGTTAGAAGAGTGGACAGTAGCGCAGAGCGGTATAGGTACCGTATCACAGAGACAGGTCAGAAGAGTGGACAGTAGCGCAGGGCGGGTATAGGTACCGTATCATAGAGACAGGTCAGAAGAGTGGACAGTGGCGCAGGGCGGTATAGGTACCGTATCATAGAGACAGGTCAGAAGAGTGGACAGTAGCGCAGGGCGGTATAGGTACTGTATCATAGAGACAAGTCAGAAGAGTGGACAGTAGCGCAGGGCGGTATAGGTTCCGTATCATAGAGACAGGTCAGAAGAGTGGACAGTAGCGCAGGGCGGTATAGGTACTGTATCATAGAGACAGGTCAGAAGAGTGGACAGTAGCGCAGGGCGGTATAGGTACTGTATCATAGAGACAGGTCAGAAGAGTGGACAGTAGCGCAGGGCGGTATAGGTACCGTATCACAGAGACAGGTCAGAATAGTGGACAGTAGCGGGTATAGGTACCGTATCATAGAGACAGGTCAGAAGGGCGGTATAGGTACTGTATCATAGAGACAGGTCAGAAGAGTTGACAGTAGCGCAGGGCGGTATAGGTACCGTATCATAGATACAGGTCAGAAGAGTGGACAGTAGTGCAGGACGGTATAGGTACCGTATCATAGAGACAGGTCAGAAGAGTGGACAGTAGCGGGTATAGGTACCGTATCATAGAGACAGGTCAGAAGGGTTGACAGTAGCGCAGGGCGGTATAGGTACTGTATCATAGAGACAGGTCAGAAGAGTTGACAGTAGCGCAGGGCGGTATAGGTACCGTATCATAGAGACAGGTCAGAAGAGTGGACAGTAGCGCAGGGCGGTATATGTACCGTAGCATAGAGACAGGTCAGAAAAGTGGACAGTAGCGCAGGGCGGTATAGGTACTGTATCATAGAGACAGGTCAGAAGAGTGGACAGTAGCGCAGGGCGGTATAGGTACCGTATCATAGAGACAGGTCAGAAGAGTGGACAGTAGCGCAGGGCGGTATAGGTACTGTATCATATAGACAGGTCAGAAGAGTGGACAGTAGCGCAGGGCGGTATAGGTACCGTATCATAGAGACAGGTCAGAAGAGTGGACAGTAGCGCAGGACGGTATAGGTACCGTATCACAGAGACAGGTCAGAAGTGTGGACAGTAGCGCAGGGCGGTATAGGTACCGTATCATAGAGACAGGTCAGAAGAGTGGACAGTAGCGCAGGGCGGTATAGGTACTGTATCATAGAGACAGGTCAGAAGAGTGGACAGTAGCGCAGGGCGGTATAGGTACTGTATCATAGAGACAGGTCAGAAGAGTGGACAGTAGCGCAGGGCGGTATAGGTACCGTATCATAGAGACAGGTCAGAAGAGTGGACAGTAGCGGGTATAGGTACCGTATCATAGAGACAGGTCAGAAGAGTGGACAGTAGCGGGTATAGGTACCGTATCATAGAGACAGGTCAGAAGAGTGGACAGTAGCGCAGGGCGGTATAGGTACCGTATCATAGAGACAGGTCAGAAGAGTGAACAGTAGCGCAGGGCGGTATAGGTACTGTATCATAGAGACAGGTCAGAAGAGTGGACAGTAGCGGGTATAGGTACTGTATCATAGAGACAGGCCAGAAGAGTGGACAGTAGCGCAGGGCGGGTATAGGTCCCGTATCATAGAGACAGGTCAGAAGAGTGGACAGTAGCGCAGGGCGGTATAGGTACCGTATCACAGAGACAGGTCAGAAGAGTGGACAGTAGCGGGTATAGGTACCGTATCATAGAGACAGGTCAGAAGAGTGGCCAGTAGCGCAGGGCGGTATAGGTACCGTATCATAGACACAGGTCAGAAGAGTTGACAGTAGCGCAGGGCGGTATAGGTACTGTATCATAGAGACAGGTCAGAAGAGTGGACAATAGCGCAGGGCGGTATAGGTACCGTATCACAGAGACAGGTCAGAGGAGTGGACAGTAGCGCAGGGCGGTATAGGTACCGTATCATAGAGACAGGTCAGAAGAGTGGACAGTAGCGCAGGGCGGTACTGTATCACAGAGACAGGTCAGAAGAGTGGACAGTACGCAGGGCGGTATAGGTACCGTATCATAGAGACAGGTCAGAAGAGTGGACAGTAGCGCAGGGCGGTATAGGTACTGTATCACAGAGACAGGTCAGAAGAGTGGACAGTAGCGCAGGGCGGTATAGGTACCGTATCATAGAGACAGGTCAGAAGAGTGGACAGTAGCGGGTATAGGTACCGTATCATAGAGACAGGTCAGAAGAGTGGACAGTAGCGCAGGGTGGTATAAGTACCGTGTCACAGAGACAGGTTAGAAGAGTGGACAGTAGCGCAGGGCGGTATAGGTACCGTATCACAGAGACAGGTCAGAAGAGTGGACAGTAGCGCAGGGCGGGTATAGGTACCGTATCATAGAGACAGGTCAGAAGAGTGGACAGTGGCGCAGGGCGGTATAGGTACCGTATCATAGAGACAGGTCAGAAGAGTGGACAGTAGCGCAGGGCGGTATAGGTACTGTATCATAGAGACAGGTCAGAAGAGTGGACAGTAGCGCAGGGCGGTATAGGTTCCGTATCATAGAGACAGGTCAGAAGAGTGGACAGTAGCGCAGGGCGGTATAGGTACTGTATCATAGAGACAGGTCAGAAGAGTGGACAGTAGCGCAGGGCGGTATAGGTACTGTATCATAGAGACAGGTCAGAAGAGTGGACAGTAGCGCAGGGCGGTATAGGTACCGTATCACAGAGACAGGTCAGAAGAGTGGACAGTAGCGGGTATAGGTACCGTATCATAGAGACAGGTCAGAAGGGCGGTATAGGTACTGTATCATAGAGACAGGTCAGAAGAGTTGACAGTAGCGCAGGGCGGTATAGGTACCGTATCATAGAGACAGGCCAGAAGAGTGGACAGTAGTGCAGAGCGGTATAGGTACCGTATCATAGAGACAGGTCAGAAGAGTGGACAGTAGCGGGTATAGGTACCGTATCATAGAGACAGGTCAGAAGGGTTGACAGTAGCGCAGGGCGGTATAGGTACTGTATCATAGAGACAGGTCAGAAGAGTTGACAGTAGCGCAGGGCGGTATAGGTACCGTATCATAGAGACAGGTCAGAAGAGTGGACAGTAGCGCAGGGCGGTATAGGTACCGTAGCATAGAGACAGGTCAGAAAAGTGGACAGTAGCGCAGGGCGGTATAGGTACTGTATCATAGAGACAGGTCAGAAGAGTGGACAGTAGCGCAGGGCGGTATAGGTACCGTATCATAGAGACAGGTCAAAAGAGTGGACAGTAGCGCAGGGCGGTATAGGTACTGTATCATAGAGACAGGTCAGAAGAGTGGACAGTAGTGCAGGGCGGTATAGGTACCGTATCATAGAGGCAGGTCAGAAGAGTTGACAGTAGCGCAGGGCGGTATAGGTACCGTATCACAGGGACAGGTCAGAAGAGTGGACAGTAGCGGGTATAGGTACCGTATCATAGAGACAGGTCAGAAGGGTTGACAGTAGCGCAGGGCGGTATAGGTACTGTATCATAGAGACAGGTCAGAAGAGTTGACAGTAGCGCAGGGCGGTATAGGTACCGTATCATAGAGACAGGTCAGAAGAGTGGACAGTAGCGCAGGGCGGTATAGGTACTGTATCATAGAGACAGGTCAGAAGAGTGGACAGTAGCGCAGGGCGGTATAGGTACCGTATCATAGAGACAGGTCAGAAGAGTTGACAGTAGAGCAGGGCGGTATAGGTACCGTATCATAGAGACAGGTCAGAAGAGTGGACAGTAGCGGGTATAGGTACCGTATCATATAGACAGGTCAGAAGGGTTGACAGTAGCGCAGGGTGGTATAGGTACTGTATCATAGAGACAGGTCAGAAGAGTTGACAGTAGCGCAGGGCGGTATAGGTACCGTATCATAGAGACAGGTCAGAAGAGTGGACAGTAGCGCAGGGCGGTATAGGTACCGTAGCATAGAGACAGGTCAGAAAAGTGGACAGTAGCGCAGGGCGGTATAGGTACTGTATCATAGAGACAGGTCAGAAGAGTGGACAGTAGCGCAGGGCGGTATAGGTACCGTATCATAGAGACAGGTCAGAAGAGTGGACAGTAGCCCAGGGCGGTATAGGTACTGTATCATAGAGACAGGTCAGAAGAGTGGACAGTAGCGCAGGGCGGTATAGGTACTGTATCATAGAGACAGGTCAGAAGAGTCGACAGTAGCGCACGGCGGTATAGGTACCGTATCACAGAGACAGGTCAGAAGAGTGGACAGTAGCGGGTATAGGTACCGTATCATAGAGACAGGTCAGAAGGGTTGACAGTAGCGCAGGGCGGTATAGGTACCGTATCATAGAGACAGGTCAGAAGAGTGGACAGTAGTGCAGGGCGGTATAGGTACTGTATCATAGAGACAGGTCAGAAGAGTGAACAGTAGCGCAGGGCGGTATAGGTACCGTATCATAGAGACAGGTCAGAAGAGTGGACAGTAGCGCAGGGCGGTATAGGTACTGTATCATAGAGACAGGTCAGAAGAGTGGACAGTAGCGGGTATAGGTACCGTATCATAGAGACAGGTCAGAAGAGTTGACAGTAGCGCAGGGCGGTATAGGTACCGTATCATAGAGACAGGTCAGAAGAGTGGACAGTAGCGTAGGGCGGTATAGGTACTGTATCACAGAGACAGGTCAGAAGAGTGGACAGTAGCGCAGGGCGGTATAGGTACCGTATCATAGAGACAGGTCAGAAGAGTTGACAGTAGCGCAGGGCGGTATAGGTACCGTATCATAGAGACAGGTCAGAAGAGTGGACAGTAGCGCAGGGCGGTATAGGTACTGTATCACAGAGACAGGTCAGAAGAGTGAACAGTAGCGCAGGGCGGTATAGGACTGTATCATAGAGACAGGTCAGAAGAGTGGACAGTAGCGCAGGGCGGTATAGGTACCGTATCATAGAGACAGGTCAGAAGAGTGGACAGTAGCGCAGGGCGGTATAGGTACCGTATCACAGAGACAGGTCAGAAGAGTGAACAGTAGCGCAGGGCGGTATAGGACTGTATCATAGAGACAGGTCAGAAGAGCGGACAGTAGCGCAGGGTGGTATAGGTACCGTATCATAGAGACAGGTCAGAAGAGTGGACAATAGCGCAGGGCGGTATAGGTACCGTATCACAGAGACAGGTCAGAAGAGTGGACAGTAGCGCCGGGCGGTATAGGTACTGTATCATAGAGACAGGTCAGAAGAGTGGACAGTAGCGCAGGGCGGTATAGGTACCGTATCACAGAGACAGGTAGGAAGAGTGGAAAGTAGCGCAGGGCGGTATAGGTACCGTATCATAGAGACAGGTCAGAAGAGTGGACAGTAGCGCAGGGCGGTATAGGTACTGTATCACAGAGACAGGTCAGAAGAGTGGACAGTAGCGGGTATAGGTACCGTATCATAGAGACAGGTCAGAAGAGTTGACAGTAGCGCAGGGCGGTATAGGTACTGTATCATAGAGACAGGTCAGAAGAGTGGACAGTAGCGCAGGGCGGTATAGGTACCGTATCATAGAGACAGGCCAGAAGAGTGGATAGTAGCGCAGGGCGGTATAGGACTGTATCATAGAGACAGGTCAGAAGAGTTGACAGTAGCGCAGGGCGGTATAGGTACCGTATCATAGAGACAGGTCAGAAGAGTGGACAGTAGCGCAGGGCGGTATAGGTACCGTATCATAGAGACAGGTCAGAAGAGTGGACAGTAGCGGGTATAAGTACCGTATCATAGAGACAGGTCAGAAGAGTGGACAGTAGCGCAGGGCGGTATAGGTACCGTATCATAGAGACAGGTCAGAAGAGTGGACAGTAGCGCAGGGCGGTATAGGTACCGTATCATAGAGACAGGTCAGAAGAGTGGACAGTAGCGGGTATAGGTACCGTATCATAGAGACAGGTCAGAAGAGTTGACAGTAGCGCAGGGCGGTATAGGTACTGTATCATAGAGACAGGTCAGAAGAGTTGACAGTAGCGCAGGTCGGTATAGGTACCGTATCATAGAGACAGGTCAGAAGAGTGGACAGTAGTGCAGGGCGGTATAGGTACCGTATCATAGAGACAGGTCAGAAGAGTGGACAGTAGCGGGTATAGGTACCGTATCATAGAGACAGGTCAGAAGGGTTGACAGTAGCGCAGGGCGGTATAGGTACTGTATCATAGAGACAGGTCAGAAGAGTTGACAGTAGCGCAGGGCGGTATAGGTGCCGTATCATAGAGACAGGTCAGAAGAGTGGACAGTAGCGCAGGGCGGTATAGGTACCGTAGCATAGAGACAGGTCAGAAAAGTGGACAGTAGCGCAGGGCGGTATAGGTACTGTATCATAGAGACAGGTCAGAAGAGTGGACAGTAGCGCAGGGCGGTATAGGTACCGTATCATAGAGACAGGTCAAAAGAGTGGACAGTAGCGCAGGGCGGTATAGGTACTGTATCATAGAGACAGGTCAGAAGAGTGGACAGTAGTGCAGGGCGGTATAGGTACCGTATCATAGAGGCAGGTCAGAAGAGTCGACAGTAGCGCAGGGCGGTATAGGTACCGTATCACAGGGACAGGTCAGAAGAGTGGACAGTAGCGGGTATAGGTACCGTATCATAGAGACAGGTCAGAAGGGTTGACAGTAGCGCAGGGCGGTATAGGTACTGTATCATAGAGACAGGTCAGAAGAGTTGACAGTAGCGCAGGGCGGTATAGGTACCGTATCATAGAGACAGGTCAGAAGAGTGGACAGTAGCGCAGGGCGGTATAGGTACTGTATCATAGAGACAGGTCAGAAGAGTGGACAGTAGCGCAGGGCGGTATAGGACCGTATCATAGAGACAGGTCAGAAGAGTTGACAGTAGAGCAGGGCGGTATAGGTACCGTATCATAGAGACAGGTCAGAAGAGTGGACAGTAGCGGGTATAGGTACCGTATCATAGAGACAGGTCAGAAGGGTTGACAGTAGCGCAGGGTGGTATAGGTACTGTATCATAGAGACAGGTCAGAAGAGTTGACAGTAGTGCAGGGCGGTATAGGTACCGTATCATAGAGACAGGTCAGAAGAGTGGACAGTAGCGCAGGGCGGTATAGGTACCGTAGCATAGAGACAGGTCAGAAAAGTGGACAGTAGCGCAGGGCGGTATAGGTACTGTATCATAGAGACAGGTCAGAAGAGTGGACAGTAGCGCAGGGCGGTATAGGTACCGTATCATAGAGACAGGTCAGAAGAGTGGACAGTAGCGCAGGGCGGTATAGGTACTGTATCATAGAGACAGGTCAGAAGAGTGGACAGTAGCGCAGGGCGGTATAGGTACTGTATCATAGAGACAGGTCAGAAGAGTCGACAGTAGCGCAGGGCGGTATAGGTACCGTATCACAGAGACAGGTCAGAAGAGTGGACAGTAGCGCAGGGCGGTATAGGTACTGTATCATAGAGACAGGTCAGAAGAGTGGACAGTAGCGGGTATAGGTACCGTATCATAGAGACAGGTCAGAAGAGTGGACAGTAGTGCAGGGCGGTATAGGTACTGTATCATAGAGACAGGTCAGAAGAGTGAACAGTAGCGCAGGGCGGTATAGGTACCGTATCATAGAGACAGGTCAGAAGAGTGGACAGTAGCGCAGGGCGGTATAGGTACTGTATCATAGAGACAGGTCAGAAGAGTGGACAGTAGCGGGTATAGGTACCGTATCATAGAGACAGGTCAGAAGAGTGGACAGTAGTGCAGGGCGGTATAGGTACTGTATCATAGAGACAGGTCAGAAGAGTGAACAGTAGCGCAGGGCGGTATAGGTACCGTATCATAGAGACAGGTCAGAAGAGTGGACAGTAGCGCAGGGCGGTATAGGTACTGTATCATAGAGACAGGTCAGAAGAGTGGACAGTAGCGGGTATAGGTACCGTATCATAGAGACAGGTCAGAAGGGTTGACAGTAGCGCAGGGCGGTATAGGTACTGTATCATAGAGACAGGTCAGAAGAGTGGACAGTAGCGGGTATAGGTTCCGTATCATAGAGACAGGTCAGAAGAGTTGACAGTAGCGCAGGGCGGTATAGGTACCGTATCATAGAGACAGGTCAGAAGAGTGGACAGTAGCGTAGGGCGGTATAGGTACTGTATCACAGAGACAGGTCAGAAGAGTGGACAGTAGCGCAGGGCGGTATAGGTACCGTATCATAGAGACAGGTCAGAAGAGTTGACAGTAGCGCAGGGCGGTATAGGTACCGTATCATAGAGACAGGTCAGAAGAGTGGACAGTAGCGCAGGGCGGTATAGGTACTGTATCACAGAGACAGGTCAGAAGAGTGAACAGTAGCGCAGGGCGGTATAGGACTGTATCATAGAGACAGGTCAGAAGAGTGGACAGTAGCGCAGGGCGGTATAGGTACCGTATCATAGAGACAGGTCAGAAGAGTGGACAGTAGCGCAGGGCGGTATAGGTACCGTATCACAGAGACAGGTCAGAAGAGTGAACAGTAGCGCAGGGCGGTATAGGACTGTATCATAGAGACAGGTCAGAAGAGCGGACAGTAGCGCAGGGCGGTATAGGTACCGTATCATAGAGACAGGTCAGAAGAGTGGACAATAGCGCAGGGCGGTATAGGTACCGTATCACAGAGACAGGTCAGAAGAGTGGACAGTAGCGCCGGGCGGTATAGGTACCGTATCACAGAGACAGGTCAGAAGAGTGGAAAGTAGCGCAGGGCGGTATAGGTACCGTATCATAGAGACAGGTCAGAAGAGTGGACAGTAGCGCAGGGCGGTATAGGTACTGTATCACAGAGACAGGTCAGAAGAGTGGACAGTAGCGGGTATAGGTACCGTATCATAGAGACAGGCCAGAAGAGTGGACAGTAGCGCAGGGCGGTATAGGACTGTATCATAGAGACAGGTCAGAAGAGTTGACAGTAGCGCAGGGCGGTATAGGTACCGTATCATAGAGACAGGTCAGAAGAGTGGACAGTAGCGCAGGGCGGTATAGGTACCTTATCATAGAGACAGGTCAGAAGAGTGGACAGTAGCGGGTATAAGTACCGTATCATAGAGACAGGTCAGAAGAGTTGACAGTAACGCAGGGCGGTATAGGTACCGTATCACAGAGACAGGTCAGAAGAGTGGACAGTAGCGGGTATAGGTACCGTATCACAGAGACAGGTCAGAAGAGTGAACAGTAGCGCAGGGCGGTATAGGACTGTATCATAGAGACAGGTCAGAAGAGCGGACAGTAGCGCAGGGCGGTATAGGTACCGTATCATAGAGACAGGTCAGAAGAGTGGACAATAGTGCAGGGCGGTATAGGTACCGTATCACAGAGACAGGTCAGAAGAGTGGACAGTAGCGCCGGGCGGTATAGGTACCGTATCACAGAGACAGGTCAGAAGAGTGGAAAGTAGCGCAGGGCGGTATAGGTACCGTATCATAGAGACAGGTCAGAAGAGTGGACAGTAGCGCAGGGCGGTATAGGTACTGTATCACAGAGACAGGTCAGAAGAGTGGACAGTAGCGGGTATAGGTACCGTATCATAGAGACAGGCCAGAAGAGTGGACAGTAGCGCAGGGCGGTATAGGACTGTATCATAGAGACAGGTCAGAAGAGTTGACAGTAGCGCAGGGCGGTATAGGTACCGTATCATAGAGACAGGTCAGAAGAGTGGACAGTAGCGCAGGGCGGTATAGGTACCTTATCATAGAGACAGGTCAGAAGAGTGGACAGTAGCGGGTATAAGTACCGTATCATAGAGACAGGTCAGAAGAGTTGACAGTAACGCAGGGCGGTATAGGTACCGTATCACAGAGACAGGTCAGAAGAGTGGACAGTAGCGCCGGGCGGTATAGGTACTGTATCACAGAGACAGGTCAGAAGAGTGGACAGTAGCGGGTATAGGTACCGTATCATAGAGACAGGTCAGAAGAGTTGACAGTAGCGCAGGGCGGTATAGGTACTGTATCATAGAGACAGGTCAGAAGAGTTGACAGTAGCGCAGGGCGGTATATAGACCGTATCATAGAGACAGGTCAGAAGAGTGGACAGTAGCGCAGGGCGGTATAGGTACTGTATCATAGAGACAGGTCAGAAGAGTGGACAGTAGCGCAGGGCGGTATAGGTACCGTATCATAGAGACAGGTCAGAAGAGTTGACAGTAGAGCAGGGCGGTATAGGTACTGTATCATAGAGACAGGTCAGAAGAGTGGACAGTAGCGCAGGGCAGTATAGGTACCGTATCATAGAGACAGGTCAGAAGAGTGGACAGTAGTGCAGGGCGGTATAGGTACCGTATCATAGAGACAGGTCAGAAGAGTGGACAGTAGCGCAGGGCGGTATAGGTACTGTATCATAGAGACAGGTCAGAAGAGTGGACAGTATTGCAGGGCGGTATAGGTACTGTATCACAGAGACAGGTCAGAAGAGTGGACAGTAGCGCAGGGCGGTATAGGTACCGTATCATAGAGACAGGTCAGAAGAGTGGACAGTAGCGCAGGGCGGTATAGGTACTGTATCATAGAGACAGGTCAGAAGAGTGGACAGTAGCGCAGGGCGGTATAGGTACTGTATCATAGAGACAGGCCAGAAGAGTGGACAGTAGCGCAGGGCGGTATAGGTACTGTATCACAGAGACAGGTCAGAAGAGTGGACAGTAGCGGGTATAGGTACCGTATCATAGAGACAGGTCAGAAGAGTGGACAGTAGCGCAGGGCGGTATAGGTACCGTATCACAGAGACAGGTCAGAAGAGTGGACAGTAGCGCAGGGCGGTATAGGTACCGTATCATAGAGACAGGTCAGAAGAGTGGACAGTAGCGGGTATAGGTACCGTATCACAGAGACAGGTCAGAAGAGTAGACAGTAGCGCAGGGCGGGTATAGGTACTGTATCATAGAGACAGGTCAGAAGAGTGGACAATAGCGCAGGGCGGTATAGGTACCGTATCATAGAGACAGGTCAGAAGAGTGGACAGTAGCGTAGGGCGGTATAGGTACCGTATCATAGAGACAGGTCAGAAGAGTGGACAATAGCGCAGGGCGGTATAGGTACCGTATCATAGAGACAGGTCAGAAGAGTGGACAATAGCGCAGGGCGGTATAGGTACCGTATCATAGAGACAGGTCAGAAGAGTGAACAGTAGCGCAGTAGCGGGTATAGGTACCGTATCACAGAGACAGGTCAGAAGAGTAGACAGTAGCGCAGGACGGGTATAGGTACTGTATCATAGAGACAGGTCAGAAGAGTGGACAGTAGCGCAGGGCGGTATAGGTACTGTATCATAGAGACAGGTCAGAAGAGTGGACAATAGCGTAGAGCGGTATAGGTCCCGTATCATAGAGACAGGTCAGAAGAGTGGACAGTAGCGCAGGGCGGTATAGGTACCGTATCATAGAGACAGGTCAGAAGAGTGGACAGTAGCGCAGGGCGGTATAGGTACTGTATCATAGAGACAGGTCAGAAGAGTGGACAGTAGCGCAGGGCGGTATAGGTACTGTATCATAGAGACAGGTCAGAGGAGTGGACAGTAGCGGGTATAGGTACCGTATCACAGAGACAGGTCAGAAGAGTTGACAGTAGCGCAGGGCGGTATAGGTACCGTATCATAGAGATAGGTCAGAAGAGTGGACAGTAGCGCAGGGCGGTACTGTATCACAGAGACAGGTCAGAAGAGTGTACAGTAGCGCAGGGCGGTACAGGTACTGTATCATAGAGACAGGTCAGAAGAGTGGACAGTAGCACAGGGCGGTATAGGTACCGTATCATATTATCTGTTTACTATAAAATAATCAATTTACTGATTGAACAGCAGAACACCAAGCTGTTAACAATGTCATATACCACATTGGTGCAGGAGATGTGGAACCAATGTCGTTAAAATGAATACTGTCAACGCTAGAATACCGCAAAATACTGGCATACCCGGTGAAGATGGTGAACTGCCAGGGCGTCTTCTCTCGGGAGCATAGGCTCTGGGCGCCGGGGAAATCCTTGGCGGTCAGTCGCAGCAGGCTCTGCGGCACCGCGCTGGCCACCTCACAGCAGATCCCGTCAGAGGGCAGGTCCGGCAGCAGCAGGCCCTTGGCGTCACAGCCTGCTCCCGCCGTCACAGTCGGCACGGGGCAGCACAGTTCAGTGGTATACTACAGTGGGCTATTCACGGCAGAGGGACTCACGGAGCAGCACCGGTCTTTGCATGACATTTTGACTCAATATTCGCATGCCAGTAGGTACACTTCAAATGTCAGGTGACAGTCAAAACAGCAAAATACGATAGCTCTTCAAAAAGGGGAGATCATTTCGTAGTGAATCGGGTGGACAGCTTGTGGTCGGATTAACCTAAGCTGGTATTAATTACCACCTACGGGTGTATATTAAGTTTAAGCCTGTAACACTTTCGTCTAACTCGTACTAAAAACCACTGATTGTCGCGGTTTTCCGTTTTCAGTTCAAATGCCCTTTGTCTTTCAACTTTGTTAACATTTTCAATGTTTTTGAAAGCAGTCTCTCAAGCGATAAACATGTTTTGTTAGTGAAGAGAAAGCAAGCAATTGACAGTTTCGAAAGCTACCAAATAATGTGTGTGCGTAGCCATAGTGCGTACCATTGGTTTATCGCTCGTCAGACTTGGAACATCACGCTGGATTATTTCATTTTCATACAGCCGAAGTTGGTGGCATACGAATACTTGGATATGAAATCGGTGTGCTGAAGGCATGCGGCACCGTTTAACACATTGTTCTTCGGGTGAGTGGAATGGATGACCTTGGATAACGGTCGCGCATGGCGACATTATTGTCGTACGAAGTGATCGGAAGGTAGACTGTACCGCCATGCACAATTCACTGAAGATAGGCTGTGCCGCCTAACACGCCTGGCTGAAGATAGACTGTACCGTGTTATACACTGTTCTGGAGGTGGGCTGGAGCAGGGGGGTTTCACCTGTGTTGTGGGCCATAGGGAAGCCCGATGTGCTAGCCGCGACCCTTGAGTGACGTCACTGGGCGTCACTTGGACCGAGCGCCGGGAGCCTCAAAACGTAAACAAAACGGCGGCCATTCGTAAGATTGTGGTAATCTGGGTAGGGTTTGGCTAGGACTTTGGGCGATGTTTTATTTAGGTGCTGTTTTTTTAATGTGATCCTGAAAGTTACTTATATCTGATAGGAATGATTCAACAGTAATTTAACGATCCTGGCTCCCGGAACTTAACATTGATGGTGCCTTTTGACACAACTAGTTTAGGTGCCTCCCAAACCGAAGACTAATGTGATGTGGATTAGGGATTCAGGATGGGAAAGAGATTGGTACATTTCTCACCATTGTTCGACTTATCTTAATGTTTGACCATACTTTAACTTTTCACAAGATGCACTCACTGGTTTATATATATATATATAAT
Organism: Chirona hameri; assembly: GCA_036785665.1. Taxonomy (NCBI): domain Eukaryota; kingdom Metazoa; phylum Arthropoda; class Thecostraca; order Balanomorpha; family Balanidae; genus Chirona; species Chirona hameri. The sequence continues at coordinate 379,762 of JAXIVJ010000013.1, read as the reverse complement.
ACCTGGCCAATGCTTTCTGTTCAATTTCTGTACAATCTATAGGTATCTACCAGATTGGTTTCCCAGTCTTTTGAAGACAATAGGTAGGTAGGTTACTAGCTGTGATGATGGAAAGTGCAAACCCTTGAATGGATACTTGATAGTAGGTTGTTTACCCTTAATATATTTATAATTATGGTTGTGTCTAGTGTATCTAAATTGTAATTGTGGATGCATTTTTTTGTCCCTTTTCAGATTACACAGCAGTCCACAAGTTAAACATTCCGTCACATTGTGCTGTGTCAACCTGTGGATCGTGGGCTGGTAAGAAGCATAAGCGCAAGGAAATGGATCTCGCTTTCTTTCGCTTTCCTAAAGAGAAGATGATCTGGGCAGCTTGGGTGCACAAGTGTGCCAGGGCAGACCTGTTTAATGACGAAAATTCTTGTCTGCTCTGAGCACTTTGTGGAGGAAGATTATGATGTATCATATAATAAAGATAACTTAAGTTCCTGCCACCAAACCGAAGCTCAGAATAGATGCAATCCCTTCTAAAAAATCTGCCAGCATCCATCTCAAGGTATCCATCCACTTATGGCATCAACATCAGTAAAATAGTTTGCATCTTCCATTCTTTTAAGTACTTGCTTGGGTGCTTGGTTAATTATCGCCTGCATATATAAGGTACCTTTACCATTGTTTGTCATGCTTATTTTACACACTACTTTTTATTGACATTTGCATTAATTAATGTATAGTTAGTACTTGTAAGTTGTAAGCTTTTCAATGTTTCCTGTGTACCATCTATCACTTAGCATCAAGGCAGCAGAATGCTAGGATCATAGATGTCAAATTTAGTTATATAATTGAAAGATTGAGCTGATTGTCTGGATGAGCTGATTGTCTGGTGCATATCTATGTGGTTCTGATGCATATCTTAACCCTCACCTTAGGGGGGCTGACTCCCCCCCCCCTGAGGTTTTTCTTGAATAACTTTGTACACATGCGGCGCATCTTGCTGAAATTTTCAGTAGCTGAGTTTACAACAATTATACGCATGCTGTAAAAATGTAATTGAAATTGGTTAAGTAGATTGGGAGATAATCATGTTTTGATGACGTCATGCTGGTGGAAAAACGATAAATATTTGAAAAATCGTAGAAAACAGAGTTTTGAAGCAAATTGCAAACGCAATTCACCAAAGATATAAAATGTAATTCTCTTTAAAATGGCAATATCGGATTTCCGATTTTTTGGGGTTTTTGACCCCTAAAATAAAAATTAAATGATTTTTGTCTTCAAATCACCACAAATCACAATTTTCAAAGATGTTAGAAAAACCGGAATATATTTGAGGAAACTGAGTATGGACAATACCCAAACCAAATTTCAAAGCAATATTTCTATTTTTGACTGAGTGATGGCCCATAAGTGTAAGAAACTCATGACGTCATTTTTTTAAATAACGTTTTTGATTTTTTTACCAGATACGAACAAATTATTCTCTTTTCTGTATTTCTGAGACAAAACTGGTCTAGGAACATGCATTTTTATTTACATTTACCAATTTTTAATTTTGAGGTTTTCTGACAGCAAAATCGCTGTTCTGGACGTGGTCGATCGAGGTTATTCACTTGACCTGGAAGGTCACTCGTTGGCCCGAAACCTAAAAAAATGCATACCGTTAGATTGCAAACATGATAGGCAACATGTTGGTTCTTACCGCGTTGCTCTATGTTGCTTGGTTTGGAAGTTAACCGGGGGTCTTTTTATGACCTCCCGTAGGGCGAAGGTGAACAACCTCCAGTAAGGCGAGGATTAACATGAATTTTGACATAGTATGTAATATGTATTGATTGTCTTGGAAGAGATTGGTGTTTGCCAATTCAATAGATATTTGCTTGTGTGTCACACACACACAATACAAATTTGATGCAGTTTAATAGCCTATAATTGGAGGTGTCAAAGAAAGGTGATATATTTTGTCACACCATATTGAAATTAGTGCATATAGCTACATCCCTGCATTTATTTACCAATGTGTTGCATATCTACAGGAAGACAGACAACTCAGTGGAGGCGTGCCGGACTCTGGTGTCAGTGGAGGCGTGCTGGACTCCGTCGACAGTGGAGGCGTGCCGGACTCTGGTGTCAGTGGAGGCGTGCCGGACTCTGGAGGCAGTGGAGGCGTGCCGGACTGGTGGCAGTGGAGTCACGCCGGTCTCTGGTGGCAGTGGAATCGTGGCCGGACTCAGGTGTCAGTGGAGGCGTGCTGGACTCCGTCGACAGTGGAGGCGTGCCGGACTCTGGTGCCAGTGGAGGCGTGCTGGACTCCGTCGGCAGTGGAGGCGTGCCGGACTCTGGAGGCAGTGGAGGCGTGCCGGACTCTGGTGGCAGTGGATGCGTGCCGGACTCTGGAGGCAGTGGAGGCGTGCCGGACTCGGGTGGCAGTGTCGCCTCCACCTGCGGCTCAGGTAGTTGAATGCCGCTCGCGCTGAGGCACAGGAAAGAGCAGCGAACCAGGTTCGCCAGCACAGCCGGAGCTCCGAGTGATCTGGCGGAGCTCCAAGTCATTGCTGACCTGTCACCATCTGTCGCTAAACGGCCGCTGCGCGACCGCATACAGACCGCTGTCCTGGCGTCTTCTTCCGCCGCCCTGCCGCTGCCATGGCGTCGTTTTCCGCCGCCCGGCCGCTGTCCTTCCGTAGCCCGGCCGCCGCCGCTGGCGAGAGTGAGCGGACGTCTTCGCAAAGGAGGCCAGCACCCTCCTCCAACAATACACGCCCATCAATGTCGCCACCATCCAGAAGGCCGTCTCCCGATTCGCCACCTCCACCTGGCAGCGATCATGGCCTGGCGGGCGGTACAAGGATCATTAAACCCGTCAGCGGGGCCCGGTCGGCGACGGCGACCGTCTCGCTACGGTGGACATCCGGCAGCTCCGAGCCGGGCACTGGAGCGGCTCGGAGCAGTACCTCCACCGGATCGGCCGCCGACCTACGCTCGGCTGAGGGCAGTGCAGCGCCGAGGGATGTCCCGCCGCCCTGTGCCGGCTATGCAGAGAAGAGACTGACACACCGCGGCACGTGCTGCAGCGGTGCCCCGCCCTGGTCAGAGCTCGCCTCCGGCACCTGGGCGTCATCCACCCGGACCCGACTACCCTGCGCGAGGACGGTGTGGTGGCGGCCTTGACCGCCGGATTCCGCGCCCAACTGAGCCGCAATGGCTACACCCGGGATGCGAGCCGGAGGGAGTAACGAACGCACGAACGAGAGTTGTATTCTGGCATGTCGCTGTCCGCCGCCGAAGGATGTGGCGAGATTGGCACTCTCGCCTGTCTGGTCTGCCGCTGTTGGCATCGAGGTAGGGGGCGAGAACGACAATGCCGTGCCGTGTGTGCCACAGTCTGTTGCTTTGTGCCGATGTGTGTCGCTGTCGGGTGGAGGTGGGGGGCGAGAGCGGCACTCAGACCTGCCTGTCTACTGCTTTGTGCCACTGCGTGACTGTCTGCCTCTGTGTGTGACTGTCTGCCGCTGTGTGCCACTGAGGGCGGAGGCGAGAGCCGCACTCTGCCCTGCTGCTGTCTGCTGCTGTCTTGACACAAGCTCTGTTTACCGTAACTAAACACACCCCATCTGTCTGAGAAGGATCCCAGTATGTCATGGCACTCGGAGGGGTGTCACAACCCGTCGGGAAACTATGTGAGACGTGCTGGCCACTTTGAGCAGTGTTACAAAATACATATTCGCTCTTCTTGTGTCGGAATATGGACAGCTGATTAAATGAACCGTAGCTTGATGATTCGTTAAAAAAAATGTATCACAGATATCGAATGATGACAGTTTGTTGAAGTACGGATGTACCACACCAAATTACATCCCACGAACTAGATTTGGCGGCCGACAGATACTTGGCTCCACAAGCGGGACGCGGGCGAAGAGACGCCCAATGACGTCACACAGCGGTCGGTGCAGAATGTAAACAAATCCCCTGGTGACGCTACCTTCTTATAGGGCCTTGGGCTGGAGCCTGGAGGGATGACGTACAGTGGCGGTTTCATGGTGTCAGAGTCACAGTACACGATGGTCAGACGGAGCACTGTGCTGTCACTGTGCACAACTGTCACTGTGCGGTGTGTCCCGTGAAAATATGGGATCCTTTCCATAGGCTTTGGATCCCAGAGCAAATGGGGTCATGATCTGTTGTTAAAAATATCAATGGACCTATAGGAATCTAATATTTTTCATTAACCACGGTGAGGGGGTCCTCAGGATTTAAAATCCGTCTCCCAAATATTATTCAGATATAAATCCACCAGACACATTATAAGAATACAAAAGGTTGAACAGTTATATACAACATTGTATATATTTTGCTATTCATTCTCGAGTGATTTTTCGGGTGTCAGTACACTCTCGAATTCGGTCGTGTGATGCTATGTTCCCTGCGATTTTGTATCATTAGGTGCTTTTGTATCCAAGATTCCATGTGATCATAGATTCCACGTGTCTTGTCACGATCACTTTGAAGTTTTATCACGGGAGCCCGTCGGGTCCGAGATTTGTGACTAAATTTCGTCGAGGGATCCACTGAGATCCAGACCAACAGTTGCATTTCGTTGTGAAATTCGATGCCAGCCTGGAGCCGTTGAGTGTTGAGCAAGGGCATTGTAGAGAGTTGGGTTGGGGTTTTGTAGAGAGGTCGTCTTGGATCCGGGATCCGTCTCTGGAATCCGTGCACATGCCTATCAGCAGCCGTTGACCGCCCGGCGCCCAACACTATTAGATACCTGCAGATAGACTGAAAGGACGAACAACACACGCACACTAATATAAACGTTAAAAGCATGTGGGGTAACAGAATGGTTTCAACAAAAAATGTCCTCGGCTATCGCAGCGAAAAGGAACATGTTTAAATAATGGGCCCATGGACTGGGAGTTGGAGTGCACCTTTTTAACCTTTTTAACCCGCGCCGTGCCGGTGCTCGGCGCCACCTTTGACCTTCGCCGTGCCGAGGGGGGGGGGGGCGTTTCGACGCCCCCTCTAACTCGGTTCATATGGGACGTAGACAACACACGAAAATACCGTTCGAAAGCTCGTCAACAATAATTTGGAACTATTTCAGTCATTTTTTTCTCGCTCAGGTTAATTTTAAGGTCACCAGAGGTCATCAAAGGTCTTGAAAAATGCAATCGCTATGATATCCTCAGATTTTAGTTGAGGTCAATAGTTTAGGCTCCAGAGGTCAACAAACGTAAAAAAAAACAGTCCAAAACGACCAAAAATGTTGGTTTGGGGTAAATTCAAGAAAGCTCTAAGAAGGCCCCTAAAAGACAACTCACACATGGGTTCAAGGAACTGTCGCTAAAGGGACAACCGATACAAGCTGCAAGGAGGCGGAGAAAATGTTACGTTAGAGGGGACCCTTTCTCAATTGAGGGCCCTTGATTTGGTTTGCGTTCCACCCAGACACAAATCCGTGGAGCCGCCGCTTTGATAAACACCAAGCGATGATTGTATTATTATATTATATATTTACCTCCGTTATCGCATGTCAGATTGATTGATAAGTGACGTTTCCGGCACACCGACAAAGGTGTTCATTTTCAATCCACGTATCGAACAAAGGTTTGCATTTTTGATTGCTTGTTAGCAGTTAGCATAAGCAGCATCCCTACTTAATATCACGACATTTCACCATCAATCGATTCCCGTCAAGCACCAAGGAGTTGGTAAATTTTAGTTTTGCTTGGTATGAAATTTGCGTCAACCATCACGCATTGGCGGATCCAGAACGGTGGTTGGGGGGGGGGGCACGGGTGGTTTGGGGGGCAAATTCCAAAAAGTCCAAAACTCATCGGATTTCGCTCGCTTATGCATTGCTAGCTGATTTAAAACAAACTTTCCTTAGTACAAGTTGCTTAGATTGTCTTCTATATCAGGAAATGTGTCAATTTTGTGCAGATTTCAGGCGATTTGGGGGAGGGCATGGCCGCTTTGCCCCCCCCTGGATCCGCCAGTGCCATTACGCACTTTGCGCGAGTGAATCGCATGCTGAAACACTGTACGCATGAGGCTACAAATTGTATAGTTAAAATAAATTTACCTACTTTAAAAAAGATAGCTCCGAAACAGAAGACATCGCCACAAAACAAATAAACAGGGCAGGATGACATGAGTCTGTAATCCATCAACGGAACAGTTCAAATGTTTCGGAACGGAGAAATGCTCGCCAAGGACGACACCACGGTTTTTCGGGGGGGTGCAGGTCGCAGCATTAAGGGCCTTGGTCAAAAAGGGTTCAATTTTCATAAAAGGCCCATTTTATAGTTGGGGCATTCCAGGACGCGTATGTTTGGGGGTAGACCAAGAAGTGCCACATCCACGTACCTTTCATACTTAGGGAGCCATGAGTCAGTCAAAAATATAGATATTGCTTTGAAATTCGGTTTGGGCCTCGTCCATCATTTGTCCTCTAATATGTATTCCAGTTTTTAAATATTGTTTGCAAATTTCGATTTTGTGGAAATTTTTCCCACACAAAAAAGTTTTCCATCACCAAAACAAAATTTTCAAATATATCAAAAACCAGAAGACATAATGGAGAACCAAGTATGGACGATGCCCAAACCGAATTTCAAAGCAATATCTATATTTTTGACTGACTTATGGCTCCCTAAGTATGAAAGGTATGTCGATTGTCGGATGTGGCACTTCTCAGATCGGCACTTCTCCTCAGAAAGATCGACAAAAAAAAACACTAGAAATAACACCGCTAAATCTCATATTTCGATATAACTACTTGTCGGGGGTTATCTGGGCTGTAGATTCACGCTGTGAACTTTTCAGCTTCGTCTGTCGAATGGTTTTCGAGTTACAGCCTCGGGCAACTTTATAATGTCAATTAGCAAAACTCCAATTTTCAGCGGGCAATATCTTCCATCTAAATCATGCTAGTCATATAATTATAAACCTATATATCATCAGAATCATCAGGAACCATAAATTACTATGACGTAATCATTTTTAGAAAACTAGAAATTTTGGAATTTCAACACGTTATCTTATGTCAAATCACGTGATTATATAATGTGGCCATTTTAAATTCTGATTTTGTCCCATGCCGAAAACGACTTCGATAGATAAGCCTTCAATGTTAAAAAAAATTGGAGATAGTTTTGTTTTTTGTAAATATTTTATTTATATTTTTGTATTCGGAAATATCATGGTCACCAGCACATCCTTGGTAATAACTTTGCACGTAATTGTGCTAGAGAGCCCAATTAAATGGCATTGTGCTTATCTCGTCGACCTGCTTTCAATGATATATGACCTCAGCGCTCTGTGACCGCAAAGTCACGTGACCAGAGGTCATCCTGTGCAGTCCACGTCAGATCGACTAAGCCATAACATCTTACTTCTCATATTTTGATTGAACTAGATGTCGGGGGTTATCTGTGCCGTAGATTCACGCTGTAAAATTTTCCGCCCCGTCCGTCGAACGGTTTTTGAGTTATAGCCTCAGGCATCTCTTCAATGTCAAGCAAAGCTTTAATTTGCATCGGGCGATATCTCCCATATAAATAATTTGAATTATATAAACCTATGTATCATCAGAACTGCCATTAACCACAAATGCATGTCAAGTAATCTTTTTGGGAATTCAAATGGAAAAATGTAGAAATTTGTACATGTAACCTTAGGTCAGGTCACGTGATTTCGTTATGTTCTCAGTTAAAATTCGTTATTTTTCTTAGGTGGAATAGGAGGGTGCCCTATCTTCTATCTCCAATTTTCTTACCATCGAAGGCTAATGTATCAAAGTCGATTTTGGCATGGACAACAAAAAAAACGAATTTTAAATGGCCACATTATAAAATTACGTGATATGACCTAAGATCACATATACATAAATACAAATGCCAAAATTTTCGAATTTGAAAAACAAATCAGCATATTATTATATTGTTCCTGACGATTCTGATGATATATAGGTTTATATGACTCGCATGATTTAAATGGGAGATATTGCCCTCTGAAAATTAAAGTTTTGCATGATATTACAAAGTTGCCCGAGGCTGTAACTCGAAAACCGTTCGACGGACAGAGCTTAAAATTGCACAATGTTAACCCGCGCGGCGCTGACGTCTCCAGCCGAACGCGCAGTGCTGGGGGGGGGGGAGGGGGTAAATTTTACCCCCCTCCCCCCTCGTATCTTCCAAATAAATGACCGCAGCAAGGCGCGCAAGGCGGCGATCGAAAGCTCTCAATGAGCTGAAGCTAACGCATACCGAAATTATTAAAATAAGGTCACATGTCAGGCCTCGGTCAGGTCAAAGGTTAACCTTATTACTGTCGGGATAAAAAAAAAACGAATCTGTCTGGGGCCTATTCGCTCCCCCCCCCCCCCCCCCCCTTCGTATCTCGGAAACCGCTGAACCGATTCTCTCTGAGAAATCGGTATTCGATTCCTTGGAGCATGAACTACATTTCTGTATTCGTAAATATGCAAAATTTTGTCATGGGCGGATACAGGTAGCAAAAAATGGGGAAAACATGCATTTTTAGATTCTTGCCCTGAGACGTTGTTTAAACGCAATTTGTTCATGTTGTTGGATTTCGTCACCTAATTGTATGCTCTAACATATACTTATTTTTCAAAGTTTGGGGAAATTAACCAAATGGCGTCCTCAGGCAATTCCAAAGGGGGGTATCTAAAGATGTCACTATAATATTTTTTGCCGCTTTGATTTTTGTTTTAGATGCTTATAATTAGATGTATATGCATGATAATGTAAATCATGGCAGTTTGTTATTTGTGCAGTGGCGTACTCAAGAGGGGGAAGGGGAGGAGAATTGAGCTTTGTCTTTTGTTATCTTTATCTTTGCTTATTGATATACTCTGTTATGTAGTGTCACGCCATGGGTCCACAATTCCCCTCTAATTGCATACTTGTGACCGCCTATGCCCCAAAATACAATTGTGATCCATGCAGATGATATTGCATGAAATTGTCCACCGCAAAATAACGTTCAGGGGCACTAAGCACATTGCGTGTGAACGGAGTTAAACACATGCCCCCAACATCCGTCCCTGGAGTCGCCCTTGGGAAACCAAAAATGTCCACAACAAAATATGAAACGTGAGCAAGGCATTGCTAAAACGGGTCACCAAATTTCAAGTTGATATCTTGTGCTATGCAGTTACACATCGTGGTTCCACATCTCGCCCTAATTTCATCCCTGAAAGCGCCCATAACATTGGGCCATGCGCTTGCGTCCCACCCCTGGAACCGCCTATGCCACAAAATACAATTGTGATCCATGCAGATGATATTACACGAGGTAGTCTACCGCGAAATAACGTTTTGAGTTACTAAACACCATGTGTGTATACAATTGCCCCCAAAAACCCGTTCCTGGAGTCGCCTGTGGGAAACCCATTTTTTTATCACACAAGGTGTGCAAAGAACAGCTAAGAATGTTCACTGAGTTCAAAAAAATTATCTTTCAGATTTCGATGAAATACCAGTTACCCAAAATGCCTCTCAAAATACGTCCCCGAAGGCACCCATGCGCAATCCCAAAATTTGGAACAAAAATCAACATGTCTACAAATGGCAGTAAGGAAAGGTGTGAAAGTCGTAGGCTCGTATCTACAACGGTTAGAGAATGGGAACTGATTCCCTTTGAAAGCCGAGTCACGCTGAAAACCTAAACATGCCCCAAAAAACACGCCTGGAGGCGCCCCTGGTGAGCTTAAAATTTTGAGAGAAAAAATCCTAAAAAAGGAAAAAGAAAGAAAAAGTGAATATTTAGGGAAAGTAAAAAGTTTGATGGTCGTATATTTACTCGTTTGGGGACAGGAGCGGAAAAACCTTAAGGGGGTCGTTTTAGCCCCTCCCCTCCCCGACACTAATAGGGTTAACATCGATTTATTTGAGTTAATGAGCCATACTTTCCATTCAAAGCCTTAGATTACGACTATTATCGCGCAAAAAACTCTCAAAGGTATGATACATCTACCGCATTACCGAAAGTGAAATTGTAAGCAAAGGTCAAGGTCAAGGTCAGGTCACAAAAGGTCACTATTGGCAAGAGGTCTACGAAAGCCATGCGACACATGTTTTATGGGTTATTTTACACGTATAAATCGTTAGCAGTAGCCATTTTCACACCCTGATCCCATGTATGGTTAAAGACCGGCAACCCAGCTGCTCGACCACTCGCCGCCCGCCCCTCAAAATCAAGAATCATTAATAAAAAAAAGCGTGTTGAAAACTCTCTGAACACGATGCAACGATGGTTTAGTTCAAATTCTCTAAACATGAACCACAAGAAGACAGATTTAATTTTAATTGGAACCCGCCAGACCGTGAACAAAGCCAGAAATTTTCACCTCAGCATCGCCGGGTCGGTCACCAAACCCTCACCGTCCATACGACTGCTAGGCGTGACCATTGACCCATGTCTGTCTTGGGACGTCTACATCAGCCAGATCGTCAGAAGGTGCAATGCCCTTCCTATATCTCTTTGCCGGTTCCGCCACCACTTTAACCAGGAAACGCTAAAATTACTGATTGAAACGTACGTTTTCTCTCACATTCTATACTGTATTTCGGTGTGGGGCGGAACAACCAAAAATCAGCTAGCCCGAATCCAAAAGAGCATCAACTTCAGTGCGCGAATCGTGACAGGTGTGCGGCGTCGGGAGGGGGTCGGTCCGGCTCTGGCATCCCTGGGCTGGACCAAAGTGGAGCAGCTGGTGCGGGAGAGGGACCTGCTCAGAGTCTACAAAGCACTTCACAACCAGTTGGGCCCGCTGTCGATTCGCCGTATGTTTGTCCCTCGATCCGCGGTGTCTCGCCGGGCCATGCGTTCAACCAAAACCGGGGACTTAGAACTGCAGAGGTGCAAACTCTCGTCCACGCAACGGGTTTCCCTACCGGGCCGCCGCGTCATGGAACCGGCTGCCTCCGGCTGTCATTGGGCGACCGACACTGTCGGCGTTTCGCGCGTCACTGAAAACATTGACAGCCTGAGATCCGATCCGATAATTTTGAGGTTTTCTGACGGAAATACGTAAAAAAGACGTAAATATCAACCGATTGCGATGAAACTTTCAGTACCCTAATTGTGAACAATTTGACATATATTCTGAAATTTTGAAGTTGTAGGTCACATGACCCGTGACCTTTGATCTGTTTTTCAAGGTCATGTCAGGCGCAACTGGCGTCCCGTAGTATTGATCCTTGTAACTTGTGCAGTTTCGTAGTGTTTGTTGTTCAGGAAGCATATGCACAGGTGTTTCTAGGTGACAGTTGTGGTTTCCATTGAGATTGTGACCTCGATTGACCCTTTCAGAGGTCAACCGAGGTCACTGACCTCCAATGACCTCATATTACTTCTTTGGCTTCTAGCAGTTTCTAGGACATTTTGTGACGCTGATTTCTTATATGGGATCCATTTTACATAAGTATATGTTCCAGTGGGGTCATGCGCCCCAACAGGTCAACCGAGGTCACTGACCTCAAATGACCTGACATGACCTGACATGACCTTTTTGGAATTTGGCAGTTTCTGGGACATTTTGTGACGCTGATTACGAATTTGGCACCCATTAAGCATTATGATATGCTCATCCACGATTCTAGCTCGATAAAATTCAATTTATACGCATTTTAAATTTGATGACATGATCTCAGAGGTCACCTAATGACCTAGGACCTAAGAATCGGGTATCAATGGCTTCCTCTCGTGACAAGCAACACGCTCGTTTTTTAATCGAAGCTCTAGCCCAATTAGGGGCGAAACGCTAGGGGGGTTGCCCCCCCCCCCCCCCCCCTGCACGGTCACGTGCTGATCGGACGCTGCACGGGCGAGGGTTAAAGTGCCGCGAATGGTGCTAAAATATATTATTTGTATTATTGGTTCCAAAATAAGCGTCCCGCTGGGTTGGACGGCACAGCAGTTAATTTGTAGTGAATACCGGCCGTTTTCAACCGCCTGAAAGGTTAGGCTGCACGGTGCACAACAATGCTGCGCGGAACAGCCTATACAGGCAGAGGTTACAAGATTAATGTCACGTTCAGCCGACGGAAGAGAGCGAAGGTCTCCGGCGGAAAACCACCGAGCTCATTTTTTTTCGTAAACGCCACCACGGTTGGATGGTTAGTCGGGCAGAAGCAACGCGGGTCGGATTCCCGGGCATGAATCGGCGGTTATTGATTTATCTAAAAGCGTAAACAGTTGGGGAATGAAGCAGTCTTTGTCAAAATCGCTTTAAAATACCCTCTGTGTATCCGGTTTTACCGGTATTTCCGAGCTGGTGGGCAGATGCATGCAGATTTTGCTTTATTTTGTTTTTGCCTGGATAACAAGGCCCTAAAAAATCGAAAGGTTCTATAATCTATATGTATCATCCCAAGGGGCCCTCAAGGCCCCTTCGAGTCCAACACGTTGTTGCCTCTGGTATAAAGGCGCGTTGGTGCCCCTTCATAGCCCCAGGGACGGGAGGCATGAAGGGATATTTTTTGGCATAATTTAACCATTTTAATTTAGCATCATTTCGCGTTTTTTTTCTCTTCTCCGGCGACCAATGCTTGTGATTTCATGGCGACACCAGACCATTGTTTCCCCTCCTGGATTCAAGGAGGCACAGAGCCCGGATGTCTCCTCTCACCACACAGTGCCGCCTACGGTCACGATGGTGCCCTTGGTACACCGGCGCGGTGGTGCCCTTGGTTCACCGGCGCGGTGGTGCCCCTGGTTCAAAGAACACTGAATTATTTGTGCCGCGTAGCAGCGCGGATTTGTTTGCTTTATTTTGGTGGTGCCCCTGGTTCCCCGGCGCGGTGGTGCCCCCCCCCCCCCAGGCGCGGTGGTGCCCCCATAGCCCGGTGGTGCCCCCACGGCACAGTGGTGCCCCCACGGCACAGTGGTGTCCTTGGTTGAAAGAGCATGCACCGAATGATTTGCGCTGCGTAGCGGCGCGGATTTTTTGTTTTATTTTGGTGGTGCCCCTAAGGTGCCCCGGCGCGGTGGTGCCCCCACGGCGCGGTGGTGCCCCCATGGCCCAAGGGGGGTCATGCCCCCGTGACCCCCCCCCCCCCCTGGATCCGCCACTGCACGTGTGTATAATTTCGTCTAATCATACGGTGCCGAGTAATTATGTAAGACGAAACGCGTCCACCGGGTTTGCTGCTTCTATGTCTGTATATCTCGCACCGTGCCGGGGGAGGGGGGGGGGGGCGTTTAGACGCCCCCCCCCCCTTAAGGTTTTTCGAGGATAGCGAAAAAACAGCAGCGCTCAGCACCGCCGTTTTCGGCACAGGTGTTGGGGCATCAATTACCCACATCGTGTGCCATTCTTGACCTCGGGTCATCTCAGGTCAGGTCACCAGGCCAGGTCACATGACCCCACCTCCAAAAACGTTTGCGGACGTACTACAGTCACAGTTTTTGGCCGATCGATTTCGTACTTACTGGATTTCATAAGGGCAATGGTACCTACAATTTTTTTATCTCGTATTGTGTATATCGGTGACCTAAGGTCGGGTCCATTTCGTGACCTCCCCATTATAAGTCAATGGGGGAAATCATCAAATGCTTCCTATTCTGAGGATACGCATTATATCAACCCAATTCCTTCTGGATCATGCTATCATAGGCCATTCTTGAAGTTACAGGTGCAATTTGTGTTCAGTGACCCCTACAGGGTCAGATGGGGTCAGATGTCAGGGTCAGATGGGGTCAGATGTCATCTGACCTACAGGGTCAGATGATGTCATCCGAGGTAACCAACATTTGTTTTCTTCTTCAATAACTCCGACAAAATCCAGATAGAGAAGTGAAACCCACACCAATGTGTTTGTCTCGTCGAGGCACGTCTACCAATATGCAACATGACCTAATTGGGTCATCTCCTGACCTTAACCTGAGGTCAAATTTATAAGTTGACCTGACCTGATCATCATGAATATGATTCGAAGCGCCTTGACGAGACAAACACGATGGCGTCACAATTATTGCCTTATATTTATTAGATACAAAGTTATTTGTGAAAAACAGACCTTTGATGACCTCTGGAGCATAAACTATTGACCTGAGCTAAAAGTTGAGCATCATTTGGCGATTGCTTTGTTCAATAACTTTCGATTGTCTTTGTTCCGTTTGTTCCTAGCTATCATAGTTCCCGAGATATTTGGGGGTTTCTGGAGCAAAGTCCTGCAACTGGAAAATCGACCTTTGATGACCTCTAGTAACCTCAATATTGACCTGAGAAAAAAACATGTCTGAAATAGTTTCAAAATGCACTTTGACGGGCTTTCGAACGGTGTTTTCGGTTTTTGTCTAAGTCCCATAGGAGCCGAGTTAGAGGGAGGGCGTCGAAACCCCCCCCCCCCCCCCCCCGGCGCGACGAAGGTGGCGCCGAGCACCAGCACGGCGCGGGATGTCATAATTGTTTTGACATTAACATACTTGCATGTTACGAAAACCAATTACGACCAATTACGACCAATTGCATACCAATTACGAAATAATAACGAAATAATTAGACTTTATTCGGTACTTTACCTCTACCCACCGCAACATTCAAACATTGCCTTACATATACGTGTTGCGGGTTCCTGTTTCTGCCTTTCAGGTAGCGTCGCCGTCTCTCATACCACTCCAGTTTGATAACGAACCCCTGTATTGTTCCACATGCCTCCACATGACCCTAATCATCATGGTTCCACCTGACCGTGCTGCAAGCACGTAGCCCGTAGATTACGTAGCACGTAGATTTTAATATTCTTTCCTTGTGGAGTAAGTCCTCTTTGTATTCAATCTTCATCTAGGATCTCTACGTGCTTTTGGCCCTTCCGGTCTGACCAGGGACTCCTCTGACCTTCCAAGAAGCCCCTCTTGTGTATCCAGGGGCCCATTCGGCCTGTTCCTTCCGACATGGCCACTGGCCAGGGACTGCACTGGCTGCTTTGTCGCCCGGCCGACATGCTCAGGGGTCCCTCCGACCTGCCCAGGGGGCCCTCCAGTCTGGCTAGAAACTCATCCGGCATGTTTAAGGGCCCTTCCTACCGGCCCAGGGACCCTTTCGGTCTAGCCAGGGGCCCCTCTGACTTGCCCAGGAGCCCCTCCGATCATACCAGCGACTCTTCTGGTCGGACTGCGCTGGCTGCTTTGTGGCCCTGCCGACATGCTCAAGGGGCCCTCCGATCTGCCCTGGGGCCCTTCCGTGATGGCTAGGGGCCAATTCGGCATGTTCAGGGGCCCTTCTTACCCGCCCAGGGGCACTTTCGGTCTGGTCAGGGGCCGCTCCAATCTGTACAGGGGCCCTTTCAACTTTCCAGGGGCCCTCTGGTTTGTGCAGGGGCCCTCAAAGCCTTCTAAGGGGCCCTTCCGACCTAGCAAGGGACTGCGCTGACTGTCTTGTCGCCTTGAGACATGCTCCGAGGGCCCTCCGACCTGCCCTGGAGCTCCTCCGTGCTGACTAAGGGCCCATTCGACGTGTCCAGGGTCCCTTCTAACCCACCTAGGGGCCCTTTCGGTCTGGTCAGAGGCCCCCTGACCTACACAGGGGCCCTTTGAATTTCCCAGGGGCCCTCTGGTCTGTCCAGGAGCCCTCCAGCCTGCTCGGGGGCCCTTATGACTTGGCAAGGGACTGCGCTGGCTGCTTTGTCGCCCTGCCGACATGCTCAGAGCCTCTCAACCTGCCCAGGGGCCCCTCTGTGCTGGCTAGGGGCCCATTCGACGTGTTCAGGGGGCCCTCTGACCCGCTCAGGGGCCCTTTCGGTCTGGCCAGGGGCCACTCTTGACATGCACAGGGCTCTTTGAAACGTCCAAGGGGCCCCCTGGTCTTTCAGAGGGCCCTGGTGGCCCTAAAGGGTCTCTGAAGTCCTATAAACTCTCTAAAGACCACGCTTCGCATGGTAAAGAGCCCATGATACCGCGCTTCGCGAGGTCTCGTCGGCCCTTTTCGGCGCGCCGCGCGCCGAAAAGGGCCCCCTGACATCCAGGGGGAGAGGGGGGGGGGGGTCGCACCCCCTCCCCCTTGGTTACATGCCTGCCGTGCTGCCACAATCTCCACACCGATCCAGTCCCGGCGCACCACCCGCAACCCCCATCACGACAAAAGCGACGTCGGTTCCGCGCGCGGCTAGCGGTTTCCCTAGGGAACAGCGCCACTGAAATAGTGTACAACCGTTGCATATGTAAGAAATGAGAATACTCGTTTTTCCTCCTAATTCCTGTCCAACGTACTGAGTTGTAAGATTATACTTACAGAAGCTATTATTTGCTAATTATAAATTGTCTACCATCTGAAAAAACGCGATACATAGTTAATTCATCGTGGGGTGCTAGTAATATTGTATGGGTCCGGTGTCAAAATAAAATACGCTAAAATAATTGAAGAACTTGCAAAAATAGATACCTATCAGATAATTAATAACACAAAAATAGGACGAAATGTGTTGGGTTTTAATCTTGTTTATCGCGAGGTTTATAAGCATTGTATTCTTCCGTGGCACTTTTTCCCAGTAGAGGATACATGCGTACCTACTCAGTTAATTTTGCCACCCATGGCAAAAATCCGTGGCGCCGCCCCTGGTCAAGTGGCAGGCAGTAGCGTACCCAAGATTCACTCCAGGATAGAGCAATTTTTGCTCGGGGGGGGGGCATAAAGTACCCTCACCAAAAACAAAAGCACCGGATTTGACCCACTATATTTTAAAAAGGGCATATTTAAAAAAAAAATATATTAAAAAAAAAATATGTCATTTTTTCGACCAAAGGGGGCACGTACAAACCTTCAGGGGGGGGGGGGTCAATTGCCCCGTTTTCCCCCACCCCCTTGTGTACGCCAATGGTGGCGGGGGATTATAAACCGAACAGAAGTGAAAAGTGACAATACACAGCTGGGACATTCCACGACATTTCGACAAGTCGAAATATCCCTCATCCCTCACTTCTTGTTCAAAATTGGTCTATAGGGTTATCTTGGGTCCTGAGTTCAGCTGTGGCAATATTAGCTCGATCTGACCTAAGGTTTTCGAGTTATAGCCTCGGGCATTTTGGCAAGGTCACGCTGCAGAGGTATTTTTGGAGGCCGAATTAATGCATTTGACATAACCAAATGTCAAAAAGACTTATATGGCTGAATTCGCAATGAAACGGAGATTCTATTTCTGGGCTTTGTTGCGTGACCTTGAATCACCTTGACCCCGTGCCCTCGTGACCTTGTTTCGTTGACCTCGTATGACCCCGGGTACACCCCTGATTTCAATGTTTGACTTTGCAAAATACTCGTCAATATATTGCCTAACAACGCAACAAATACAAAAAGGTGCGTTTTTCCTCTAATTTCCATATTTTCCGTCGATATACGTGCGTATTTTCGAATTACCCCCCAAGGGGAGGGGTAACGGGCGAATATCTGCGAACCTATGGGACCGAGTTGGGTGGGGTCTTCGCCATTCGATCCGGCGTGGTCCAAAACAGTTCCCTTTTTGAGTTGTATCCACTTTGGTCTAATCTAAGTGGACCAAATTGGACCAAAACCACCAAAAATCGTTGCCGACGTCCTACTCCAAAACTATGGGACCGATTTGAGCGGGGTCTTCACCATTCGATCCGGCGTGGTCTAATACGGAGCAGTTTTGAATTTATCCATTTTGGTCTAATGTAAGTGGACCAAATTGGACCAAAACCAACAAAAATCGTTGCCGACGTCATACTCCAAAACTATGGGACCGATTTGAACAGAGTCTTCACCATTCGATCCGGTTTGGTCTAAACGGTGCCGTTTTGAGATTTATCCACTTTGGTTC
>JAXIVJ010000013.1:60000-361752 GCA_036785665.1 Chirona hameri | reverse complement strand
TTGACCTTTGGGTAGGGGTCCAACAACTTACGGAGGCCCGGGGATCAAAACTCAAAGGATCGCAATGAAATTTGGCAAACTTGTTATGGCCTAAATAATAACGCCGTGTCAATTGGCAATCAGCGCTTCATCAGATCAGAGCTTGCACCGACACAAGTTTTTTTTGTGGGGGGGGGACACCCTAGGCTGCAGTGTCCACGCAATGATACACTATTGTAATTTAGATGAATTATTGGACGTACATTTTCAATGGAATGTATTTTTTTAACGCAAAAGGAAAACTATTAAATCATTCAAAAAACTCAATTTCTATATCTTTACCATTTTCATGTTTTAAGAAAAGAAATATCCTAAATGCTTCCAGTTCACGAGATAGGCCCAGTGGTTCTCAATAGGGGATAATTACCCCTATTGGGGGTGATGGAGCTTTCGGGTGGGGCAATGACGATTGAACAGCTAAGTGCGAAATTATAGCTGATTCTTTTGATGATGGTGGTGCACAATGCAAATAATCTATGCCGGTTTCTGTTTCACTGTTACACCATTATCGTAAAGAGCATCAACACCAATTAATGCTAGATTATGTTCAGCTTTCTGTTACGGTTTACGCGCTGTGATGCGCTCGGTGCCACTGCTTTAGGCTAACAGCAACAGCAAACGTGTCTACTTGTATTGCTGTCCCTAGGTGGCACTAGCAGTAAACGCCTGAAGTTATGCTGTACCGCACAGCTTGAAGCTGAGAACTGGCATCTGCGCAATGGGGGAGAGCTAACGAATCACACGGTCATCAAAAGGGGTGACCATACCCTTGATGCTGACAACCAAACCACTGAGATAAGGGATGCCTACTTCACTTCAATGAATGTCATCTATTCTCATGCACGTTGTCGCTAAAACCTGCAGATCATTTATTCGAGCAAACACAGTTATCACAGATCACCACGACGAATGGAACATATGAGATGCACCTGGTATTCGTTGCGAAGCGCATGAAGTATCTACCACCAATTATCCATCCACTCGTCTTCTGGCACACAACGTTCAGCTCATGCAGATTGACCTGCCACTGGCGAACTCCAGAAGACGGAGCTGGTCAAGTCCTAATCGCAGCTATTGCAACATAGAGGTCAGTACACTGGCCGCCTGATGGTTGTCAGCTGTTCTTTGCCACTTCGCATCGCAGAGCGGAGACCATGTTTAAACTTATCTGCCGTGACCGAATTAAAAAATGTACCCTTCCGTGATTCTAAAATCTAATACTTCCGCAGCCACAATAAGCAACACAATAGCTACTTGTTTAACGGAGGCATGCATCATTAATTTAAGTTATATTTTTACGGATCCAAGCTTATGCATAGGTATGCCCAGCATGTCTTCCCGGTCGGTACACACGCTGTGATGGAAAATTACCAGTTGTCTAACAAGACAATTCTGTACGCAAATTGGCACAATTCAGATGCTTAATAAGCTCCACACATCACCGAACAGCAGCAGTCTCAGCACTCCAGGAAGACAACCAAATGACACATGACTGACGCACAGCAATAATGCTCCTCGCCCGCACCGCACAGACTCTGTCGTCTGCAGATGGCAGCACTAATTGCACTACCATTCGCAGATGGCAGCACTGCGCTTGATCAGCCGGCACTCTCCTCGGATTGTCTCGCCGTCAGCGGCGGCCACGTCCGGCACGCTCCTACGCGGCTCCGCTGAGCCACCAGGTTCCGACACCTCGTCCGATTTCGGGTCGTACGGCACCGCGTACGGCCCGTCACTGGCGTCCGAGACCGCCCTGGCGCGCAGCGGCCCATCTATCGCTGCGCTGCGCCCTGGCGCGCAGCTGCCATCTATCGGTAGCCTGTCGAGGCTCGAGTTCGTCCTCGGGCCGGGCGACGGTCGCCGGCCGGCCCGGCAAAAGGCACAGCGTATTCAGTCTCGCGCTGCACTTCTTCTCCGCACACTACCGTGTCTAGTGTGTTGCCACGCTGAGAAGACAGTGTGCCTGCCTTCGCCGCCGCCGCCCGCCACCGCCTTGGTATCCAGCGTGGAACAGATCTCGTAGTCTGAGTCGTCGTCGTGGCTCACCACTGTCCTCTAGTGTGCCCGTATGGGAACGGGTTTGAGGCAGCGGCGGCGGCCGCATGGACGGCGGCCGCCGGGGCCGGCCGGGCCGGACGAAAACCGCGGCTCCTCGTAGATGGCCTCCGGACCACCAACCTCGCTGTAATATAACGCAAAACGGTCAGCATCATGTCAGCCTCCAAGTCTATCGCTCCGTTGGACAGATACACACAAAAAATGTGTCTGTTCAGATCAGTAACAGGCAGAGCTAAATTGTATTGTAACTTGCTTTCATTATCGGGTGTGTGTAGGGACTTAATTTAACAGGTGTGTAGGGAACCTCTGTCAACGCTATTCGTCTTACTAATGCCCTGATTTGGTTTCGTTTGACTTTGGGACACCCTACTCAATTGCGGATACGAGCATACTACCACTAGCTTTACCCGATAGGGATTTATTGTATGAACCTCGCATTCGCACACTTTGGTCTCACGTCCGGAAGTCTCCAGCCGACTCTCCACGCCCAGCCGAGTTGAGCCGTCTCTATTCCGTATCCCCCACCTGTACACATGGTCCTCCTCGTCCGCCTTGTACGTGGGGTTGCGGCCGAGGCCCCAGAACTCCATGAAGTTGTAGGGGCTCGTGGGTGATCTTGTCGTCCTTGTGGCGCGAGTTGCAGACGAGCACCACGGCGATCACGGCCAGGACGATGGTGCCTCCCACCACGCCTCCGATTATCGCGCCCAGGTACTCTGCAGAACGGTACACATATCAGTATATTATCACATCAGACATCAGTACACGTCGAACATCAGCAGCCTGCCACTAATGGGGAACTCATCACAAGCAGACGTGCGGCCGCTGGCGCTGCTTTACGTGCGCTTCTTAGTAGCACGGTATATATCCTGGAAAGTGTTTTCAACAATTAGTAGGTGAATCCTAATGGGATATGTGTAGCACAACTTTGGAAAAGACATTATGACAAGTGAGTGAATTGTTTAGGGTAAATGCGTGGTCATTAACCAGTGCCGTGCCGGTGCTCGGCGCCACCTTCGCCGTGCCGGGGGGGGGGGGGGGGGGGGGGCTTCGACGCCCCCCTTTAACTCGGCCTCTATGGAACATAAACCCAAAAAAAATACCGTTCGAAAGCTCGTCAAAATTCATTTTGAAACTATTATAAGCCATTTTTTTTAGGTTAATATTGAGGTCACCAGAGGTTATCAAGGGGCAGATTTCCAAGTTTTAGGACTTCGCTCCAGACATTTCCAGATAACACCGGAACTATGCTAGCTAGGAACAAACGCAAAAGAGTAATGGAAAGCTCTTGACAAATGCAATCGACAAATGTCCTCAGATTTGAGTTCAGGTGAACAATTCAAGCTCCAGAGCTCATCAAATGTCAAAAAGGCGATGTTTTCTTCTTCAGCAAAACAGTTTTCACAAATATCTTTTTACCTAACAAAGATAGGGCAATAATGTTGATGCAATCCTGTATGTGTCGTTAAGGCGCGTCGTATCATATGCATGATGACGTTTAAATCTTGGTTAGGTCAACTTATAAATTTGACCTCAGGTCAAGGTCAAGTGGTGACCCAATTCGGTAATGTTGCACATTGAGAGACGTGCCTCGACGCGACAAACCCATTGGTGCTAGTTTCACTTATCTATCTTGATTTTGTCGAGAGTTATTGGCAAAAACGTGTTGGTGACCTCGGGTGACTTCATCTGATCCTCTAAGGGTCACTGAAAACAAATTGCAACTGGAACTTCAATAATGGCCTATGATAACATGATCCAGAAAGAATTGGGCTGATATAATTCGTATCCTCATAATAGGAAGCTTTTGAGTATCTCCCCATTGACTTATAATGGGGAGGTCACGAAATTGACCCGACCTTAGGTCACCGATATAAAAAATAGAGATAAACGTATTGTAGGTACTATTGGTCTTATACAATCCTGTAAGTAAGAAATCGATCGGCCAAAAACTGTGGATGTGGTCCGACCGGAAACATTTTTGGAGGTGGGGTCACGTGACCTGGTCTGGTGACCTGACCTGAGATGACTCGAGGTATTTTTTTAACATAATGTGCGCAATTGATGGACGAACAGTTGTGCCTAAAACGGCGGCGCTGCGCGTCGCCGTTTTTTGCTATCCTCGAAAAACCTTAGGGGGGGGGGGGGGGTGGCGTCTAAACGCCCCCCCCCCCCCGGCACGGCACGGGTTAAAGTAGTAGCGCAACAGATATTTATAAGGAGATACAAGTTTAAACAGATGCCGTTTTGACCGTATTTCTTTCCATGCAAAACACGTGTGTTAAATGTTTAACTTCGCAAACTTAAGACCCAAGCTTCCTTCAGGCTTCAGCATGGAGCAAACAAATCCTCCGTACTGAGGGCACGGAGCATCTGTGGCTTTTTCGTACAGCACTTTCGTCACCCACCGCTGCTGCCTCTAGTTCCTCTGAAACTCTCCAGTCAACAATTAGGTACGTACTTCTGGTCGCGGGTATCGACTCTCCGGAGCTTTTCTTCGGCGAGGCTGTTCCGGAGTCCGTGGTCGTCTCAGGGGCTGTGGAATAGGGACGTATTATTTAGCAGATCGTTATGTTCAAATACTGAATAAATATATACTACATTTAAATAATTTATGCTTTTATTAATTATACTACAAATTGCATTCATTGCACCACATTAAAACAATTTAAGTTTGTACAAGTAACGTATTTTTTAATGATGTAACGTACTAAATAAGAAGGTAACCTTCCTATTTATGAATACGCTAAACTTTATAGAGTTTAGTGCTTGTGCGAGGAACATATTTGATATAATTAATAAACTAAAAAACATGACCTTTTCCTCGAAAATGTGAAAATCCAATGTTATCCAAATGTTATTATTATGTTGTAATATTTCGGCCACAGGCCTTTATCAAACAGGCGTGTGGCCTGTTTGATAAAGGCCTGTGCGCTATCAATACGCTAAACTCAATTATTCAATTATCCACCAATGTTTCACGTTTGGTTATCGACTCAATTTAAAACAACGAACCCTATCCCATCGTTTGTATTCCTAAACGAGTCATAGAAGATGCGACTCGTTCCTAAAAGATTCGCTGTTTGTTAAGCGATGAGCGAAACAAGTATTGTCGCTTTTAAGCGATACAAAAATATACAACTTCCAAAAATACACATTAAAAATATCACGAATATTAAGATATTCGTGAAAAACATCCGTCAAATAATCCCCCGACTTTTGTGTGTTGCCTACTCACCTGTGTAGACGGAGGTGGTGGGTCTGGGCGAGGACTGCCGGGGTCTTGGGTCACAGAAGTTGGGCTGGGTCCAGGAGCGCTGGCGACACTGGATGTGACCCGTGGTCAGCTGGGCGTCCACGCAGGTCACGTTGATTGTGCCGCCATCTATGGTCGGTCGTGCACGGTTGTAGATCAGGGTAGGTTTCTGTGGGGGACTGCCGCAGAGCCGCGGGGCTGTGGGAAGGGGGGGGGGGGTAACTCAGTCATGTAGTGAGTCACCTCACATTCACATACAGTTCAGATGGGACTGCAGTTCAAACGTGATATTGACTTACGGCAGGTTAGAGGAAGTGGTTGACTTGCACTTTAATGTGCCGTGATTTAAAGGTCAGCTCCAATGCAAGTGTAATTCCAGCGTGACTGGATGATTTGTTTTGCGTTGTTTTGCTACAGGATGTCTAAACAGTATCGAACTTCGAAAACCACATATTTCCACCATCACTGACAGAGTGAAACATCGACGGTGGCTGAGTCCACTTGAAGCGTCCTCGTATTTCGTAGAGAAGCATGCACTAATGCCGCCAGTATACGCCGTATACCAGTTTACGCCGTATACCAGTATACGCCGTATATCAGGATACGCCGTATATCAGTATACACCGTATATCAGTATACGCCGTATATCAATATACGCCGTATATCAGTATACACCGTATATCAGTATACACCGTATATCAGTATACGCCGTATATCAGTATACGCCGTATATCAGTATACACCGTATATCAGTATACGTCGTATATCAGTGTACACCGTATATCAGTATACGCCGTATATCAGTGTACACCGTATATCGGTATACACCGTATATCAGTATACACCATATATCAGTATACACCATATATCAGTATACGCCGTATATCAGTGTACACCGTATATCGGTATACACCGTATATCAGTATACACCATATATCAGTATACACCGTATATCGGTATACACCGTATATCAGTATACACCGTATATCAGTATACGCCGTATATCAGTATACACCATATATCGGTATACGCCGTATATCAGTATACGCCGTATATCAGTATACACCGTATATCAGTATACACCGTATATCAGTATACACCATATATCGGTATACGCCGTATATCAGTGTACACCATATATCAGTATACGCCGTATATCAGTATACACCGTATATCAGTATACGCCGTATATCAGTATACACCGTATATCAGTATACGCCGTATATCAGTATACACCATATATCAGTATACGCCGTATATCAGTATACACCATATATCAGTATACGCCGTATATCAGTATACACCATATATCGGTATACACCGTATATCAGTATACGCCGTATATCAGTATACGCCGTATATCAGTATACACCGTATATCAGTATACGCCGTATATCAGTGTACACCGTATATCAGTATACGCCGTATATCGGTATACGCCGTATATCAGTTTACACCATATATCAGTATACACCATATATCGGTATACGCCGTATATCAGTATACACCATATATCAGTATACACCATATATCAGTATACGCCGTATATCGGTATACACCGTATATCAGTATACGCCGTATATCAGTATACACCATATATCGGTATACGCCGTATATCGGTATACACCGTATATCAGTATACGCCGTATATCAGTATACACCGTATATCAGTATACCTACCTCTCTGGCAGACGAAGCGGAACTGTGCCTCGCAGGCCACCTCCACGGTCTTCCAGCTGGACCGGCGTCGGACGGCCATACAGCGCTCTGGACGTACCGATGACGCCACGCGGAACGGGGACGGACCGGCTGGGAACCACAAACACAGACGTAGACACAGACTATTTAACATTCATATATTAATTATTATGTATTATTATATATTATACATAATTGATTATTGGTGTTCAAAGGCGTCTCAACAGTGAAGGTTATATCGCGCTCATATATATATACATATATATATATATATATATATATATATATATATATATATATATATATATATATATATATATATATATATATATATATATATATATATATATATATATATATATATATATATATATATATATATATATATATATATATATATATATATATATATATATATATATATATATATATATATATATATATATATATATATATATATATATATATATATATATATATATATATATATATATATATATATATATATATTTATATATATATATATATATATATATATATATATATATGTATATATATATATATATATATATATATATATATATATATATATATATATATATATATATATATATATATATATATATATCGGACGGCCATACAGCGCTCTGGACGTACCGATGACGCCACGCGGAACGGGGACGGACCGGCTGGGAACCACAAACACAGACACAGACACAGACTATTTAACATTCATATATTAATTATTATGTATTATTATATATTATACATAATTGATTATTGATGTTCAAAGGCGTCTCAACAGTGAAGGTTATATCGCGCTCATATATATACATATATATATATATATATATATATATATATATATATATATATATATATATATATATATATATATATATATATAAATATATTTAATTAAAATATGTAATCGCCATTTAATTATAGATAGTGCTCGTTTTGCGTAGATATATAGCGCAGAGAATAGCGAGTGGTGTTGACCCCGACACTGCCAGTGGTGTTGACCCCGACACTGCCAGTGGTGTTGACCCCGACACTGCCAGTGGTGTTGACCCCGACACTGCCAGTGGTGTTGACCCCGACACTGCCAGTGGTGTTGACCCCGACACTGCCAGTGGTGTTGACCCCGACACTGCCAGTGGTGTTGACCCCGACACTGCCAGTGGTGTTGACCCCGACACTGCCAGTGGTGTTGACCCCGACACTGCCAGTGGTGTTGACCCCGACACTTCCAGTGGTGTTGACCCCGACACTGCCAGTGGTGTTGACCCCGACACTGCCAGTGGTGTTGACCCCGACACTGCCAGTGGTGTTGACCCCGACACTGCCAGTGGTGTTGACCCCGACACTGCCAGTGGTGTTGACCCCGACACTGCCAGTGGTGTTGACCCCGACACTGCCAGTGGTGTTGACCCCGACACTGCCAGTGGTGTTGACCCCGACACTTCCAGTGGTGTTGACCCCGACACTGCCAGTGGTGTTGACCCCGACACTGCCAGTGGTGTTGACCCCGACACTGCCAGTGGTGTTGACCCCGACACTGCCAGTGGTGTTGACCCCGACACTGCCAGTGGTGTTGACCCCGACACTGCCAGTGGTGTTGACCCCGACACTGCCAGTGGTGTTGACCCCGACACTGCCAGTGGTGTTGACCCCGACACTGCCAGTGGTGTTGACCCCGACACTGCCAGTGGTGTTGACCCCGACACTGCCAGTGGTGTTGACCCCGACACTGCCAGTGGTGTTGACCCCGACACTGCCAGTGGTGTTGACCCCGACACTGCCAGTGGTGTTGACCCCGACACTGCCAGTGGTGTTGACCCCGACACTGCCAGTGGTGTTGACCCCGACACTGCCAGTGGTGTTGACCCCGACACTGCCAGTGGTGTTGACCCCGACACTGCCAGTGGTGTTGACCCCGACACTGCCAGTGGTGTTGACCCCGACACTGCCAGTGGTGTTGACCCCGACACTGCCAGTGGTGTTGACCCCGACACTGCCAGTGGTGTTGACCCCGACACTGCCAGTGGTGTTGACCCCGACACTGCCAGTGGTGTTGACCCCGACACTGCCAGTGGTGTTGACCCCGACACTGCCAGTGGTGTTGACCCCGACACTGCCAGTGGTGTTGACCCCGACACTGCCAGTGGTGTTGACCCCGACACTGCCAGTGGTGTTGACCCCGACACTGCCAGTGGTGTTGACCCCGACACTGCCAGTGGTGTTGACCCCGACACTGCCAGTGGTGTTGACCCCGACACTGCCAGTGGTGTTGACCCCGACACTGCCAGTGGTGTTGACCCCGACACTGCCAGTGGTGTTGACCCCGACACTGCCAGTGGTGTTGACCCCGACACTGCCAGTGGTGTTGACCCCGACACTGCCAGTGGTGTTGACCCCGACACTGCCAGTGGTGTTGACCCCGACACTGCCAGTGGTGTTGACCCCGACACTGCCAGTGGTGTTGACCCCGACACTGCCAGTGGTGTTGACCCCGACACTGCCAGTGGTGTTGACCCCGACACTGCCAGTGGTGTTGACCCCGACACTGCCAGTGGTGTTGACCCCGACACTGCCAGTGGTGTTGACCCCGACACTGCCAGTGGTGTTGACCCCGACACTGCCAGTGGTGTTGACCCCGACACTGCCAGTGGTGTTGACCCCGACACTGCCAGCGTCATTCGGAATCGTATAACGCAACGTCACCGGCATGTCTTCAGTTCTGCGATGCAGAGCGCAGTAGAGCGTGGTGAAATGGTCGGATACGGCTGTCCTCCCACTGACGTACTATGACCGGGGCTGTCCTCCCACTGACTCGATATGATTGAAACGCATGCCCAGTCCCGCCGACCACACGGCATCACCGTGACTGGCAGGCGGTGGGCGCCGAGGCGACTCGGACACGGTTTTCAGGGAGAGTGAATATTTGATCCTGTTGTATACTAAGCGAGCCAGCCGCATGAGTGGACGTTTAAATCTCGGCTGGTGCTTCTATAGCAGCTATTTTTTATGTTGTAGGAAATAAATGCACGCTTCAAATTCTCTAAATTATTTAAAGAAGACATGTGCCTGGTATATCAACGGAATAAAGTGAATAATTTTGCATACCTTGTTTTCTGAGATGAAAATTCATTTGGCGAAACTCAGCAATTTTACCCTTCCAAAATTGGACGCATTTATCCAGTGATGGCTCGTCAGACACTGATAAAGCTGGAAAACGGCCGTACATGCACCGGTGTGATGTCGATCAGTGGTCGGGGTTCGGGTTTCAGAATCCTGGACAGTATGGAATCACTGTTATAACCGAAGGTTGGCTGAACCATTATACAAACACTATTCTTTAGAATTGTGTTTTTCCATTGGGATATATGACGTAAGCAACACTTATTCATCGTACTCAGTTTACCAACAGGAAAACCCTGAACTGATGTCGCCGATAGCATGCGCTTTGGTTTAATACCGCAAGAACAGGTCTTCCAACTAACTTTTCTTTTGCTTTTACTTTCATAAATAAAAGCAGACTGCTCGTCGGATTAGGTGGATTTTTCCTCCCACTCGCTCGGTTCGACTATGTAAACGTGCTGCCTGCCGTGCTACTATCTGTTGGCACTTATGTCGCGCTTCTGGCCGCCCAGGAACCCGTATGTCCATACTGAGTTTTGTGTCATGTGTGTGTCATGTCCGTGTTTTGTGGCAATAACAACATTTCAGATTTGCAGGAACGCTAATGCATATGTCACGAGTACGACTAAAGCCGGCAAGAGATAGACGAGACCTAGCCAGGAAAACCCTATATTAATATACGACGTTACGACGCAATGTAATGCATTATTTAAAGCCACGATTGAGCAACTTTATTCGTCATTTCGATAGAGTTGGTAGTCAAATGTTTTCATATCATTTGCAGCAGAAACCAGGCAACTGCATAAATGATACAGTCATCTGACACTGCAGTGTAGAAGACGAGAGGGATACTAGGGAGATATGATGGAAAGAGACGCGCGGGCAGCCCCATGCTCTCCTGATATGCAGCATGTCACGTCACGTGTCAGTAGTCAACATGTCATGTTAAGTCACGTGTCAGTAGTCAACATGTCATCTTACGTCACGTGTCAGTAGTCAACATGTCATGTTACGTCACGTGTCAGTAGTCCACATGTCATGTTACGTCACGTGTCAGTAGTCAACATGTCATGTTACGTCACGTATCAGTGATCAACATGTCATGTCACGTCACGTGTCAGTAGTCAACATGTCATGTTACGTCACGTGTCAGTAGTCAACATGTCATGTTACGTTACGTGTCAGTATTCAACATGTCATGTTACGTCACGTGTCAGTAGTCAACATGTCATGTTACGTTACGTGTCAGTATTCAACATGTCATGTCACGTCACGTGTCAGTAGTCAACATGTCATGTTACGTCACGTGTCAGTAGTCAACATGTCATGTTACGTCACGTGTCAGTAGTCAACATGTCATGTTACGTCACGTGTCAGTGGGCGGACCGTGTCCAGGTATGTCGGGCACGTAAAACTTTCGTCTCTAAATTCTGCCGGCCAACAGGAATTGCGCGATCGGGTGGTGAGGTCAGGACCTGCGCAACAAGCTATGCTTAGCGTGGGTTCTGACCTCGGAAATCCATCCATACAAAAACATTCGGACTAAATTTATTTAACAAAAAAGAAAAAAAGTAGTCAACATGTCATGTTACGTCACGTGTCAGTAGTCAACATGTCATGTTACGTCACGTGTCAGTAGTCAACATGTCATGTTACGTCACGTGTCAGTAGTCAACATGTCATGTTACGTCACGTGTCAGTAGTCAATATGTCATGTTACGTCACGTGTCAGTAGTCCACATGTCATGTCACGTCACGTGTCAGTAGTCAACATGTCATGTTACGTCACGTGCCAGTAGTCAACATGTCATGTTACGTCACGTGTCAGTAGTCAACATGTCATGTTACGTCACGTGTCAGTAGTCAACATGTCATGTTACGTCACGTGTCAGTAGTCAACATGTCATGTTACGTCACGTGTCTGTAATCAATATGTCATGTTACGTCACGTGTCAGTAGTCAACATGTCACATTACGTCACGTGTCAGTAGTCAACATGTCATGTTACGTCACGCGTCAGTAGTCAACATGCCATGTTACGTCACGTGTCAGTAGTCAACATGTCATGCTACGTGCTGTGTAGGCCGCACAAACGTGTAACAGTTACATCTACTGGATGACTGGATGGAGTCCTGCAACTCGGAGCATCATCGGAGTTCTGCTGTCCTCCTGCTCACCTTGACCAGATACGGGGTTCCATGTTCCACCCGTCCAGACGTCGGAAGTTCGCGCCAGTTTCAGCAGCCGGCGATATCTGAAATACAGCCGATTCAATTTATATCCGTTTTCGTTTGTAGTGTTTCGGTAGTTGTAACTATTTACAACCGAAAGGCGAAATTTAAATATGTTTCCCCTGTTTTTTTTCTCTCATTTCAAATACAATTTTGACTTACAACTTCTACAGAATACGTACAAAAAGATGATCACCCTATCAGTCACCCTATCGCCCTATGAGAATCAGAAACACTGCCATGAAGTATACAACATGGGGAAGTCATTTGTTTGCTTTTAAGCCATGCTAATGTTATTCCTCAAGTGCAAAATGGTTCGCTTTATTTTGTGGCGCGTTTCTCTTCCACGCGATAAGGGGGTCCCCATCAGAGTAGCCCAACATGACGCAGTCTGTAGGCCATTAGAGCAGCCCAACATGACGCAGTTTGTAGGCCATTAATGGGCTCTCTGAACTCCAGAACGGTCCCTCTAAACACCGGAATGGTCCCTCTAAACACCGGAATGGTCCCTCTAAACACCGGAATGGTCCCTCTAAACACCGGAATGTTCCCTCTTAACACCGGAATGGTCCCTCTAAACACCGGAATGGTCCTCTTAACACCGGAATGGTCCCTCTAAACACCGGAATGGTCCTTCTAAATGCCGGAATGGTCCCTCTAAATGCCGGAATGGTCCCTCTGAACGCCGTAATGGTCCCTCTAAACACCGGACTGGTCCCTCTAAACGCCGGAATGGTCCCTCTAAACACCGGAATGGTCCCTCAAAACGCCGGAATGGTCCCTCTAAACACCGGAATGGTCTCTCTAAACACGGTAATGTCCCTCCCAAACGCGGAATGGTCCCTCTAAACGCCGGAATGGTCCCTCTAAACGCCGGAATGGTGCCTCTAAACGCCGGAATGGTGCCTCTAAACCCCGGAATGGTCCCTCTGAACACCGTAATGGTCCCTGTAAACGCCGAAATTATCTCTCTAAAAGCCAGAATGATCTTTCTAAATGCCGAAATGGGCCTCCAAGGTCGATGGCTCACCGGAGTATGTCGACCACCATGCTATGCAGGCCGACAGAAGTGTCCCTGAAGAGCGTTCCCTCGGCTCCCAGACTGCGACACGTCTTCTCTGCCTCCTGGCGGGTGGCGCGCTCGCTCACCAGGTGGTAGCACCGGTCTCCGGCCGCCCAGGTAACAGAGACGTGCGGCGTACCCAGGTCATCCAGACACTGGTGTCGGGACAGGCCTGCCGAGGTCACATGTCAGGTCATATGGAGATGTCGGGGTGAGAGGTCAGGTGACACAGGCTCGTCGGGGTGAGAGGCCAGGCGAGACAGGCCTGCCGAGGTCACAGGTCAGGTCATATCGAGATGTCGGGGTGAGAGGTCAGGTGACACAGGCCTGTCGGGGTGAGAGGTCAGGTGATACAGGCATGTCGGGGTGAGAGGTCAGGCGAGACAGGCCTGCAGAGATGAGAGGTCAGGTGAGACAGGCATGTCGGGGTGAGAGGTCAGGCGACACAGGCCTGCAGAGATGAAAGGTCAGGTGAGGAAGGCCTGTCGATATAAAAGGTGATGTGAGGCAGACCTTTCTATATAAGAGGTCAAGCGACACTAGCTCCGGACATTTGTGATCGAGGTCATGCATGTGTCACTTACCTCTTCGAGGACTGTGGGTAGCAGACTACCCGACACGATGCCTTTAGTGTCAGTGCAGCTGCTTGGCTAAACGTGTTATTAATGAGTATCATTCGTGATTTACCCGGCTGATAACGAGCGGTTACACCGGTAACTGTCTCGATCGACCTTCCCTGTCCACCGCACGTGTGCATAAGTACACTAGCTTGTCAAATATATTGTGGCCAGTTAGAAGAGACACCGTTACATTCGGCAGCAGTGGGGATTGTATCGGAGTAACACACCTGCCTTGGCGCGTTGCTCGTCGTTCGACTCAATGCCAGCGGGTTTTTGTCTGACAGCTGGCAGAGGCCATAGCGTCACCGCTGGAACCGGTTTATGTGCACACCGGTGTTTTTCTCGCTACCCTACCCATCGCCTTAACAGGCGACTTCCTCACCGAAAACACTTTCGAAATATCAGGGCTATGTGGTTTGCGGTTTGTGATCGCTATTGAACGTAGGCTAACAGCATGCTGGACCGTCACAGCTGACAAAGACTCCGTTCCTCTAACATGCATGCCGTTGACTTTGTGCGCTCTGGGTGAGTCACTGACCTGTACCTCGGGTCACTGATCTGTACCACGAGTCACTGACCTGTACTCTGGGTCAATGACCTGTACCCCGAGTCACTGACCTGTACCCCGGGTAACTGATCTGTACCCTGGGTCACTGACCTGTACCCCGAGTCAATGACCTGTACCCCGAGTCACTGACCTGTACTCTGGGCCACTGACCTGTACTCTGGGTCACTGACCTGTACCCCGGACAAATGACCTGTACCCCGAGTTACTGACCTGTACCTCGGGTTACTGACCTGTACCCCGAGTCACTGACCTGTACCTCGGGTCACTGACCTGTACTCTGGGTCACTGACCTGTAATCTGGGTCACTGACCTGTACCCCGGGTCACTGACCTGTACTCTGGGTCACTGACATGTACCCCGAGTCACTGACCTGTACCCCAGGTCATTGCCCTGTACTCTGGATCACTGATCCGTACTCTGGCTCACTGACCTGTACCCCGGGTCACTGACCTGTACTCCTGGTCACTGACCTGTACCCCGAGTCAATGACCTGTACCCCGAGTCACTGACCTGTACTTTGGGTCACTGACCTGTACTCTGGGTCACTGACCTGTACTCTGGGTCACTGACCTGTACCCCGGGCAAATGACCTGTACCCCGAGTTACTGACCTGTACCTCGGGTTACTGACCTGTACCCCGAGTCACTGACCTGTACCTCGGGTCACTGACCTGTACTCTGGGTCACTGACCTGTACTCTGGGTCACTGACCTGTACCCCGGGTCACTGACCTGTACCTCGAGTCACTGACCTGTACTCTGGGTCACATACCTGTGTTATGGGTCACTGACCTGTACTATGGGTCACTTACCTGTATGTAACCCGGGTCACTGCCCTGTACTCTGGATCACTGACCTGTACTCTGAGTCACTGACCTGTACCCCGGGCAAATGACCTGTACCCCGAGTTACTGACCTGTACCTCGGGTTACTGACCTGTACCCCGAGTCACTGACCTGTACCTCGGGTCACTGACCTGTACTCTGGGTCACTGACCTGTACTCGGGGTCACTGACCTGTACCCCGGGTCACTGACCTGTACCTCGAGTCACTGACCTGTACTCTGGGTCACATACCTGTGTTATGGGTCACTGACCTGTACTATGGGTCACTTACCTGTATGTAACCCGGGTCACTGCCCTGTACTCTGGATCACTGACCTGTACTCTGAGTCACTGACCTGTACCCCGAGTTACTGACCTGTACCTCGGGTTACTGACTCTACCCTGAGTCACTGACCTGTACTCTGGGTCACTGACCTGTACCCCGGGCAAATGACCTGTACCCCGAGTTACTGACCTGTACCTCGGGTCACTGATCTGTACCCCAGGTCACTGATCTGTACCCCGAGTCACTGACCTGTACTCTGGGTCACTAACCTGTACTCTGGATCCCTGACATGTACCCCGAGTCACTGACCTGTACCCGGGTCAATGACCTGTACTCCGGGTCACTGACCTGTGCTCTGGGCGATGATCTGCAGCTCGTGAAGCGGCCATACGGGCGAGTAGGTGGCCCGCTTGAAGTAGGCGCCGCTGGAGTGGAAGAGCGACACCTTGATGAAGCGGGCGCCGTTCTTCAGCAGCGTGTTCTGCAGGGAGATGGTGTGGATGACCAGTCCGCGGATCTCAGGCCGGGGCTCCTGCGGCGCGTCTGCGGAGACGGCGGGGCAGGTCAGCACAGGGGAAGGTAGGAGTGCGCAGGTCGGAAGAGGGCACGGCAGGCC
This sequence comes from Chirona hameri, assembly GCA_036785665.1. Lineage (NCBI taxonomy): Eukaryota > Metazoa > Arthropoda > Thecostraca > Balanomorpha > Balanidae > Chirona > Chirona hameri. Next base: position 345,351 of record JAXIVJ010000013.1, on the reverse strand, counting down.
AGAGTAGAGCAGATCAAGAGAGGACACGGCAGGCCAGAGTAGAGTAGGTCAGGAGAGGGTACGGCAGGCCAGAATAGAACAGGGCAGGCCAGAGTAGAGCAGGGCAGGAGGGGGGCACGACGGGCCAGAGTAGAGTAGGTCAGGAGAGGGCACGGCAGGCCAGAGTAGAGTAGGTCAGGAGAGGGCACGGCAGGCCAGAGTAGAACAGGACAGGCCAGAGTAGAGCAGGGCAGGAGGGGGCACGGCAGGCCAGAGTAGAGTAGGTCAGGAGAGGGCACGGCAGGCCAGAGTAGAGTAGGTCAGGAGAGGGCACGGCAGGCCAGAGTAGAACAGGAGAGGCCAGAGTAGAGCAGGGCAGGAGGGTGCACGGCAGGCCAGAGTAGAGTAGGTCAGGAGAGGGCACGGCAGGCCAGAGTAGAGTAGGTCAGGAGAGGGCACGGCAGGCCAGAGTAGAACAGGACAGGCCAGAGTAGAGCAGGGCAGGAGGGGGCACGACAGGCCAGAGTAGAGCAGGGCATGAGAGGGCATATTAGAGCAGAATGGCCGACATGGTAATGCAATGGAGGACGGCGTTGTCAGCAGATGAGATGGTTCGGAAGTAAAGTAATAACTTTCGCATGTCAGTGCATAATTCAAGGTTGTTCACACAGATCTCCTGCTGTCAATGGATAATTATTCCTCGGAAAATATAAAATAAGTTACGCTCTTATCCCGTAATTTAAACCTGAATTTCCCACTGTTTTTCCATCGAAGCGATTAACGTGATTGTTGCCGTGACTAATCCTGCTGAGCCGTCCAGACGTGGTGCGGTTGGCCGCTGCTCTGGCGTCTGGACACCTACCGAGCTGCATCGAGAAGCCGATCCAGGAGACGTTATTCTCACTGAGACGGACCTGGATGCTCATTCCTGGAGACAGACGGAGCATCGTTACATGCGAGGTCGACACGCCGGTGTAGTCCGGACCCCGCCACGAACATGACGGCAATTTCACATCCGCTTTTCACTCGGAGACATGAAATGTCGTTGAGGCAATTAAAACTGAGCATTATTAGTTTGAGATGTTCACCGTGAGAAACGTGCAGAAAACTTATACATGAAAGCAGTGTTCGTGACTGTCAGGCTGGGAGAACATGAGATGCGCATCACGCTGTTGTGATCACATCACCGATCTTGAGAAAAGGCCGGGAAACGAAAGCAAGCGCGTGATTTTCCCTAAATAAAGCAATCAAATCAGCAGCCCACAGGCTCCAGTTTACCTGTCAAATTATAGATTGTGAGCAATCTCAGCTCGAGTAGCGGGAAGGTGAAGTAGAGGTCAGTGAGGAGGGGCCGACCGCCCTCGAACAGTGCCAAGAGGTCATCTGAGGTGGTCAGGTCACCGTCTGCCAGCGGGCTGTGAGCCGCCGCCAGACTCGAGTGTTCCGCCACGTTCAGATCTGGACACCGGCAGACACGGGAGGTCAGGCCGGCAGACACGGGAGGTCAGGCCGGCAGACACGGGAGGTCAGACAGGCAGACACGGGAGGTCGGACAGGTAGACACGGGAGGTCAGACATGCAGACACGGGAGGTCAGACTGGCAGACACGGGAGGTCAGACTGGCAGACACGGGAGGTCAGACACGGGGGTCAGACTGCCAGACACGGGAGGTCATACAGGCAGACACGGGAGGTCGGACAGGCAGACACGGGAGGTCAGACATGCAGACACGGGAGGGCAGGCCGGCAGACACGGAAGGTCAGACTGGCAGACACGGGAGGTCAGACACGGGGGTCAGACTGCCAGACACGGGAGGTCAGACAGGCAGACACGGGAGGTCAGATAGGCAGACACTGGAGGTCAGACACGGGGGTCAGACTGGCACACGGGAGGTCAGACAGGCAGACGGGAGGTCAGACAGGCAGATACGGAAGGTCAGACAGGCAGACACGGGAGGTCAGACAGGCAGACACGGGAGGTCAGACACGGGAGGCGTCAGACCAACAGACTCTAAACATGACCTAAATGACGTCATCAGTAGGGAAACACATCTGCCCGCTGTGTGAAGGGATTTTTTTTGGGCGGTACGACATGAGGACGAGCGTTTGTATGTTGGAATGATGTCATGGAACGTATGGACGGATGTCTTTTATGCATGGCATGTCGTCACATACATCAACATGTCGCCGGTTTTAAACCCTACACTAGGCACCAGTTAGCCGCAGTCATCTTACAGCACACCTGCATAGCATCATCCCTGCTGAGGCCAGCATCACGTCACCGCGGGCGGGGGGAGGTCGGGGGGGGGGGACTCACAGCAGCGTGGCACGTCACCGGTCCACCGGCCGCTCTTCAGGCAGGTCCGCATGGCGTCTCCGACCATTACGTAGCCGGGGTCGCACGAGTAGCGCGCCCAGGTGCCCAGCGGGAAGACCAGGGCGTCGCTGGTATTGGCGACGTGGTGGGGTGAGAGGTGCCTTGCGCCGCCCCGCTGCCGGGCGGCCGTCGGTGCAGACGGGACGGGTACCGGCGGCACCGGCGGTACCGGCGGTACCGGAGGTGGTACCGGCGGTGGGGCGGCGGGTATAGAGAACAGCACCCGAGAGAGGGCGGCGGTACCCGGCGGCCGACAGCCGACGTAACCTGCGGCGAGACGGACTGTCACACAAGGATAACTCGGTATCACAGGTGGCCATAATTACTTTTTCTGGAAAAAATGTGATGTCAGGTTCAGTTGTGAACGGATTTCGGAAAATGAAACACCATTCAATAGAAAACTGACTCGTGCATCCTATACTTAGTATAACACGAGTATCGGAAAATCAGAGGCGTCACTAGGAGTGATTAACTAACGTCACTAGGAGTGACTTGCGCGCATTACTTCAACATTCTCAGCCCAGGCCCGTCCAGAGCCGGGTGATTTCCTTAAAGTTGAGGCCCGGCCCAGGCCCGGCCCATGGCCCATATGGCCAGCCCGGCCCGTGGCGAACTCTGGTTTGTACAGCTGACATTTATCAACATATGCCGAATTTGCTGGATCCCACTGGGTCTTTTTGTTGGTCTGCCGATAGATCTCAGTGGATCTCTCGGCAAAATTTAAAGATGGATCTTGGATTTGGGTGGATCTCTCAGCAAAATTCGACCTTAGATCTATAATCTCAGTGGATCTCTCGACAAAATTGAGAGGGTGGTCTATGATCCCATAGGATCCCCGATCCAGGGTCTATGGGATCGGATCCCGGGATCCATTTTTGGGATCCATGCACATGCCTGGTAGGAAAGCGCATTTTTTTAAAGAATTGGTTGGCAATGTACGGAATTGGAATCGGAGGAGTAGATGGGGCCACCACAGGTCAACGAACAAAGATCACGTGCTGTCGGGGTCAAGGTCACTCAAAGTCACGTAGCAAAAGCTGGAAACAAAAGATCCGTATCGCTCCAAAGTCAGCTATCAAAGCTATTTTTTGCTATTTTAGTTAATTCAAATATATAAATTTGGTCTCTTAACCCGCCCACTGCAGGAGGGTTGATTTCCGCCCCCCCCCCCCTCTCAGGTTTTCTCAGATAGCGAAAAACGGCGGCATGCAGCACCACCGGGTTTTAGCACACCTGTTAGGACATCAATTGCGCACACTTTGAAAAAAAATGACCTCGGGTCATCTCAGGTCAGGTCACCAGACCAGGTCAAGTGACTCCACCTCCAAAAACGTTTGCAGTTGTGCCAAAGCCAGAGTTTCTCACGGATCAGTTTGAAACTTACAGGGTGTCATGAGGACATAAGTACTTACAAATCGTTGATCTCGGATTTTGATATCGGTGACCTAAGGTCAGGTCAATTGCGTGACCTCCCCATAATAAGTCAATGGGGAAATATTAAAATGCTTCCTATTTCAAGGATATGCATGATATTAGTCCAATTACTTCTGGATCATGTTATTATAGGATGTTCTTGATGATTCAAGTGTAATTTTTGTTCAGTGACCCCTATGGGGTCATTTGAGGTCATCCGAGTCACCATCACTTGTTTGTCAATAACTCGCGACATAATGAAGATAGAGAAGTAAAACCGACATAAATGTGTTTGTCTCGTCGAGACACGTCTCCCTATATGCAACATGACCTACTTGGGTCTTGACCTCAGGTCAAGGTCATGTGACCTGTGGTCAATTTATTTTAAGTTGACCTAACAAGGTCACCATATCTATCATTCGAAGTGCCTTGACGAGACAAACACAATGGCGCGAACAGTTTTTTTCGTTAGCTTTATTAGGTTAAAAGTTATGAGTGAAAAACTGGGGGGAATCAATTGGGGGGAATCACCCCCCCTTGCAGTTCGTGTTCGACGCAAATACCCTGCAGTGCGCGGGTTAAAGGGAGATAGTCACCTTTCCCCACACACACAAAAATGGAGTTAGCACCTGCAATCGATAGACGAGGCCAAAATATGATGTAAATTCATAACATTTTGCATATAAACATTCCTACCGAAAGATATTGGCAGTTTCCTACTCATAAGCGATCCACGCTTATATCAGTTGGTACTCAGCAAGTACTCGATAACGAATTCAGTAAATTAGCCTCCCTACACATTGTTATTTATCATGAAGGTATGCAATATGTTTCCTGCACTCTATCTTTTGCGAATATGTGCCAAACGGTGCCAAGCTAAACTACGGCGACCTATTTAGTGTCGGCGATTTGTTTTGAAGTGCCCATTCAACAACGTTGAACAGATTGATGCAAAAGTGCCAGATGTTGGACTTTCCAATAGTGGATGGAAAATACCGATCATTAACCCGCGCACTGCACTGTTCGGCTTTGCGCCGAACACGAACTGCAGGGGGGGTGATTTCCGCCCCCCTGAGATCTCGAAAACTACGCTACATAGCGAGAAGCGGAAAAAATAATTTGATAGCTTGATACATGTTCTATCGAAAGTATTTCAGTGCTCTTTTAGGTCAGGTCAAAATTGAGGTCACCAGAGGTCATCAAAGGTCACATTTTCCCGTTTTCTTCCTGTTTTAGGACATCGCTCCAGAAATTCCCATATATCTCAGAAACGATGCTAGTTAGAAACAAACGGAAAAAATAAAACGCCAGCTAGTGAAATTTTCAATCGCCAAAACGTCCTCAGATTTGATCTCAGGTCAATATTTGAGGCTCCAGAGGTCAAAAAGAAAAAGAAACCGTTTTTTTTTGCTAAATCGTTTTTGCTATTAACTTTTTATTTAATGAAGATAACGAAACACTGTTTACGCCATTGTGTTTATCTTGTCAAGGCGCTTCGAATGATGTACATGGTGATCTTGTTAAGTCAACTTAACAATTTTACCTCAGGTCAAGGTCAAGTGGTGACCCAAGTAGGGCATGTTGCATATGGGAAGACGTATCTCGACGAGACAAAAACATTGATGTCTGTTTTACTTCTCTATCTTCATTATGTCGGGAGTTATTGACCAAAAAGTGATGGTGACCTCGCATGACCTCAAATGACCCAATAGGGGTCACTGAACAAAAATTACACTTGTATCATCAAGAAAATCCTATAATAACATGATCCAGAAGTAATTGGACTAATAACATGCATATCTTTGAAATAGGAAGCATTTGTATATTTCCCCATTGACTTATTATGGGGAGGTTACGAAATTGACCTGACCTTAGGTCACCGATATCATAATTACGAGATAAACGAATTGTAAGTACTTATGCCCTCATGACATCCTGTAAGTTTCAAACTGATCGGTGAAAAACTCTGGCTTTGGCACAACTGCAAACATTTTTGAAGGTGGAGTCACTTGACCTGGTCTGGTGACCTGACCTGAGATGACCCGAGGTTATTTTTTTCTCTCAAAGTATGCGCACTTGATGTCCTAACAGGTGTGCCAAAACCCGGCGGCGCTGCGCGCCGCCGGTTTTTCGCTATCTTTGAAAAACCTGAGGGGGGGGGGAATCAACCCCCCCTGCAGTGCGCGGGTTAATTTCCCCAAACTTCCAACTTTGTATTAGGGAATAATTTTATTTAATTCTTAAATTTAGATCACAACATTTTAATACCATAACGGTAGCCAAATAAGTTGTTGCTAACAAAATCAAAAGGTGATTATCTCCTTGAAAGGGAATGTTTCACCTTTGTATTAGTTTTAAACTGAGATAGCCATTCTCTTGGGCCGGTATTAAAATGTCTAAATTACTAAGGTCATTTTTCCCAAAACTTAACCGTTTTTAAGCAATTTAATTTACCATTTGCAACATGACTCCAGGCTGGTGCAGCCGCTGATTGGCTGACAGCCACATTTTCAGCCAATCCCACTTTGTCAGCCAATCAGTGGCGGTCTATAGCTCAATAATGACGTCATTCACCCAAATCTAAAAACTTAATTTGTTTAACGTTAAGTGACTTTTAGAGTGCAAAAATATCACCATCGTTTTCAGCAGCACTTCCTTCATATTTTCTACTACAACCAGCGTATATTTGACAACTTTCAGAAATGTGAAACATTCCCTTTTAAGTGCCTCTGCAGCGTGGCTTCGAAAAATGCCTGAGGCTATAACTTGGAAACCAGAAGTAGATCGAGCTAATTTTCATACAACTGAATTCGGGGCCCACGGTAACCCCACCCCAGTCCACATACACCAATGTTGAACAAAGAGTGAGCGATGAGAGACAATGACTTGTCAATGACTTGTCAATGACTTGACAATGACTTGTCGAAATGTCTTGGTTTTACCCACATGCCATTCGAGGCAAAAATGAAGGTACATTACCGATATAAATGCTTCCTGGAGCTTCCTGTCGCAAGTGAAAGCACAAAATCATATACCATCTTAAAGGATATGTCTTGAGGAAGAACTTAGGAGGGGTCAATATTGGTGCACTGTGGTGCATTTTTTTTGCTGTCCTTTAATGTCTAGACGTTACGAGCATTATCACTTATAAAACATGCATGAGATTAACATGTTGTAAAATGCGAGGGTAAACATAAAACTTCATTTTAAGCATCATACTATTGCCAGAACCACAACCTTTCACTAGAAGTGCAGATGTCCCGGATAATACATCTCTGTGGCGAGTGATAGGACATTAATATCGACCTATTTTCAAGAGCAAAATATCGCATCCGAAACACGGATCGTAACACTCTGTGCAGCCGCCTGTGCCGAGTCCACCCGTTTCCGAATGTAATAATAATTAATGTTTCTAGGCTAATTGGACATTTTACTAGCATATTAGATGATAAAATCTGTGTCTGGTGAAAGTCAAAACTTGGCAATATTGGCCACCCATTATACCGAGTTATCCTTAGGTGGGTCAGTGGTGCTTGTCCGCGGACAGAGCAAGGCGTATATGTGCGTGTCACAGAGTTTTACCAGAGCAGGATCAAGACAGGTGCATAGAAGCGCCGACAACATCAGTTATAATACAGGGCAATTGTGAATGGTCATACGTGTATCCAGTTTTAGGCATTGCCCGTCTCGGTTATAACATCACACCGCTGTCATCAGCAGCCCCGCGGCTCACCACATTCCACCCATGACGTCACCACATCACACCGCTGTCATCAGCAGCCCCGCGGCTCACCACATTCAACCCGTGACGTCACCACATCACACCGCTACCATCAGCAGCCCCGCGGCTCGCCACACTCCACCTGTGACGTCACCACGTCACAGCCCTACCATCAGCAGTCCCGCGGCTCACCACACTCCACCTGTGACGTCACCACGTCACAGCCCTACCATCAGCAGCCCCGCGGCTCACCACACTCCACATGTGACGTCACCACGTCACAGCCCTACCATCAGCAGCCCCGCGGCTCACCACACTCCACCTGTGACGTCACCACGTCACAGCCCTACCATCAGCAGCCCCACGGCTCACCACACTCCACCTGTGACGTCACCACGTCACAGCGCTACCATCAGCAGCCCCGCGGCTCACCACACTCCACCTGTGACGTCACCACGTCACACCGCTGCCATCAGCAGTCCCGCGGCTCACCACATTCAACCCGTGACGTCACCACGTCACAGCCCTACCATCAGCAGCCCCGCGGCTCACCACACTCCACCCGTGACGTCACCACGTCACAGCCCTACCATCAGCAGCCCCGCGGCTCACCACACTCCACCTGTGACGTCACCACGTCACACCGCTGCCATCAGCAGCCCCGCGGCTCACCACATTCCATCCATGACGTCACCACATCACACCGCTGCCATCAGCAGCCCCGCGGCTCACCACACTCCACCTGTGACGTCACCACGTCACAGCCTCACCATCAGCAGCCCCGCGGCTCACCACACTCCACCTGTGACGTCACCACGTCACACCGCTGCCATCAGCAGCCCGCGGCTCACCACACTCCACCTGTGACGTCACCACGTCACAGCCCTACCATCAGCAGCCCCGCGGCTCACCACACTCCACCTGTGACGTCACCACGTCACAGCCCTACCATCAGCAGCCCCGCGGCTCACCACACTCCACCTGTGACGTCACCACGTCACAGCCCTACCATCAGCAGCCCCGCGGCTCACCACATTCCACCTGTGACGTCACCACATCACACCGCTGCGATCAGCAGCCCCGCGGCTGAACATTCCCCCGTGACGTCACCACATCACATCGCTGCGATCAGCAGCCCCGCGGCTGAACATTCCCCCGTGACGTCACCACATCACACCGCTGCCATCAGCAGCCCCGCGGCTGAACATTCCACCCGTGACGTCATCACATCACACCACTGCCACCATCAGCGGCCCCATGGCTCATCGCATTCCATATGTGACGTCACCACATCACACCGCTGGCATCAGCGTCCCCCGGCTCACCACATTCCACCCGTGACGTCATGTCATCACACCGGTCACCGCTGCCATCAGCGTCCCCACGGCTCACCACATTCCACCCGTGACGTCATGTCATCACACCGGTCACCGCTGCCATCAGCGTCCCCACGGCTCACCACATTCCACCCGTGACGTCATGTCATCACACCGGTCACCGCTGCCATCAGCGTCCCCCCGGCTCACCACATTCCACCCGTGACGTCATGTCATCACACCGGTCACCGCTGCCATCAGCGTCCCACGGCTCACCACATTCCACCCGTGACGTCATGTCATCACACCGGTCACCGCTGCCATCAGCGTCCCCACGGCTCACCACATTCCACCCGTGACGTCATGTCATCACACCGGTCACCGCTGCCATCACCGGCCACGGCTCACCACATTCCACCCGTGATGTCATGTCATCACACCGGTCACCGCTGCCATCAGCGTCCCCACGGCTCACCACATTCCACCCGTGACGTCATGTCATCACACCGGTCACCGCTGCCATCAGCGTCCCACGGCTCACCACATTCCACCCGTGACGTCATGTCATCACACCGGTCACCGCTGCCATCAGCGTCCTCCGGCTCACCACATTCCACCCGTGACGTCATGTCATCACACCGGTCACCGCTGCCATCACCGGCCACGGCTCACCACATTCCACCCGTGACGTCATGTCATCACACCGGTCACCGCTGCCGTCACCGGCCGCTGCTCGCCACATTCCACTGGCAGCCGTTATCCGTGACGTCACCGTCAGCTCAGAGCATTGTCCGGCTGTTAGAAAGGTCTGAGGGGAGGCGGCCGTTCCGCCCGACTGCTGCCCCATCGCCACCACATTGCCGGTCAGACCGCACTGTTCAGACGGCCCAGGCCGCACCGCTGCGGGCCCGCTCACACCGTGTTCGTTTCACGTGAGCAGAAGAGAGAAAAAAACGCCGCTAGAAGCCAGCGCCAAGCACGAAGCAAATATTCAGCGTGTATGTGTGTGACTAATGCCAGTGGTGCTTGGTAGCAGTTCATGAGTTTGCGGTACTGCGCTTTTTGCCTGCCTAATCCAAAAGGAAATAAGGAAAATGGACTGACCTAAACATGAAAAGTAACGCAAATCGTCCGCATAGTCCGCTGGCAGTACACAGGGTAGTCTAAGCGTGGTGTATAACTGGACTGGACACGGGACGCCCGCGCGGGGACTGAGTGGCGTATAACTGGACTGGACACGGGACGCCCGCGCGGGGCTGCGGAGTGTGTGTATAACTGGACTGGACACGGGACTCCGCGCGGGAGCTGCGGAGTGTGTATATAACTGGACTGGACACGGGACCCCGCGTGGGAGCTGCGGAGTGTGTATATATCTGGACTGGACACGGGACTCCGCGCGGGAGCTGCGGAGTGTGTATATAACTGGACTGGACACGGGACTCCGCGCGGGGGCTGCGGAGTGTGTATATATCTGGACTGGACACGGGACCCCGCGTGGGAGCTGCGGAGTGTGTATATAACTGGACTGGACACGGGACTCCGCGCGGGGGCTGCGGAGTGTGTATATATCTGGACTGGACACGGGACTCCGCGCGGGGCTGCGGAGTGTGTATATATCTGGACTGGACACGGGACTCCGCGCGGGAGCTGCGGAGTGTGTATATATCTGGACTGGACACGGGACTCCGCGCGGGAGCTGCGGAGTGTGTGTATAACTGGACTGGACACGGGACTCCGCGCGGGAGCTGCGGAGTGTGTATATAACTAGACTGGACACGGGACTCCGCGCGGGAGCTGCGGAGTGTGTATATAACTGGACTGGACACGGGACTCCGCGCGGGAGCTGCGGAGTGTGTATATATCTGGACTGGACACGGGACTCCGCGCGGGGCTGCGGAGTGTGTATATATCTGGACTGGACACGGGACTCCGCGCGGGAGCTGCGGAGTGTGTATATATCTGGACGCTGGACGCGGGGTGTGGGGGGGGGGGGGGGGCTGCGGGACGTGGGGGTGCGTCTACACGATGGTTATCACGCGACTGATCGGCAGACACCGGCGCGACGTAAAAGGTAACGGTCGGGACAGGCGGGTATACAGAGAGATAGTGATTGGTGCCGACCCTGGACGAGTCTGCGAGCACTGAACGCCGAACACGTCGGCTCGAGTCAGAGGCGTAGGGAGGATTTCGCCCAGGGGGGGGGAGCAAATGGGATCAGAGGGGCCCTCGTAGTCAAAGGAGGCCCACATAATTTAAACAGTACAGAATGTTGTATGTTGTAAACAACGACAAATAAGTTTTCGACAACGAAAAAAGGGTATTTATTTTTATTTTTGGGAGTCAAAACTCAAAATTTCATAAATCCGACCTAGCTATTTTGAATATAATGTCATTTCTTTTCTTTCCACATTTGTATTTGCAATTTGCTTCAAAACACGAATTTCTACAATTTGTTCAAACATTTATTGTTTTCCACCCAAAATGACATGACATGACGGATTAAAACGTTATTCTCTCCCAAAGTACTCCACTATTTGCACTGAAATGTTGTGATAAGACAGAATTGATGCAGCATAATGTACTGAAAGATTGACATTGATATCTATCATTGTTTTCAAGTTATTCAGAAAATCCGGGAGGGGAGAGATTCTGCCACCTCCAGCGGGGCGCGGGGTAATGCAAATATTATCCTGAATCTTCTTCAATTCGGGTTCAGGGAACACACAGTACGTACATGCCAATTGTGCACATGTACGATGAAGTTACAACATCTCTACAAAATAACAAAATAACATGCTCATTATAACTTGATTTACAGAAACCTTTGGATACAGTTTGCTTGGCAATTCTCTTGAAAAGCATAACCACATTGAGGGGTTTCGACAACACGATAGGCATATATTAATAACAGGCATACAATGGCAATACTAGATGAAGTTGCATCTAAGAAACAAATGATTCAAATTGGCATCCCACAGGGTTCAATTTTAGGTCCTCTTTTATTTATTTTTTATATTAATGACATCAGCAATACAACAGACATAGACCTTTTACAACAGACAACAGACCTTTTACTTAGTTGCTGATGATATACGGCAATTTGTAATCTTAAGCTCGAAATGTTGAAGAGCTCCAAATAAAGATTAATGAATTAATACAATGAGAATTTTGACTGGTCTTCCTTCGAGAGCCTCACCGGCGCTCGACCGACAGACCATCTCTACCACCACAGGACCCTCTAAAGGCCAGCAGAGGACCCTCTACAGATCGACAGGACCTTCAAAGGCCGACAGATGGCCATCTGCAGATCGGTAGGATCGGTAGCCGTGCTAAAGGCCGGCAGAGGGGCCTCTACACTCACTCTACAGATCGACAGGGCCCCCTAAAGGCCGACAGCGGCCCTCTACAGATTGGCAGGGCGATCTACAGATCGACAGGGTCCTCTATAGTCCGGCAGAGAGCCCTCTCCAGATCGGCAGGGACCCTCTACAGATTGGCAGGGCCCTATAAAGGCCGGCAGAGAGCCCTCTACAACCGGAAGGGGCCCTCTAAATGCCGATAGTGGGCCCTCTGCAGATCGGCAGGGCCCTTTAAAAGCTGGTAGAGGGACCTATCCACACTGGCTGGGCCCCTTTCTACGTATTTACATACACATGCCTTTAGCAGACTAATCAAATGCTGTTATTAAACCGTGTTACGATTTTTTTTCTCGGTTCGTGTGCGTTATTTTATGCGACGTAAGGCGTCTTGCGGGCACCTGACACCATCCAAAACACTGGGGCTGGGCCCTTGCTCGGTCGCCAGAGGTCCCGCCTGGCCTCCAGGGGGGGGGGGGGAGGGGTGGTCCCCTTGCCCCCCCCCCCCCCTGCCTACGCCCTTGGCTGGAGTTGTCTTTGGATAAGCCAACTGCAGTCAGCGTTACCTGGCGAGTCATCATTTACACATTGCGGGGGAATACATCCCGTTTGAAACACGAAACGTTCTCTTGTGTGCATTTTAAACGTGCGGCAATTACACGCTTAAATCGACGCTTGCAATCTGCACGGCTTGCAATTGCACGCTTGCAATAGACTGTCACGCTTCAGAGTGGCAATTGTTGTCTCAGTCCGGCTCCTGGTGCAGGCAACTCAATCGGGAGAAGAGGCGATAAGCGATTGACGCTCAGTACACAAAGGCGGATCCAGAACGGGTGGTTTGGGGGCCAAATCCCAAAAGTCTCACACAATTTTGAAAACTCATCGGATTTCGCTTGCCTATGCATTTATAGCTGATTTATAACAAACTTTCCTTTAAAAAGTTCCTTAGATTTTCTTCTATATCAGGAAATGTGTCAAATTTGCGCCGATTTCAGGCGGTTTGGGGGCTTGGCCTCTTTGGCCCCCTGGATCCGCCCATGTCAGTACATACCTAAGTAAAACATACGATCAATTTAATTAAATTGACCCTCCGGAGCCAAAAGTTCACATGATCAAGTTATGCTGCCTTCAGCTGTTGCTTTAAGTACTATAACAGCTCCGTGTGTGTGGTGTATTGGGGTCTTAGGGCGCCTCAACTCTTATGGTTAATCTGGCGCCCACAGCTCCATAAGCAGCACTGTAATTTAACCTTTGTTCCTGCCTAAGGTGAAATGCATATGATTCAACAGGTGTCATATAATTTGACGAAATATCACGCGATCTTATCACGCGATAACAGATTGAGTTGACAACGTGGATACGTTAACCCGCGAGTCACTGGGGGGAGTTTTTTTAGCCCCCCCCCTCGTGGATACATTAACCCGCGAGTCACTGGGGGGAGTTTTTTTAGCCCCCCCCCCTCGTGGATACATTAACCCGCGAGTCACTGGGGGGAGTTTTTTTAGCCCCCCCCCCCTCGTGGATACATTAACCCGCGAGTCACTGGGGGGAGTTTTTTTAGCCCCCCCCCTCGTGGATACATTAACCCGCGAGTCACTGGGGGGAGTTTTTTTAGCCCCCCCCCCCTCGTGGATACATTAACCCGCGAGTCACTGGGGGGAGTTTTTTAGCCCCCCCCCTCGTGGATACATTAACCCACGAGTCACTGGGAGGAGTTTTTTAGCCCCCCCCCCCTCGTGGATACATTAACCCGCGAGTCACTGGGGGGAGTTTTTTTTAGCCCCCCCCCCCCTCGTGGATACATTAACCCGCGAGTCACTGGGGGAGTTTTTTAGCCCCCCCCCCCTCGTGGATACATTAACCCGCGAGTCACTGGGGGGAGTTTTTTTAGCCCCCCCCCCTCGTGGATACATTAACCCGCGAGTCACTGGGGGGAGTTTTTTTAGCCCCCCCCCCCCCTCGTGGATACGTTAACCCGCGAGTCACTGGGGGGAGTTTTTTTAGCCCCCCCCCCTCGTGGATACATTAACCCGCGAGTCACTGGGGGGAGTTTTTTTAGCCCCCCCCCCCTCGTGGATACGTTAACCCGCGAGTCACTGGGGGGAGTTTTTTTTTAGCCCCCCCCCCTCGTGGATACGTTAACCCGCGAGTCACTGGGGGGAGTTTTTTTAGCCCCCCCCCCTCGTGGATACGTTAACCCGCGAGTCACTGGGGGGAGTTTTTTTTAGCCCCCCCCCTCGTGGATACATTAACCCGCGAGTCACTGGGGGGAGTTTTTTTAGCCCCCCCCCTCGTGGATACATTAACCCGCGAGTCACTGGGGGGGAGTTTTTTTAGCCCCCCCCCTCGTGGATACATTAACCCGCGAGTCACTGGGGGGAGTTTTTTTAGCCCCCCCCCCTCGTGGATACATTAACCCGCGAGTCACTGGAGGGAGTTTTTTAGCCCCCCCCCCTCGTGGATACATTAACCCGCGAGTCACTGGGGGGAGTTTTTTTAGCCCCCCCCCCCCTCGTGGATACATTAACCCGCGAGTCACTGGGGGGAGTTTTTTTAGCCCCCCCCCCCTCGTGGATACGTTAACCCGCGAGTCACTGGGGGTATTTTTTTTAGCCCCCCCCCCTCGTGGATACATTAACCCGCGAGTCACTGGGGGGAGTTTTTTAGCCCCCCCCCCCTCGTGGATACATTAACCCGCGAGTCACTGGGAGGAGTTTTTTTAGCCCCCCCCCCCCTCGTGGATACATTAACCCGCGAGTCACTGGGGGGAGTTTTTTAGCCCCCCCCCCCCTCGTGGATACATTAACCCGCGAGTCACTGGGGGGAGTTTTTTTAGCCCCCCCCCCTCGTGGATACATTAACCCGCGAGTCACTGGGGGGAGTTTTTTTAGCCCCCCCCCTCGTGGATACATTAACCCGCGAGTCACTGGGGGGAGTTTTTTTTAGCCCCCCCCCCTCGTGGATACGTTAACCCGCGAGTCACTGGGGGGAATTTTTTTAGCCCCCCCCCCTCGTGGATACATTAACCCGCGAGTCACTGGGGGGAGTTTTTTTATCCCCCCCCCCTCGTGGATACATTAACCCGCGAGTCACTGGGGGGAGTTTTTTTAGCCCCCCCCCCTCGTGGATACATTAACCCGCGAGTCACTGGGGGAGTTTTTTTTAGCCCCCCCCCCCCTCGTGGATACATTAACCCGCGAGTCACTGGGGGGAGTTTTTTTAGCCCCCCCCCCTCGTGGATACGTTAACCCGCGAGTCACTGGGGGGAGTTTTTTTAGCCCCCCCCCCCTCGTGGATACATTAACCCGCGAGTCACTGGGGGGAGTTTTTTTAGCCCCCCCCCCCTCGTGGATACATTAACCCGCGAGTCACTGGGGGGGAGGAGTTTTTTTAGCCCCCCCCCCCCTCGTGGATACATTAACCCGCGAGTCACTGGGGGGAGTTTTTTTAGCCCCCCCCCCCTCGTGGATACATTAACCCGCGAGTCACTGGGGGGAGTTTTTTTTAGCCCCCCCCCTCGTGGATACATTAACCCGCGAGTCACTGGGGGGGGGAGTTTTTTTAGCCCCCCCCCCTCGTGGATACATTAACCCACGAGTCACTGGGGTGAGGGGGGGGGGGAGTTTTTTTAGCCCCCCCCCCCTCGTGGATACATTAACCCGCGAGTCACTGGGGGGAGTTTTTTTTAGCCCCCCCCCCCCCCTCGTGGATACATTAACCCGCGAGTCACTGGAGGTTAATGTATAATGTATGGGGGGAGTTTTTTTAGCCCCCCCCCCCCTCGTGGATACATTAACCCGCGAGTCACTGGGGGGAGTTTTTTTAGCCCCCCCCCTCGTGGATACATTAACCCGCGAGTCACTGGAGGTTAATGTATAATGTATGGGGGGAGTTTTTTTAGCCCCCCCCCCCTCGTGGATACATTAACCCGCGAGTCACTGGAGGTTAATGTATAATGTATGGGGGGAGTTTTTTTTAGCCCCCCCCCCCTCGTGGATACATTAACCCGCGAGTCACTGGAGGTTAATGTATAATGTATGGGGGGAGTTTTTTTTAGCCCCCCCCCCTCGTGGATACATTAACCCGCGAGTCACTGGAGGTTAATGTATAATGTATGGGGGGAGTTTTTTTTAGCCCCCCCCCCTCGTGGATACATTAACCCGCGAGTCACTGGAGGTTAATGTATAATGTATGGGGGGAGTTTTTTTTAGCCCCCCCCCCCCTCGTGGATACATTAACCCGCGAGTCACTGGAGGTTAATGTATAATGTATGGGGGGAGTTTTTTTTTAGCCCCCCCCCCCCTCGTGGATACATTAACCCGCGAGTCACTGGAGGTTAATGTATAATGTATGGGGGGAGTTTTTTTAGCCCCCCCCCTCGTGGATACATTAACCCGCGAGTCACTGGAGGTTAATGTATAATGTATGGGGGGAGTTTTTTTTAGCCCCCCCCCCCTCGTGGATACATTAACCCGCGAGTCACTGGAGGTTAATGTATAATGTATGGGGGGAGTTTTTTTAGCCCCCCCCCTCGTGGATACATTAACCCGCGAGTCACTGGGGGGAGTTTTTTTTAGCCCCCCCCCCCCTCGTGGATACATTAACCCGCGAGTCACTGGAGGTTAATGTATAATGTATGGGGGGAGTTTTTTTTAGCCCCCCCCCCCCTCGTGGATACATTAACCCGCGAGTCACTGGAGGGAGTTTTTTTAGCCCCCCCCCTCGTGGATACATTAACCCGCGAGTCACTGGGGGGGAGTTTTTTTAGCCCCCCCCCTCGTGGATACATTAACCCGCGAGTCACTGGAGGTTAATGTATAATGTATGGGGGGAGTTTTTTTTAGCCCCCCCCCCTCGTGGATACATTAACCCGCGAGTCACTGGAGGGAGTTTTTTTTAGCCCCCCCCCCTCGTGGATACATTAACCCGCGAGTCACTGGAGGTTAATGTATAATGTATGGGGGGAGTTCTTTTTAGCCCCCCCCCTCGTGGATACATTAACCCGCGAGTCACTGGGGGGAGTTTTTTTTAGCCCCCCCCCCCCCCCCTTTAAGAATATTAGGAATATCTCAATAACCAATGCAGATATCGACGCCAAACTTTCCGTACCTTTCCGAGCATCCTTTTTACACCTTTTGAGAAAAAATGAAAAATTTCGTCAGAAATTTTTCGAGATATAGTGAATTTAGTGACGTCACTAAACACGATTTTGACACCAAAATCGGCTAAACTTTGCCAGGCCGTACAACTGCCGTATTTGAAGCAAAATGCAATCGAAAAACGCTAAAAGGTAGAACATTGCAAGGGCTACAAACCAGCTATCTCGAAATTTCGAAACTTTGGTTTTTGACCCAATTTTATTTTTATTTTTTAAAAGGCTCACAAAATCAAATTTGTCAAAGATATTGAAAAAAACGGAATATATGTCAGATAACGACATATGGGCAACTACCATACCAAATTTCAAAATGATATCATCTTTTCTGACTGTCATGGCATATCAAGTATGGGTAAATCATGATGCCATATTTTGAAATTGCGTGTTTTTGCTTTTTTTGACCGGATACAGACAAATAAATGCCAGCACTGTTTGTTTTAGATACAACTGATGTATACACATGCTTTTTTCTTTCGATTTATCAATTTCAATTTTTGACCTTCAGTGACCTGAACCTGACCTGAACTGGACACTAACTTCACGTAAATGAAGTCAGGTGGTAAAATGACTACCACTATCGAATTCTACGCGTAAAAGCACCCATGAAACATGTGCTGCATGACTTTCGTAGATATTTTGTGTGTAGGGACCTTTTGTGACCTGACCTTGACCTTGATCTTTTCCAACAATCTCACTTTAGCTCATGTGGCATATGTATCATACCTTTGCCAGCACTTTGGGTGATTATAGGCGCAATCAAAGGCCATGGATGGCAAGTATTGTCCATAAACTCAAATACCTCGATTTTGACGTTTGACTTGACCGTGACCTGACATGTGACCTTAATTTGAAATTTTTAAGTTTGCGTTAGGTTTATCTCATTGAGCGCTTTCGAATGCCGCCTTGCGCGTCCCGCTGCAATCATTGGTTCTGAAGATACCAGGGGGGGGGGCTAAAAAAGCCCCCCAGTGAGTCGTGTTTCAGAATATACCCCAGTGACTGCCGGGTTAAGCGATTGATCATTTCATCATTCCACATAACGTTAGGAAAGCGTGAGCGACTCCGCGCCAAGGATCGTCTAATTTTCCATATTCCGTCTTCCACCTCTGTTTCAGTCCAGGAGCAAGCAGAGTATAATCCACAGAACACGAATGTGAGGGAGGTTGCAGTGGCAGTGCAGCAGAGTTTCCACTTCCCAGTACGCCTCCTACGCCCTCGGCCGCTGTTCGTGCGTGTGACTCGGGAGATAACGAACTGTCCGTCACGGCGCGTGACTGACGCAGCCACAATCTGCGGTATCTCACCCCCGGACGTCTCGGTTAGTCAGTGCGCCGCAGTGTGGAGAACAGACAGACAAAACAGCAATAGAACAGTGCGGGAGGTAACCAGAATCGAATCCCGAGGGTGTCGGGTGCGCACAGGGAGGAGTGCAGTCAAGCGCGTGCTGCTGTCAGAGAGGCGGCAGCCGACGCGCCATTCGACGCAGACGGAGTGCGTGGAGAGCGTGAGTCACGCTCCCCACGCACTCCACGCTGTCACGCTGCGTGACAGTGGTGACGGCAGTGTCGTCAGTCCGGCAGACTGAGTCTGTCGCGTGACAGCTGCCTGCTGCCTGTCAGCGATGGCAGCTATGCTGTCAGACTCATGGGCGTTGCCACCACTACGGACAGTACGGACAGTGTCCATATAAGTGTGCGAACCTCCAAAAACGTGTACGGACTGTCCGTACAAGTTTGCGGAGCCATTTGGAGGTGCAGAATTAGAGATATCGACACCTGACATGTTTCAATTATAATTATCTTCAGATGGACCATTTGTGACGAATCGTGACGTATTATCTCTATTCATTGAACTTATTGCTCA
Source organism: Chirona hameri (assembly GCA_036785665.1). NCBI lineage: Eukaryota > Metazoa > Arthropoda > Thecostraca > Balanomorpha > Balanidae > Chirona > Chirona hameri. The sequence goes on along the minus strand of JAXIVJ010000013.1, from coordinate 326,169 downwards.
ACAGAAGAAAAAACATCTTATTGTCCCCTCCCCAACTTGAAAGCACAAATGGCCATTTTGAATGAAATGTTAACGTTTTTCGTCTGGAGTTCGTCTGGAGTATGTGCGAAAATGGCAAGAGGCATTGATAGTTTGCCCTTGTCATTGCTAAAACGTTTAGCCGTTTAGTGAGCAGTGCTTGATGTGAAAGCGGGTTCTGTAAGTTTGGGGACGATATTGGCGGTATTTTACTAGATATTGCGAAATACGCGAGGGAGCAAAACAAAATATTCTTGTGGTAGTCACTAGTCCAGTAACATAGATGGTCAGGCCGTAATCTCACTGAGCTGTATTTGGCTTCCTCCTGGCGCTGACTACGCTGATGCACGCGCGTTTTATTTTACATGGATGTATTAGTGTATTAGGCCTAACCCGCGCCGTGCTGGGGAGGGGGGCGTTTGAATGTGCCTCCTGCAATTTTAGGATATGCTAGAAACAAACGCGAGAGCTATAAACGTGCTAACTAGAGACGTGTGACTGATACCACAGTGTTTATCTCGTCGATATGCGTCTCCCCATATGCAACATGACCAACCTGGGTCACCAAATGACCTTGACCTGAGGTCATATTTTGAACTTGATCTAATCCGGTCATCATAAGTATAGTTCGGATTGTATTGACGAGGCAAAGACGATGGCATTAAAATTGTTCCCTATCTGTATTAGGTAAAAGGTTATGCGCGAACAACTTTTGGGAAGAAAATGCCAAAACGACCTTTGGTCACCTCTGGAGCCTAAACTATTGACCTTATATACAATTTGAAGACACATAAGCGATAGCATTTTTCAAGAGCTTTCGATTGCGTTTCTCCGTTTGTTCCTAGCTATCATAGTTCCCGATATATATGGTTGTTTCTGGAGCGAAGTCATAAACTTGGAAAATTTGACCTTTGATGAACTCTGGTGACCTCAATATTGACCTGAGTGAAAATTTCACAAGCGAAGGAACAAGGGGACCGGGAGGCAGGTCCATGGCCGCCCCACTTTTCGGCTAATTTTTTGCTAAAAATCTTTGGCTAAATTATCCAGATATACCCAATTTTTCTCTCTCGAAAGCAATATATTTCGATAACATAGACACGCATTTTCAGTATAGATTGCGAAAGTGACGCAAAATTCGAAAATGGCGCATGTTCTTAAGATACTGTGTGCTTCGGGGGAGCAATCTGGCACAGTGGCAAGACATTTGCTTTCTGAGCCGGGGACCGGGGTTCAAATCTCTCGGTGGGCCTCTGAAAAATTCGTCCCGGCCCCCATATCTCTCGGAACAGGGCGAGAGTTTCATCGACATTACCTTCAAAACTGCTATCTCAGAGCTAAAAATCACATTATGAAAGTGACTGGTTTCCTTTAAACACTGTATTGACACCCCTGCAAAAGATCACGTCTTCCTACTTCCCCCCCCCTCAGACCGTCTTCTGCGTGACGGCGATGGCAGCTATGCTGTCAGTATGTCAGATTGAGTCTTCTGCGTGACGGCGATGGCAGCTATGCTGTCAGCATGTCAGATTGAGTCTTCTGCGTGACGGCGTTGGCAGCTATGCTGTCAGTATGTCAGATTGAGTCTTCTGCGTGACGGCGATGGCAGCTATGCTGTCAGTATGTCAGATTGAGTCTTCTGCGTGACGGCGATGGCAGCTATGCTGTCAGTATGTCAGATTGAGTCTTCTGCGTGACGGCGATGGCAGCTATGCTGTCAGTATGTCAGATTGAGTCTTCTGCGTGACAGCGTTGGCAGCTATGTTCGGCAGCTCATACAGCCCGTCTGGTGTAAGGTCGTGGCCAGCTGGTTTCGAAAATAACCGGACAGTCCGGTCTTCCTCTGCATAGCATATGTATGGCAGTTCGGCGATGCGGCATCCTCGCTATGCGGCTTCGCGCTGTCCCTGACTCAGTGACTCACAAGGACACTGCGAGATGTGTGTAAACGCGGCGGAAATTCAGCAGTTTTCCGTTAGTCAGAGAGCCGAGAGTTCCGCAGCAGGAGAATGTCACCACTCTTGTCACAGGGTCCTTTTTGACAGCAGTTCCAACGGAGCCTGTCGTGCCGACATTTATTTTGGACTTGCGAAACGTGCAATGAGTGGGCAATGAGTGGACATCGGGAGTACAAATTATAGACGTTCTTCTCAAAGAAGCCTAAACGGACCAAAATGGGGTTTGATCTCATGTGAAATAATATTGAATTGTAGTTGCAGGATTGCAGGAAGAGATCACGCAGGAAGTGTGTGAACAGTTCGCAATAACTTGTGGCCTGGAATATCTCACATTATTTAGCTGTGTGTAATTAGTGGCCAAAGATATATATTACGGTTCATTTTCATATCATCTGCTACTAAATTAAGAGGCATGGAAACATGAAACATAACCGCATTGAATATGATCCGTAGCAATGAAGTACAGTCGGTCTAATAAGTATCTTCCCCGGACCATGTTTCTAAAACTTATCTAAATTCACTTCTGTGTACATGAAGGACTGATCTAAGAGAACATGTGGTACCTACCTAAGTAGGGTCACATACACACGCTGTGATACGTTTCGTTGACAGTTTCTGCTTGCCACTTTTTGCGCCTCGATACGATCATTGGTTTGGAAGACGATCAATGATTACTTCCTCAGTCAATGGCTTTCGGCAGCGACGCCGATCAATGTACGATTCATACTATCACTGTCCAACGTATATATGGCGGATGAGCTTGATTGAGCTTTCGTCACTCTGATCATTTATAAGTATGATGTTAGCATGACACCTGGAATTCACATTTAAATGTTGTAGATCCTTATGATGCATATTTTCTTCCAACGAAATGTAATGCTCTTTGTCAAAGTGGCATGATTGCAATTCAATTCGCTTAAGTTGCTGTGCCTCACATCAAGCTCTCCAATTTAAATTTTATAGCTAAATAAATGAGTAAATGTGGATTCACCCAACCATTCCATGCCACCATTGCACAGGCCCATTGCCCCGTGGCTCGCGCGTGTACATATGCATTGTGATAGAATGTCCAAGGTTACCACAATACTCAGTACAAAAAACATGGCACGCTTGCATTGTCTAATCCATACATTGTTCTCAACATAAACGTTCATTATTTTGACGCTGTTAATTGCAGTCAAGGTCATAGATACTATTTCAGTTATGCATGTAACGGAAGGCAAATACAGGCAATACACACTTGTCCTTGTCCTGAACACTAGTAGGAAAACTTGTCTAAGCTTCGAAATAGATGCCCTGCTCCATTCATCAATAGTGGCACGTGATGAGGCAATATAACAGACGAGTTGTAAAATTATTACTTGCAGTGTTAGTTAACAAGGAAAGCTGTACCTAGCTACAAGGCATAAATGCCGCATTTGTTGTCGAAAGGAGCATAACATGTGTAACAAGGCCGAATACATGTTCATTTATCTGTTTAAAGGAATTAACAAACAACATTTCGAATGAAGTGAGAACAGGAAAAAGCAGAAATGGTTATCGTTTGCTATTCAGAATAAAAATAATATAGGTGCCCATGCATCAAAGGAAGATCACGATGAAGACTTTACAAATGCCAGTCGAAATATATTTTTCAACTGAATTAAGTGCAACCAAAGAAGGACTTACAGAGAGGATAGCTATGGATAGCTAGGATAACCAGGATAACTTGATAACTAGGATAGCTTATTAATTTGTATATAGCTTGCATGGTGTTTCGTGAATTTGGCACCTATGCCCATTAGTGCCCGAATGTGTATTTGTATTCGGTACAGTTCCGATGCTTTTTCCGTTGACTTTCAACTGAAATGTCAACTGAAACACACTTTACCCAAACAAATCATCGGCTAAATGTACGGGCTCGCAATATTCTGGTGCTATGGGTGCATGTGCGCTCTTGTTTGCGAAACGCCCGCGCGGTGGACAGGAATAGCAACCGACTAGTCTTGGAACATATATGTCCCAACGGACACTAATGGGTTAAAGTTACCGAATCGATGTTTCAAATTTCTAGAAGCCTGAAGTGGATAGATGAGTGATAGAAGTCTAATTTTGTCTGGATGCGGACGATTGGACCATTAATCGTTATGTTATAGTAAATGTACATTGTGTGTGCACAGATGATGGGTATGGCAGTAGACATATATGAAGATATGCGGTTAGCGACTGTAACATTCCGACCTGGCGCTTTATCTGATGGATCGTTGCTTCGCATAAATGGCTCCAAGCTATTCAGCAAGCAGGATTTGTAAATACATTGATATTTATATTGAATCAAGTAAATATAATTTGAAATCTCGCCACTATTTTAGACGAAATTAGGACACGCGTGACGGATAACCCAAATCCATGAGGCACCGTTTCCTGATGTTCGTGGGAATCTGTGGTTTTTCACGACACACCGCTGTTTCGCGTGTGCCCACCGCTTGTGTCGTGTATTACCAGCGTGCAATACACCGTGGCACAACTTGTGGACCTGCAATTGACCAGCTTGCTGCACGGTGTTTTGGTCTCAAGTGGAGAAAAGTGACCCTTTGCTTGCTCTTTCCGTCTGAATCGTGACAGCACGAAAGGACGTATGTGTCGTCGAGTTCAGCATGCTGCAGAGGACAGTGCTGGTCGATCAAACAGATACCGAAGCAAGTGAAAGTATATTTCATATTTAGCCTCAGCAAGTTGATACAGTCTTGAGGCTTTAGCATAATCACTTTGAACTGTTAAACTGATGCTCTGTGAATCTTCAAAAGATAAGAAGAAATCAAAGAAGTGGCATCTGCATAACAGCAAATGACGTCAGTGAGCACAGCTATCATGTCACGGGACTTAACCATTCTCTGAATGGTGGATACAACATAGGTGTGTCGGTAATGCTCCGGACGCGAACTGGGTCTCATGACTGAGAAGCTAACTGGCCCAGTTGGTATTACTAGTGCGGACCCATTTCGGTGGATCGGGTTTGGGTCCGGGGCAAAACCGTAGCCATCATTTCACGAGGAAGCAGATTTTGCATGGCCACGTGGCGGCACGTGCCACGTGGCACCGACCGAGCGGCGACCGGCACCATCATCTGTCACTCGCCGAACTCTATCGGTGTACCAAATTTGGTGTCGCTACATCAAAATTTCCCGAAATCCGAGGACCCCACGCGATTAAAGGTTTACCCCCCTGGGGGCTTTTGTTTACCCCTCTCGGGGTCGGCAACCCCACAGGATGTTCCGCACCCATATGGACTACCCACCCACCGAGTTTGGTCGCCCTGCGTCCACACGTGTGGGCGGCACGTGAGAGCAAATGGATTTTGCAATGTCCCACGTGGCGGCACTTGCCACGTGCCACGTGGCACCGATCGACCGGTGACCGGCACCGGCACCTGGGGGCCGAACTGGCGCATCGAATGGTGCCACGTGCGTGTTGATGTGCCTCTTCGTCAGCGAGCTGTGGCCAAACGCCTCAGACAATCAAGCAAACAAACAAACAGACAGACATACAAAGTCACTACACAAATAGGCTGCTGCCCCAGTATAAACCTCCGGTATTGGACTTTGTCAAAACCTACGGTTTTGACTAGTGCGGACCCATTTCGGTGGATCGGGTTGGGTCCGGGGCAAAACCGTAGCCATCATTTCACGAGGAAGCAGATTTTGCATGGCCACGTGGCGGCACGTGCCACGTGGCACCGATCGAGCGGCGACCGGCACCATCATCTGTCACTCGCAGAACTCTATCGGTGTACCAAATTTGGTGTCGCTACATCAAAATTTCCCGAAATCCGAGGACCCCCACGCGATAAAAGGTTTACCCCCTGGGGGCTTTCGTTTGCCCCCCTCGGGGTCGGCAACCGCAAAGGATTTTCCGCACCCATGTGGACTACCCGCCCACCGAATTTGGTCGCCCTGCGTCCACACGTGTGGGCGGCACGTGCGGGCAAATGGATTTTGCAATGTCCCACGTGGCGGCACGTACCACGTTCCACGTGGCACCAATCGACCGGCCACCGGCACCGGCACCTGGGGGCCGAACTGGCGCATCGGACGGTGCCACGCGCGTGTTGCTGTGCCTCTTCGTCAGCGAGCTGTGGCCAAACGCCTCAGACAAACAAACAGACAGACATACAAAGTCACTACACAAATAGGCTGCTGCCCCAGTATAAACCTCCGGTATTGGACTTCGTCAAAACCTACGGTTTTGAAAAGTCATAAATCGTAAGACATGAGCGGAGCCGGTGGGACAGGGTGTGGCTAAGCACCACAGTCGCATTGTCTGTCGAGTCATTAGTATTTATACGTTACAGGCTATGTTTATATATATATATATATATATACTTTTATACATATATATATATATATATATATATATATATATATATATATATATATATATATATATATATATATATAATATATATATGTGTGTGTGTGTGTGTGTGTGTGTGTGTGTGTGTGCTACAGTGCTAATTAAATTTGATAGAGTATTATAAACGCACTGTCTGGTCAGAAGTTAATAATATCGTTCAGCCCTGACAAATACTTTCGGTTCTGAATTGTCCAAAGGCAGGTGTTACCCTGGACACGACAGATGTTTGGTTGCACACACTAATGGCATCGTCATATCTCTCTCCACTGGCTAATGCCGCCTGCACAGAGGCCACCACGTAACAGGATGCAGCCAAATAAAGACCGGAGACTGAATATCGGCAGGTCGGATCTAGCACGCGATATGCGAAGGTACGGCTATAATGCTCAGGAAATAAGCCGCACGACCGACATGCATACTGCGACAAATCGTTCGGAATACGTCCTTCGGAATTCGGAATACGTTACGTCCACCACATATTCACCTGAAATGCTTTTCGCACACCCAGGTAAACGCATACGCACAGACAGGCCACCAACATGGTTGAAGTACATGAGAGTATTACATTGCTCGGGTTGAAGTACATGAGGGTATTACATTGTTCGGGAGGGTAACAGGGGGTTACAAATGCGCAACGACTTTTACTCAAGGAACGGGAGTTATGTATGCTAGGGTATTACCGCTGCGAAAATTAAGCTGTGATATAGAGGAAACGTTCCTTTGAAATACCGTTTGATTCCTGCGAGTTTAATTTCTGGAGTTACATCTACCGAGCATTGAGTTTTAGTCTTGTGTTTCTGGCATTTTGTAAGAGTTCAGACTGGCAGTTGATTTATATAAAAAATATCCGTTTATGAGGATGAAATGGATGGACAATTTTGATGCATGGAGGATGCATCAAGATTATTCCCTAATGGATAAATCGTTTAAATGAAGCAAATTTATTGTAAAAAATATCACAGTTGAATAATAAATACCTTTGTGTATATGTGAAGTCTGTGGCATTGACATACGGCTAGCTGTGCTGTTTTCAGTTCTCCTATCCACTTCTCCTATCAGCGGCACTCCTATCGGCAAGTTCAGATGATAAGTTTGGCTTTCACAAGTTATTTTACAATACGCCAGCAGCTGACTCATAGTAGTTTGATAATGCGACTGGCTTCATTTTATGAAATTCTGAGCTGGTTTGTAGCAATGGATCTAATCCACAAACTATCTCATCCAGGTAACCTGAATGTGGATTGCGCAGCAAGGCTGAGCCATTACATGAACATACCATGGGATGTGGCATTTAGCAACAGTAAGTACATAATTCACCGATGGGGCACCTGCAGAATACATGCTTTGATGCAATATATTGCTGAAGACATCCGCTAGGAAGTAAAACCCACAACTACCACCCGATATGAGACCGAGCTTTTACAACACTGAGCTGACGCTTTAAACTCTAAGCTCAACCGCTGCGCAATGAGAATTAGGTGTCTTTACTCACTAACCCATCGGGGATCCTCAAACAAGCCGTTCTAACAATTTCAGAGCCACACGGCGATGAAAACGTCAGGTCGGCGCCAGCGGCGCCAGCGGCGTCAGGTCGGCGCCAGCGGGTGAGATCTGATCTGATGTCTGAACCATCTCTCTTGAGCCGGCGCCATGGTTCGCTGCAGCCATCTTGATCAGTGACCGGTGAAGTCGGCTATCTCGCGGGAACGCAGTCTAATCGAACCATCAGTCGCCGCATGTGGCCAGCTCTGACCGCTCCGACCGCTCCCCAGAACACCATCGTGGGAAGCCGCTCTGCCCGGGGCGTGGGCCGTTACCAGAGCCGAGTGCAGACTCGTCAGTTGACTAACTAAACCTCGCCACATGCACCCCCGGACAACGGTGCCTGTCACAGGCGCGGTCGACCGACTGGTTCACGTCGTATCGCGTGGGGACAGCCATCACCAGCGCGACAAATACGGCCACACAGCGGTTGTGTCACAGCCAGCCGTCTCTCACCTGCCTGGGCCCGGCCGAGCCCGCTGAAGAGCGCGGCCACGGTGACGAGGACGGCGCAGCAGCGGTGTGTTGACCCCGACATCCTGGCGCAGCGAGAGTTTCCACGCCTCCACGGAGTATGCAGGTCAATTCCGGCGCGCCGCCGCCGGTCCTCCCACGCTAGGACCGGAGGCCGTTACTTGGCAGCCACTACTGGGGAGCCGGACCAGGTGTCGCCACGGCTGACCCAGCTGACCTGGCTGTGTCCCGGCTGTGACCCGGTGTTGACCCGGTGTTGACCCGGTGTTGACCCGGCGGTGACCCGGCGGTGACCCGGCTGTGACCCGGCTGTGACTCGCACGGATCCTCCGGCACACGGGGCGTGTGGACCGAGCCACGCCAAAACCAGCGCGACCGACTGTCCGCTGCGACTCGCAGCACTGATAGAGCAGACGATATTGTCAGATGCAACACCACTGACACCACTGACACCACTGACACCACTGACACCACTGACACCACTGACACCACTGACACCACTGACACCGCTGACACTACTGACACTACTAACACCTCTCACACCACTGCCGACATCACTGGCCGTATGCGGTCTGCAGTGCGCTTCACGCGCCCGGAAGTAGCGGATGCTAGTGGCTCTTGATGACGTCACGCGCGGGGGCAGAGCGCACATCCTGTCATCCGGTCATCTGCCGGTGAGCGTCAGCTCAGCGTGCTGACTCAGCGCTCCCGGTACCCCGGTACAGGTCAGCGTAGCTCGGCTAATATGACGGCCGCCGGCGGCACTGCCTCGGTGTCGAACCACACACACACGCGTTAGTCACAGGCCAATATGTGGTGCGGCGGTCAGCTAATGTAGTGCACCGAGTTCTGGTATATCGTGGAGTGCCACGGAGAGGCTGTCTTCGTCTCGCCGTACGGGAGATGTTTTCAGCATCAGCAGCTGCCGTCTCGCCACTCAGCACACGTCTCACCACCTATCGGTATCACCACCTATCATCGGTCTCACCACCTATCGGTATCACCAGTCGCCACCAGTCCGGTCGGCGGCGGAGAACACCGGGTAGACCTCCGTGTCTCCGTTTCCACACCGTCGGCGGCGGGGTACCCCGGGCAGACCTCCGTGCCTCCGTTTCCACACCGTCGGCGGCGGTGAACACCGGACAGACCTCCGTGCCTCCGTTTCCACACCGTCACTCCATGGCCAGCGGCCGGCACGGCTCGCCACTGACCGCCCTGCACGCCCGGCACTGGCTCCCTCGACTGGCCACGGCGCCAACTTTTCCCCAGCCCATTCCGAGCCAAGGCCAGCAGCCCGCTTCACCCCGCCCGCCGCCGCCGCCGCTGCCGCTGGTACCGGTGCTGGTGCCGGTGGTGCTGGTGCTGGGGTGGGCTGCAGTGCAGCGGTGCGCCGCTCGCTGAACTCTCAGCACACCCTGCGGCGCCCAGCTCGGCCGTTCTCAGAGGATCAAAACGTGCACCGTGCTCCCGGCGGCGCGTCAGAGGCGGCACTGTGCGGCATCTCCGGCACAGCGCTCTCCCGCCTGCCGCAGCCTCCCGCACGCTCGCAGCGACCCGCCCGACCGCTCCCAGCCGGACCGCGGAGGTGGACACAGTGGATAAAGTGACAAAAACTCACTTCACGATGATGACCGCTTTTGAGGTCAAACTTTCGGACGTGCGATACTTCTTAGTTTATATTTAATAATTGTAATCTGTGTGCTGCGTTTTCATAGCATTAATTCAAGAGTATATGTAAAAGTGTAGTAGGTTGTTGTCGATATTTTCACCTGCGGTCAGCTGGAGTCCGGTCTCGCGGCGGGTCAGGGGCCTCGCTGACCGGTCGGTCGGTCTGACGGACACCGCGGCGCCAGACCGCCGTATTAGTAGAGTGCCGGGAATGGGCGGCGATGGAGTCCGGGCATACGCTGAAACTCGGCCGGGCACTGTGATGCAACCGGCGCACAGGCCGCTCACCGCCTCACAGCCCACGGCTGGTATTGGTGTGTGACATGCCAGGCGAGCATTTCAGTCTGTCGTCACAGAGCAGAGGTATGCTGAATAACAACCAAGTGGGGCAAGAGACGCGTGGCCGCCGAATAGCTTTGGGTTGGGTATAATCTGCTGATGAAAGTAGACTGGAGGGAACAATACCATTCCCTTATGAGTTGTGACTATTGACCATTCCCTTATGAGCCAATGGCCACATGTCGAGTCAGGTAGGCATTTATAAATACCGAGGTAAAGAGAGAGAAACGAGGACAAATGAAGAGAGATAAAAGTGAGGGAAGGAAGTGTGAAAATATACAGCGAGCACAGCAATAACTTTGAGAAAAATAACGAGATATTGCTTAGTCATAAAGCTTTGAGCTTGGAAAAAGTATAGGACTATATTAAAGTAAAATATAAAGTAAAATAACTATATTATGATACCATAATGACTGCATTGCTGGCTAAATTCTGGTCTACAATATAACTGTGATAGTGACGGTGTGAAAAACAAGAGCATAGGGTCACAAGTCCAGGTTTGCAGAATATAATGACTTTGCTGTATGACTTTTCACTCTCTCGGCTGAGAACTTGGGGCTCGTGAGGTTCGGCTTACCATTGTTCGCGACTCAGATCAGGAGTTTTGTAATCTGATGGCGGAGAACACTTAGTTTCTCCTTCGTCGTGCTGCACCGGCCTGTCAAAAATATTTTTATAAGATTTTCATACGGAAACCGTGCTGCTTGCGCTTTGCATGATCTTTCAAGGTGCGGTTCGTTACAATAAGTAGAGCTTGCTACCGAAGAGTATTCTGCGGTATAAGTCAATCGGTAAAATAGCTATAACAATGTAAAATATAAATGCAGAAGAAGCCATAAAGCGTATGCTGCCTATTGCATAACTTGCAAATCTGTTGTTGGTTAAGGCAGATATACCTACCTAACCTACCTATAACCACATTTTTCTTGTATTTGTCGCTGCATAAAATGAAAAATCAGGTCACATTCCTTAGAAATAATCAATAGCTTGGTTATGCATGGGTCATATCCTTATACGCGTAATTGTGGTGGGTGGGTGGCTCCCAGAGGCACGGAAGCATGGGATTTCAGCAAGTATGGGATTTCCAGCCACAAGAACATCACTGCCTCGCCTGAACAACAATCAGGTGCTGAAGCAAAGATAATAGACCAGAAATCCAGATGATATCAACTTCAAAGGCTGCACGGTCGTATTGAAAATATCTGGCAAGAACGATACGAATCGTTCCAATGGGTAAAACGGAGATGTCCCGTGAATTATATCAGAAGACAGCTTCAAAGTGACAGCCAGTGATGTCTAAAATTCGAGAGGCATGCATAGTAATATATGCATATATTTTAACATTGTACATTGTAAGTGTTCACCTACGTTTTAAGTATTCACCTACATTTTGTACTAAAACCCAAAAACGTAGGCTGCAGAAGTGCATTAATTTTGGCGCTCGCGTTGTCACTGGCCTGGGGTACCGCGAGCGAGTATCTGGCACACTGCGTGAACTTGGTTGGCGTGCGATAAATGATATGGTTCGAACGAGACTTGTACGCCATGCATACACTCACTCATGCCGAGAACGCCCCCGAACTGCTCTGTTCACGGATCATCAGTCGCTCCGATGTATCCACGCGCACAACCAGGGCTACCAGTGACGGGCAGCTGGAGGTGCCGCGCGCACCACACTGAGTTCGTCAGGCGCTCGTTTTTCATCCGAGCCATCAGAGCGTGGACTGATTTGCCGCTGAATGTGAAAGCTTCACCCACTTTGGCTATTTTTAAAAAGTGTCTCAATGATGTTCTTTAAACTTGCATTGTGTGTATCTTGAGGGTTGATGTGCATCATTTAATGCGTGGGCGATATGTTTTTACATCTATGTTATTTGACGTGGAAAACTGAAAACCCATTTTATGGATGTGTTCCGAAATATATGATATGATATGATTTTAGGTATTCACCTACATTTTAAGCAAAATTTTCACATTTGACTAAATCTGTATCAAAATAGGAAGTGTGTCATATGCAGATAAAATATTAATATTATGGAAAATCATCCATACTGTGAAACCAAAGTTACTTGTTTTTAGAAGAACAGACGCACTATTCGTGCGTTTCACTTTGATTACACACGAAAAATCCCATTTAACCCGCTCCCCGGTGGGCATCTGAGACAACTTCGCCCTGGTGGGGGTCAATAATGAGCCCCCCACTAACTCGAAAACGAAAAGGGCTAGAAAGACGCGGGAAAATTGTTCGAGAAGTTTCAACAAGAACATTCGAAGTTACTTGGTCATCTTTTTGGCTCAGGTCAATATTGATGTCATTATAGGTCACCAAAGGTCAATTTTCCAAGTTTAGGATTTTAAACTTAGGACTTGAAAGCTAGGAACAAACAGAAAAGCAATCAAAGGCTCTTGGTAAATGCAATCATCGAGGTGTCCTCCAACTTTAGCTCAGGTCAATAGTTTGGGCTCCAGAGGTCACCAAAGGTCACGATGACATTTCCTTCCAAAAAGGTTTTGTGAATAACTTTTATATCTAATGAAGACCGGGCAATGATGTTTGTTTCGTCAAGGCGCTTTGACACATTTTACCTAACCCGGTCAATATACAGTTGTATATTGACCGGGTTAGGTCAACTTACATTTTGACCTCAGGTCAAGGTCATTGTGTGACCCAGTTAGGTCATATTGCATATTGGGCGACGCATCTCGACGTGACAAACATTTAGGTGTCAGTTGCACGTCTCTATCCTTATTCTATCGAGAGTTATTATCTAAAAAGAGCTGGTGACCTTAGATGACCCCATATGATCTTGCAGAGGTCACTGAGCAATAATTGCAATTTGCACCTCGGTCATCAATAATGACCTAAAATAACATGATGCTGAAATAATTAGCATGATCTCATGCATATGATCTAAATAGGAAGAATTTGTTTTTGTATTGTATATTTTCACATTTACTTATAGTGAGGAGGTCACGAAATTATCTTGACCTTATGTCACCGCTATACAAATCCGAGATAAAAGAATTGTAGATAGTTATACTTCTGTGAGTTTCAAATCGTTCTGTCTAACCTTGGGACTTCGGCACAACCACAATTTTGTTTGGAGGTAAGGTCACTTGACGTAACCTGGTGACCAGACCTGAGATGCCCCAAGGTCAAAACTTTAACACAATGTGGGTAATTAATGCCGGAATAGTAATGCCAATTTTGGTTGAGCTTCGCGCAGCCGTTTTCCCGCCGCCGCCGAAAAACCTCGGGCGGGTCAAAATGACCCCCACCCCCAGGGCGCAGGGTAACCCGCGAGTTACTGGGGTATATTTCATAACGCGACTTACGAGGGGGGGGGCTATTTTTTGCCCCCCCCCCCTCGGATCTTCGGAACTACTGGACCGAATGTAACAATTCAAACGGTATTCGATAGCCCTATGACATTTATCGAGGGAAACATAATATTGTTGACCTCAGGGTCACTGATGACGTCACAGGTCAGGTCAAGTACAAAATGTTTGACCGTGTCGAAAGGTCTCGATGGATGGAATTGTCGCGCAAAATTGCGATATTAAACGCATAAGCTGTCGATAAATCGGTATGATTCGTGTGTCTGACACTTCTAAGTACCTATCTAAGCTGTTTATGACCTTGGGTCAGGTCAAGGTCATCCGAGGTCACGAGGTCAAACTGCAGATTACGGTCATTAGGCGTTGTAACACATGTTTATGGGGTTGTTTTTCGTCTAGAACGCACAAAAATGACCTTAGAGCATTGTTTGTTCCATATAAATAGAAGTAAAAAGCAAAAACGGAAATGCGTTTTTTATGCATAGCAACGCTGTGAGAGGTGGTCGATTTGTGTCATTTAAAGGTCATAAGTCAGTCATTTGTGCAGATATCGACTTCAAATTTGGTACACATATTCACCCCACACGTCTCGATCACATATATTCCGTTTTTTATCATTCTGATTTTTTCTTGAAAATTTTGTAAAAACAAAAATAATGTATTTGGATTTCTCAAAATTTTGAATAAAACAAAACTCAAAAATCCGAGATAGCAGTTGGATAGTCTGGTCTATTGTCAGTAATTTCATTTTAGTCAATTGAGTTTATATCAAACATCGTACCTTTGACAGCGTTTTCCGCAAACCATTATTTTGCAACAAAACCGAAGAACATGACGTAACTCTGACGTCATTCCCGGTTGACCCATCATAATCTCATATTGTTCCTTTTGCCAACAAGTGTAGAATTGATGTGAGCGAAGGTACTTCAAGTTTGGGGACGATACCGGTGTTTGTTTAGGAGTTATTGCAAAATAACGGGAGAGGGGGGTAATAGCCCCCCCCAGAACCTCGCGGGTTAACCCTTTTCCCTGCGGGCGGCCAAAATTACGTTAACCTGCGGGGGGGGGGGGGCAGATTCTGCCCAACCAGAGATCTCGAGAACCGCTCGGTCGATTTCGATGGGGAAAACGCCTTTCGATTCGTCATGACAAGATCTTTAGGGGCCCAATAGGGGCCCGATATTTATTTTTTGTTCAAAAATGAGGGGCAAGGGGTAAACAAAACAAAAATTGAGTGTTTTTTTAAAGGTCGTTGTGGACATGTGGTTTGGCCGATTTGCATGCCCCAAACGTTTTTGAGCTTCAAATGTACTAGTTTCAATATACCAAAATATACATACCAAAATCAAAAATAATAGGCGTATTCAGGGGATGTAAAATTGGGGCCATTTTCTGATGGCAAATTTGTTCTGTTCGTGATTGTTTGGGACGACATAAACGTCACATGTGGGCATTACTTGTTGTAATTGGTTACATTTAATATATTGCGCATAGGCGGATCCAGGAAAACAACGTACATGTAAAACACCATGCGAGTAACGTTTTTATCATCTTACTAATTTTAAGTTGAACCTAATTTGAGGTATGGTATCGCCTCCTATTTTTTGGCACCTGAGTGCAACTCTGCCAACAAGCATGTATAATCACAGTGTGTCTGATGCATATTGCATTGAAAATGTTTCTGACACATTTATTCCACCGCAAACTACGAAGGAAGTATGCACCGCACAACCGCATTCGTAACACCCTCCCCAAAACAGGAGCCTGGCACCGCATCTGCTGGCCCGATTTTTTTCAAAATTTTGACAACACGCGCCATTCAAAGCTAGGAAAAGTCACAAAGTTTCAAAACGCTAGGCCTAACGGTTTAGAAGCGGCAAGTGAAAAACCACCGGCATAAATGCCAGAAACGGCAGAATCTGCCCCCGCAGGGAATAGGGTTAACCCATAAAAAAACATATTTAATGCAGGTATGCAGTGGTGTAAATTTATGTTCCTAGGTATACGCCAGAGTAAATCCAGCAGCGTGAATCATGACTTAACACGCGCCCTGGAGGGCCTCTGATAATTACACGCCCTGGAGGGGGGGGGGGCGGATTTCGCCCCCCCCCCCTATGATCTCGAAAACCACGCAACGTAGCGACAAGCGGGAAACGAAGTTAGATATCTCGAGACAAGCTCTTTCGAAAGTATCTCGTTAATTTTTTTTTCAGGTTAATATTGAGGTCACCAGAGGTCATCAAGGGTCAGATTTTCAAGTTTTCAAGACTTCGGTTCGAACACCCCCAAATATCTCAGGAACTATGATAGCAGCAAACGGAAAAAAGCAATCGAAAGTCATTGAAAAATTCAATCGAAATAGGTGTCCTCAGATTTGAGCTCAGGTCAATAGTTTAGGTTCCAGAGGTCATCGAATGTCAAAAAGGTGATTTTGTTTTCAAAACTGTTTTCCCCAAATAACCTTTTACCTAATAAAGATAAAGCAATAATGTTTACGCCAACGCGTGTGTCTTGTCAAGGCGCTTCGAATCATATTCATGGTGACCGGGTTAGGTTAACTGAGAAATCTGACCTCAGGTCAAGGTCAAGTGGTGACCCAAGTTGGTCATGTTGCATATTGGGAGACGTGTCCCGACGAGACAAACATATTGGTACCGTTTTCTCTTCTCTATCTTCATTATGTCGATAGTTATTGATAACACCGTGTTGGAGGTCACAAAATTGACCTGACCTTAGGTCACCGATATTAGAAATCCGAGATGAACAAATTGTTGGTATCTATGACCTTATGAGGTCCTGCAAGATTGAAACCGATCAGCGTAAAACTGTGGCTGTGGTACTACTGCAAACGTTTTGGAGTTGAGGTCATCACGTGACCTGGTCTGGTGACCTGACCTGAGATGACCTGAGGCCAAGAATTTTACATAATGCGGGAAGTTCATTTCTAACAGGTATACACAAGACGGCGGCGCTGCGCGCCGCCGTTTTTGCGCTATACTCGAAAAACCGGAGGGGTGGGCGGATTTCGCCCCCCCCCCCTCCAGGGCGCGTGTTAAGCTTACCTTCTAGGTTGGAGGTAGAGGTGCAAACAAATCCAAAATATTTGGTCACGGCCTAGTCACGGCCACGGAATGAGCTGGCAAGTCACAGCTTTAGTCACGACGCTGCAATGCTAACCCCATGGCGCTGGCCTGGCCAGTCACAGCTTCAGTCACGGCCGTCACCAGTTGTGGTCCCAGCGCTGGGACGCTGGGACCAAAATTGTGCATCTCTAGTTGGAGGCGTAAAATAACCGAAAGTAACCTGGCTTGATATGTCAGCCTACCCAAAGCAAAGTGAAAGGAGACTGCCGTACTGCCGCCTTGGTCTTGGGAAACCCTGAGGTATTGCTGCTCCATCCACATACCACAAGTGGCGGTATTTGGAGCAGCTTTGCTGGGGGAGGAGGTTCCGTTTTGTGATGTCAGTTCTGTCACGCCCATATGTCTAGCTGCGTAGGGGGAATGTACCCCTACGTAGGGGGAATGTACGCCCTCTGTCACGCCCGTATGTCTAGCTGCGTAGGGGGAATGTACCCCTACGTAGGGGGAATGTACCCCCTCTGTCACGCCCGTATGTCTAGCTGCGTAGGGTGAATGTACCCCTACGTAGGGGGAATGTACCCCCTCTGTCATGCCCGTATGTCTAGCTGCGTAGGGTGAATGTACCCCTACGTAGGGGGAATGTACCCCCCTCTGTCACGCCCGTATGTCTAGCTGCGTAGGGGAAATGTACCCCTACGTAGGGGGAATGTACCCCCCTTTGTCACGCCCGTATGTCTAGCTGCGTAGGGGGAATGTACCCCTACGTAGGGGGAATGTACCCCTACGTAGGGGGAATGTACCCCCCTCTGTCACGCCCGTATGTCTAGCTGCGTGGGGGGAATGTACCCCTACGTAGGGGAATGTACCCCCCTCTGTCACGCCCGTATGTCTAGCTGCGTAGGGGGAATGTACCCCTACGTAGGGGGAATGTACCCCCCTCTGTCACGCCCGTATGTTTAGCTGCGTAGGGGGAAAGTACCGCTTTGCGCCGTGTTCCTACCCGTATCGTGCTGTCCGTAGTGGCCCCGCGCCTGGCGACCGAGACATACCGGAGACATACCGGAGACATACCGGAGACATACCGGAAACATACTGAAGACATACCGGAGACATACCGGAGACATGTCGGAGACATACCAGATACAATTTGTCCTCGTTTGCACAGTTTTATTACAAAATGCCGTACCCCGTGGTTCGGATCACATCGTTTACATCACTAAGTCACATCACAACAGGATGAGCACATCATCATCATCATAGTCATCATCATCATCATTATCATCATCACTAGGCAAGGGCGCGAATTCCCACACAACGACACTGCAATGTTGACCAGATTTGGGCGCGGACCAGCCGTCCCGTGACTCCATATCTAAGCTACGCACATATGCACACACCGATAAATAATTACATAACAGATACAGAACAGCTGATTGGTAGTCTGACACCAACCTGAGCTCAGGTCATGTCAGGTCACGGACCCGCAGGCGCGGCATAACAAGAGAGCTGAAGAGGCGAATGCGGTGTTGAGCTCGGGGAGTCTATTTGCCGTAGCTGGGGTAGGTCGGCTTGGGGCAGACGGTGACGTACTGGTTCTGGTTCTGGGTCTTGGTGACGGTCACGTACTGGTTCTGCGTCTCGGTCTGGGTGACGTACTTGTACTCGGGGTACGCCGAGGTCACCGTCTGGGTGACGTAGTGGGGCACGTTCTGGGTCTCAGTCACGTACTGCTGGCTGACCTTGGTCTCGGTGACATACTGGTACTCGGGGTACGCCTCGGTCTGGTACGCCGTCTTGGTGACGTAGTACGGCACCTGGGCGGTCTCGGTGTAGTACTTGCTCACAACGTCGGTCTCAGTGTAGTAGGCCTTCTCGGTCTTGGTGACGTAAGAGGTATCGGTGAAGTACTGATGCTCAGTGACGTACTGAGTGTCGTACACCACCTTGGTGCTCACCTTAACCTCGGGCGCCACGTAGCTGGTGACATATTGCGTCTGGTACTGGGTACTCGGGTAGTACAGGGTCTCGGTGACCTGCTGGTACAGGGTGGTCGGTTCGAGCGCCGTGTACGTGTTGTACCGCGTCTCGTAGCCGATCTTGGTTGAAGTGACGGTGACGTAGTGGGTCTCTGGCTCGCAGGCGGGCGTGCCGTAGCCGGTGGCAGGGGCCGGGGCCGGAGCGTCGTACGAGGGCGCGATCGGAGGCGCGCCGTACTGGGGCTCCGCGTCAGGCTTGGGCAGCGCGGAGGCTGCGCCAACCAGAAGCACCAGGGCCAGGGCGTTCATCTTGGCTGTGTCCGACTGGTAGGCGAGCGAAAGACTGACGTTGGAGCGGCGGCGGCGGGTTTTATACTCCCGCAGTCGGCGCTCGGCGCGTCACTTTCCATCGACGTTATGCTGACCACCAAAACCGACGAGGGTGTGGGATTTGGTGTTGCGCAAAGCTGCGGGGAGTAGATTCCACTGTCTAATAGTGGAAGGGATTTATGAACGGTGGAAGGACGTGAGGCGAGTTGGAGAGATGGAGAGGTGTGCGTTTCAGGGCCTCCTCTAAAATGTTTACTGGTGGGCCACTTAGCCCACCAGAGTTTCAAAATGTCCCACCAGTCATGTCAATTTGGACTTCCAGTTACATTTTCAGTAAGTGCACCTTTTTAACTTCAAATTAAAATAAATCCAGTTCAAATACAAATAATTCCAATTCAAATAATAATAATTACGATTCAAATACAAATTATTCAAATTAAAATTAAAATAAGTCCATTTCAAAATAAAAAAAGGCAAATTCAAATTCGAATAAGTAAATTCCAAAATAAAAAGTCAAACTATTTTAAACGTTCTTAAAGGAAAGCGTTGGCCTTTTCCCACAACAATGGAGTTATTACTTGAAATCGACAGACGAGACCAAAACATATTGTAAATTTATCACATTTTGCATATAAACATTCCTACCGAAATATATTTCAACTTAACGTTGATAAGCGTTCCACACTTGTAACGACCGGTACTCTCAAGTAATTGATAACGAATTTCGGTTCCCACTAAAATCTGGTATTGCTTTTTGACTAAATGGTATGGAGAATGTGTCTTGTTCTCTGTCCATTATGATTGTGTGTCATTCTATCCTTAGCAATCAACAAACATTGAATACAAAGGTATCAAAATTAGCATTGGACTTATGCACCCAACGACGGCCTAGTTAGTGGTTGCGACCCACATTTAAAAAAAAAATTGTCATAGCCGTGTTCACGAAGAATTATTGTGCGAAACTGTTTTATAACTTACCAAAATGTTTCGAAAAGTTTCGACGATTAATTCCTTAAAACACGCGCAGTGGAGAGGTGTATGCCACTAACACGCAGTGGAAAGGGGGGGGGGGCACTTAATACCCCCTAAGATCTCCGAAAGTATGAAAGTATAATGAAACTTACAAGGTAGGTAGGTGCTATGATTATCTACATTTTGTAAAATTGTCTTGGCCTTCGGTCAATATCTTCCATGTCAAACGAGGTCGCGAAGGTCAAATCTGGCCAAATGTCACCATTTTTTTTAATTTGACTTCTGTGACGTCACAGGTCACCAGCAATGTGCCCAAAAATTTCCGGGATGAACATTGACATTGTCTACCGAATGGCGTTTGAATCATCCCGATCCGACTGTTGGTTCCGAAGATATCGATTTGCCGACCGCGATTCTGGCCGCCATCTTGGAATACAAATAAATATAACTCAAAAAATTATCAACCGATTGTTGTTTTTTTTTTGCGTCAATCGATCCGGTATTGAGTTTGCGTTAATGTCACACAACAAACACCGCCCTGGTCCGCTTAGTTTTTGAAAGATTCACCACGAAAAACATGTGAGGGGAGGCACAGAAGTGCCTCCTCCCTCCACTGCGCGTGTTAACCCGCGAGTTACTGGGGTACTTTCTATAAAGCGACTCACTGGGGGGGGGGGGGGGGGGGTATTTTTTGCCTCCCCCTCTGATCTCCGGAACTACTAAACAAATTTTAAAATGCAAACGGCATTCGATATCCCTGGAAAATTTATCGAGGAAAATTGAATATTGTTGACCTCGGGGTCACCGATGACGTCACAGGTCACGTCAAAGGCAAAATGTTGGACCGTGTCATGTGGTCTCAATGGATGGAATTTATGGATGGAATTTATGGATGGAATTTATGGATGGAATTTATGGATGGAATTTATGGATGGAATTTATGGATGGAATTTATGGATGGAATTTATGGATGGAATTTATGGATGGAATTTTATGGATGGAATTTATGGATGAAATTTTATGGACGGACGGACGGACGGACGGACGGACGGACGGACGGACGGACGGACGGACGGACGGACGGACGGACGGACGGACGGACGGACGGACGGACGGACGGACGGACGGACGGACGGACGGACGGACGGACGGACGGACGGACGGACGGACGGACGGACGGACGGACGGACGGACGGACGGACGGACGGACGGACGGACGGACGGACGGACGGACGGACGGACGGACGGACGGACGGACGGACGGACGGACGGACGGACGGACGGACGGACGGACGGACGGACGGACGGACGGACGGACGGACGGAATGTTTCAACATTAGGAGTTTTGTATGGTTTTGTCTCTGGCGGTATATAATACAATGCTTTGGATTATCAATCAAAATAACCACTTTTTCCAAAACAATCAACAAACAATCGAAAACGTGACAATGAAATCGGAAGTTCATTTATGCACCCAACGGCAGGCACATAGCCAGGGGGTGGGCACGTAGCCTGGAGGCCAGGGGGACCTTTTAGGCGCGCGCAGCGTGCCGAACAGGGCTCTTTACCACGCGAAGCGTGGTAAAGAGTCATCCATAAAGTTTGTCAATTTGGAGGGAGTCTCTAAAGACCACGCGAAGCGTGGTCTTTAGAGAGTTTAGAGCACTTCAGAGACGTTTTAAGAGCAGCAAGGGCCCTCTCTGAAAGACCAGAGGGCCCCTTGGACGTTCAAAAGAGCCCTGTTGCTTGTCAAAGGGGCCCCACGCCAAGCCGAAAGGGCCCCCTGAGCACGTCGAATGGCCCCTAGCCAGCACAGAGAGGCCCCTGGGCAGGTCGGAGGGCAAGCATGTCGGCAGGGCGACAAAGCAGCCAGCGCAGTCCCTTGCCAGGTCGTAAGGGCCCCTTAGCAGGCTGGAGGGCCCCTGGACAGACCAGAGGGCCACTGGGAAGTTAAAATTGCCAGGGGTAAAACAAGGTAAAATTTGCTACCAACCGAATTTGACGGAGCCCAATTTTGCTACACTTTTCATCGAAGCTACTTTTCATCGAGTTTCATAACATTATCATCGAAGCTACATTTCTACACATTTCCATTGCTACATTTCCACGCTTATCGACTGCAAATGTTTATAGCTGTTAATGCGAAAATTCGCTACACTTAAATGACGAGCAGTTCAGCAGGAGTTGCAACGTTATTTAACCGGTTCTTCTTTTGCAGCTAGGCCAGGGTCATTGCTATAGCCAAGTGCTGCATGCATATGCCAACTGCTGATCTACCCACCTCGGCACCAAGCTAATCGTACCCTCATGGTATAAGACACTTGTTGATTTAATGTCAAAACAGGTTCCGCATATGCAATAGAACAGACGACTATATTCTGCCTTCCAACATCCATCCAGACGACGTATCCAATACATCCATGCAATTGCCTATATCTATTGCCTTCCATCAGTGGCTCCGCCACAGGGGGGGGGGGGGAGGGACGGGGGGCATGTCTCCCCCAACATTTTCTTATTTTAACATTACGCCTATGGGCGTTGCATGGAAAGAATCGACTTCAGAATGCCTCCGTCCCCCCAACTTTCGGAAGGTGGCGGCGCCCTTTTCTGGGGGACTGGGGATGCAGGGGTGGAAGGAAGGTGAAATGGAGGTAGATAATGGAAGGATTATCTACCTTCATTTCACTTTCCTTCCACCCCTGCATCCCCAGTCCACTCCGCCTCAGTCGCCGCCGGCGGCCGGGCCGGCCTTGTCCTGCGTCGCCGCCGCCTCCAAGGTCGTCGTTAGCGGCGGCGGCCGAAGGAGGGTGTTTCGGGCCGGTGCCGGCCGCGTTGTGTCGACATAGGGGAGGGGTTGACGGGGGAGGCGGGTGTCGACAGATTGATGTCGGTGTTCATGCGCCCATCGTCCGGCTGAAGAATATAGTTTTTAGTCTTTTGCTGATTTCTTGAAAAC
The DNA here is from genome assembly GCA_036785665.1 of Chirona hameri. NCBI lineage: Eukaryota > Metazoa > Arthropoda > Thecostraca > Balanomorpha > Balanidae > Chirona > Chirona hameri. The sequence goes on along the minus strand of JAXIVJ010000013.1, from coordinate 303,122 downwards.
AGTCAGCACAGTCTGGAATCAGACGACGGTCATGTGAACTTCGTTCAATTTGGAGTTTGTCACCGACTTGAGGGGGCCTTCCTTCAGAAATGACATCACAAGCACGACAAGGACAGTCACTGGCGCCACGAGGTCTGTCAGAAAAATCAAAGTTTCTTGAGCGATTTTAGGCTAATTCCGCACTCACAGTTTCCGAGGTAGGCACCAAATGCGTCCCATACGCTCCCTTCTGCACGTCAGCACAGTTTTTCACAGTCACACTGCCTACTTCCGGAAAAATACGAATAATACTAGGGAGCGGCCGGGGTCGCACCCTAGCGCAAGCCGCCCGACATGGCCTTGCACCCGACCGCCCGAACTTGTAGTGATGGTGTAGCATAAAAGCAGACTCTTGAAGTATTCACGCTTCATTGCGTTACAAGCATTTGTGAAATATGGCCTGATAATAACTTTAAAATTTTATTAAAAGATATTTATTAAAAGTAAAATTTGATGTCCTTTATTCGTATTTTGCGTGATACAAAAATATACAACCTGTATCACTCTCTGTCGATTCATGCTGGCGTTTTTAGCTACAATACTCTCTATCTCGGGTATGTGTATATTTCCTTAACCCGCGCACTGCAGCGGGGGGGGGGGGGCTTGATTTCAGCCCCCCCCCTCCTCAGGTTTTTCGCAGATAGCGAAAAAACGGCGGCGCGCAACGCCACCGGGTCTTAGCACACCTGTTAAAACATCAATTGCGCACACTGACAAAAAAATAACCTCGGGTCATCTCAGGTCAGGTCACCAGACCAGGTCCAGTGACACCACCTCCAAAAGTGTTTGCAGTTGTGCCAAAGCCAGAGTTTCTCACCGATCAGTTTCAAACTTACAGGATATCATGAGGGCATAACTACTTACAATTCATGTAACTCGGAATTTTGATATCGGTGACCTAAGGTCAGGACAATTTCGTAACCTCCCATAATAAGTAAATGGGGAAATATACAAATGCTTCCTATTTCAAGGATATGCATGATACTAGTCCAATTACTTCTAGATCATGTTATTATAGGATATTCTTGATGATACAGGTGTAAGTTTTGTTCAGTGTCCCCTATGGGGTCATTTGAGGTCATCCGAGGTCACCATCACTTCTGTGTCAATAACTCCCGACATAATGCAGATAGAGAAGTAAAACAGACAGTAATGTGTTTTTCTCATCGAGACACGTCTTCCCATATGCAACATGCTTTACTTGGGTCACCACTTGACCTTGACCTGAGGTCATTTTTTTATGTTAACTTAACAAGATCACTATATGTATATCATCCGAAGCGCCTTGATGAGATACACACAATGGCGTAAACAGGTTTCCGTTATCTGTATTAAATACAAAGTAAATAGCGAGAAACGATTTTGCAAAAAACAAAAACAAATCCTTTTTTGACCTCTGGAGCCTCAAATATTAACCTGAGATCAAATTTGAGGACTCCACGTCGATTGCAAATTTAATTGGCTGGCGATTTTTTTCCGTTTGTTTCTAACTAGCGAAGTTGCCGAGATATATGGGAATTTCTGGAGCGAAGTCCTGAAACAGGAAAAACTGGAAAATTTGACCTTTGATGACCCCTGGTGACTTCAATTTTGACCTGACCTAAAAAAAAACACTGAAAGACTTTCGATAGAACTTGTATCAAGCTATCAAATGCCGTTTTCCGCTTGTCACTACGTAGCGTAGTTTTCGAGATCTCACAGGGGGCGGAAATCAACCCCCCCCCCCCTGCAGTTTGTGTTCGGCGTAAAGCCCCTGCAGTGCGCGGGTTAAATGGTACGTTTAAGTCTCTAGATTTTGCGAGAACCTTGTGGTATTTGCCCACTTATGGTGATATTTTCCCCATTTCTCGCTAGCAACCTATTACATTTTAAAATATATCCAGCAAACGGAGATCAACCAACCGTGAAGATACAAAACAGCCCCATAAGTGTACAGGATCTACAAATACTAGACAGTGACTCATTTATGCATATACCGTCTCAAAGAAAGTCTAATTTGTATATCTTGTCATTGGCCAGTTTTGCTACAAATCATCGTTTGGTGTAACGCTGATTTGCTACCCACGATGATGTCGAGTTGGCGTTATTTTTGACCCCGAAAAGGGCCCCTGTGCAGGTCAGAGGGGCCCCTGACCAGACCGAAATGGCCCCTGGGTGGGTCAGATGGGCCCCTGAACATGCCCAATGGGCCTCTAGTCAGCACGGATGGGCCCCAGGGCAGGTCGGAGGGCCCTCGGAACATGTCGCAAGGACAGGGACTGGACTGGGCAACGACAAAGCAGCCAGTCCAGTCCCTGTCCAGGTGGGAAGGACCTCTGAACAGGCCGAATGGGCCCCTTGACACACAATAGGGCCTTCTTGGAAGGTCTGAGGAGTCCCTGGTCAGACCGGAAGGGCCCAAATCACGTAGAGATCCCAGATGAAGATTAACTACAAAGAGGACCCGAAAGGTCTGATTCTGATATTTGTATTGTGGAGTAAGTCTGTTTGTATTTAATCTATACCACCCACTCCACATCATGTCTTTTCGCGGATCTCAGATGAGTCCCTGAACAGGACAGAAGAGAGTTGAAAAGGTTGGAGGGGCCCCTAGACGATCTGAAAGAACCCTGGCCCTTTCAACAGTAAGAATGCAGTTGTCCAGGGCATTGACGGCGGAACGGGGGGAGGCACAGGGTCCCCTTGAATTTGCAAGGGGGGCACCCATATCAAAGTCCACCTTAAATCTGGTATGGCAGATACAATTAGTATGATAGATATTGACGCAAAACACACCCGCACCCGCACCCGCACCCGCACCCGCACCCGCACCCGCACCCGCACCCGCACCCGCACCCGCACCCGCACCCGCACCCGCACCCGCACCCGCACCCGCACCCGCACCCGCACCCGCACCCGCACCCGCACCCGCACCCGCACCCGCACCCGCACCCGCACCCGCACCCGCACCCGCACCCGCACCCGCACCCGCACCCGCACCCGCACCCGCACCCGCACCCGCACCCGCACCCGCACCCGCACCCGCACCCGCACCCGCACCCGCACCCGCACCCGCACCCGCACCCGCACCCGCACCCGCACCCGCACCCGCACCCGCACCCGCACCCGCACCCGCACCCGCACCCGCACCCGCACCCGCACCCGCACCCGCACCCGCACCCGCACCCGCACCCGCACCCGCACCCGCACCCGCACCCGCACCCGCACCCGCACCCGCACCCGCACCCGCACCCGCACCCGTACCCGCACCCGCACCCGCACCCGCACCCGCACCCGCACCCGCACCCGCACCCGCACCCGCACCCGCACCCGCACCCGCACCCGCACCCGCACCCGCACCCGCACCCGCGCCCGCGCCCGCGCCCGCGCCCGGACACGGACACGGACACGGACACGGACACGGACACGGACACGGACACGGACACGGACACGGACACGGACACCGACACCGACACCGACACCGACACCGACACCGACACCGACACCGACACCGACACCGACACCGACACCGACACCGACACCGACACCGACACCGACACCGACACCAACACGGACACGGACACGGACACGGACACGGACACGGACACGGACACGGACACGGACACGGACACGGACACGGACACGGACACGGACACGGACACCGACACCGACACCGACACCGACACCGACACCGACACCGACACCGACACCGACACCGACACCGACACCGACACGGACACGGACACGGACACGGACACGGACACGGACACGGACACGGACACGGACACGGACACGGACACAGACACAGACACAGACACAGACACAGACACAGACACAGACACAGACACAGACACAGACACAGACACAGACACACGTGTGTGTGCGTGTGCGTGGGCGTGGGCGTGGGCGTGGGCGTGGGCGTGGGCGTGGGCGTGGGCGTGGGCGTGGGCGTGGGCGTGGGCGTGGGCGTGGGCGTGGGCGTGGGCGTGGGCGTGGGCGTGGGCGTGGGCGTGGGCGTGGGCGTGGGCGTGGGCGTGGGCGTGGGCGTGGGCGTGGGCGTGGGCGTGGGCGTGGGCGTGGGCGTGGGCGTGGGCGTGGGCGTGGGCGTGGGCGTGGGCGTGGGCGTGGGCGTGGGCGTGGGTGGCTTGTCCGTCGTCTTGCATGCGTGTGCATTTTAAGTGAAAGTCATAGTTGTAATTCCTGACTTCGCCTGTAACCGGGTTGTGTGCCTGTTGGTGATTTATCAATACACAAACATAAACAAACAAACACATTCTTGTCGCTGGTTCCAAAGTTGATATGGCAGTTCGCTAACTCCAGCTGCTAAAAGTTGGTATGACCCAGCCATACCTGTAATACTGCATTATCCATCCTTGTAACGTGCCTTTCATCCGTTTTGTTTGGCCCTTTCAACGCTAGGGAAAGGGGCCCTTGTGAGCCCCCCCCCCCCCCCCCCTCCCACCCTGGACGAAATCCTGGCTACGTGCCTTCCCAACGGCGACCTATTTAGTGTCGGCGATTTGTTTCAGGCTCATTGTCACAGTGCTTTCAAAGGAAAGAAAAGCTTCATATATGTCACTCCAGATATACAGAATGATCATACCGTTCGTCACCATATATAAGTACATATATCACAATTTCCCAAATTTTAATTATCGAAATATACAAAGTCGTTATTTCACTTTTAAATTGAGACACGATCAATTTGGTACCATAAATGAGTGAAAATATAATGCAGACAAATTAATAAAAGGTAAATATTTCCCTTTATCCCGCGCTCCGCTGGGGGGGGGGGGGAGAATCTGCCTCCTCTCGGATTTGCTCAATTACTTGAAAACTATGATAGATATCGATGTAAAACCTACAGGACCTTATGCTACAGCAATGTTAGGTATTCTTTCTAAATTTTGACGAAATATATGTAGAACTTTGGAAGATAATGACGTTTTAATGACGTCATGTCATGCCATTTTTTGGTGGAAAAACGATAAATGTTGGAAAAATCGTAGAAAATCGTGTTTTGATGCAATTTGTAAATACAAACGTCAAGGAAAGGAAATTAAATTTTCTCCGTTAATGGCTATTTGGGATTTGCGAAGTTTTGGATTTTTGAGGCCCCCAACAACAAAAAAACTGACTTTTTTTCCGGAAGAACTTCCAAAAAAATCATTTTTTAAAAAAGATATTGAAAAAACGGGAGAATTATTAAAGAACCAAGTATGGACGATACCCAAACAAAATTTCCAACACATATCTTTATTTTTGACTGACTTATGGCTCCCTAAGTAGAAGTATCTCATGACGTAATTTTTTATGTTACAATTTTTGCTTTTAGTGACCAGATACAAATAAATAAATGCTACCGCTGTATTTCTCAGACAAAGTTGAGCTAGAAACATGCCTATTTTATTTAGATTAACACGCGCCCTGGAGGGGGGGGGGCGAAATCCGCCCACCCCTCCGGTTTTTCGAGGATAGCGCAAAAACGGCGGCGCGCAGCGCCGCCGTTTTTTGTATACCTGTTTAGAAATGAACTTCCCGCATTATGTAAAATTCTTGGCCTCAGGTCATCTCAGGTCAAGTCACCAGACCAGGTCACGTGATGACCTCAACTCCAAAACGTTTGCAGTAGTACCACAGCCACAGTTTTACGCCGATCGGTTTCAATCTTGTAGGACTTCATAAGGTCATAGATACTAACAATTTGTGTATCTCGGATTTCTAATATCGGTGACCTAAGGTCAGGTCAATTTTGTGACCGCCAACACGGTTTTATCAATAACTATCGACATAATGAAGATAGAGAAGAGAAAATGGCACCAATATGTTTGTCTCGTCGATACACGTCTCCCAATCTGCAACATGACCAACTTGGGTCACCACTTGACCTTTACCTGAGGTCAAATTTCTCAGTTGACCTAACCCGGTCACCATGAATATGATTCGAAGCGCCTTGACAAGACACACGCGATGGCGTAAACATGATTACTTTATCTATATTAGGTAAAAAGTTATTTGGGGAATACTGTTTTTAAAACAAAATCACCTTTTTGACATTCGATGACCTCTGGAGCCTAAACTATTGACCTGAGCTCAAATATGAGGACACCTATGTCGATTGCATTTATCAATGACTTTGGATTGCTTTTTTCCGTTTGCTGCTAACTATCATAGTTCCCGAGATATTTGGGAGTGTTCGAACTGAAGTCTTGAAAACTTGAAAATCTGACCCTTGATGACCTCTGGTGACCTCAATATTGACCGAAAAAAAAATAACGAAATACTTTCGAAAGAGCTTGTCTCGAGCTATCTAACGTCGTTTCCCGCTTGTCGCTACATTGCGTGGTTTTCGAGATCATAGGGGGGGGGGGGGGCGAAATCCGCCCCCCCTCCAGGGCGTGTAATTATCAGAGGCCCTCCAGGGCGCGTGTTAACCCTCGCCCTACGGGGGGGGGGGGGGGGGGGGCTGACAGACCCCCTCACCTAAAGTTTTTCTTGAATAACTTTTTACACATCCGGCGCATCTTGTTGAAATTTTCAGTAGCTGAGTTTACGACAATTATACGTCCCCTATCAAAATTGTAAGTGTATATAACTATTATATCGTGACCTATGACCCTTTCTTCAAGGTCATGTCAGACCCCAAAAGACCATTGACCTGACCCTTAATGTCACCAGTTGATCTAGATACTCAAAATGGGATGCCTTTGCATTTCCCTTATGACAGGCAACACGTTACTTTTTACGGTGTTTCTCTATCTCTCTCTTTTTGGAAGTTATACTAAGCGTCCTGTGCATGTGCTGTAATGCAAAACGCATAGCAATTCTCATCTATGGTGACGATTTCCATGACCTAAGATGTCATTAACTGGCCCAGACATAAAAATTGATATATTTCCAGATAGCTAATACAACGACCAACATTTTGACGCTAACCAAATCGTTTTATACTCATTACGTTGGTAATGACGACGGGCAGAGCAAAATCGCCATTTTTGGACGTGGTCGATCTTAGGTCATTCACTTGACCTGGAAGGTCACCCGTTGACCTGAAACCAAAAAATCGCATACTGATTCCTATCATGACAGGAAACATTTCTTGACTCATTGCTCGATGATGTTTGGTTTGGAAGTTAGCAGGGGAGCTGCCAGACCCCCCCCCCCCCCGCATGGCTATGGTGTGAAACGGTCCCCGTAGGGCGAGGGTTAATCAATTTATAATTGTGTCCTCATCGTGACCTGACCTTCACCTGAGGTCAGGTCACATTTTGACGCTAACCAAGCTCATGTATGGTAACATAGCTTTCGTAGACCTGTGACCTTTAGTGACCTAAACTTGACCTTGACCTTTGCTTACAATTTCACTTTTGATTATGCGGGAGATGCATTATACCTTTGAGAGCACTTTGTGCGATAATAGTCGCAATCTAAGGCTGTGGATGGAAAGTATGGCCCAAAAACTCAAATACCTCAATTTTGATATTTGATCTGACCGTGACCTGACATGTGACCTTATTTTGAAAATTTCGCATATGCTTTAGATGCGTCTCATTAAGGGCTTTCGATTGCTGCATTGTGCGTCTCGCTGCGGTTATTGGTTCGGAAGATAACGAGGGGTCAAAATTTGCCCCCCCGTGTTTGGCTGATTACCCCAGCGGGGCGCGGGTTAATAATTGGATAATAGACAGTTAATATAGAATCAACAAGCGGTCACCGCTTACTTCGCTGCGCGAAGAGGCGACGCCGTTGGCGTCTGTTGTGCCGTTTCTGTTGATGACGAAAAATGTGTTACAAATAAGATGATGCCTGTGGACCAGACTGGTTATTGATTCGACTCTGATTGAATCGATTGGAATCGTTCAATCAAAATCCCTTGAATGAAAGAATAATCGATTCACCTCCGGATTATTTGATTCATGAGTCATGATTGAATCAAAACCCGCATAGAAGCAATGCTGATTGAATCAAAAAGACTGTGTAATGCTATTTCAATGGTGAGTCAAACGTGATTTGATCACAAAATGTTTTTATTCTTTGAATCGGAAAGAATCATTTCTCAAAATGGTTATCCATGAATCAAACGGTGAATGAATCATTCATATTCCAAAATGAATGGTGATTGAATCCTTCCAAAAAGGTGAATCAATGACCAGTCTGCAGTGGACATCGATATCTTAAGCTTAATTGTTACCTTACCTTACCTTACCTTACGGTAATCAAGATTGATTAGGCCACAAGGCCTGTAGTACCGGCTCTCATTGAGCTCATGATTCCTCGTGATTCCTCAGTCAGTGTCAGGTATGCTGAACCCGACGTGAGCCCAATGGGCGTCCAATCTTGAAGGTATTCAGCGAAGTAACGCATATCACTTCGATGGGAGGCCGTTCTAAAGGGAGTGTTTCACCTTTCTGAAAGTTGTCAAATATACGCTGGTTGCAGGCGCAAGTATGAAATTAGCGCTGCTGAAAACGATGGTGATATATTTCTCTCTCGAAAAGTCACTTAGCTTTATACAGATTAAGTTTGTTTTTAATTTGGGACGATGACGTAATTATTTACGCTGCACAATCAGTGGCGTCGCCGAGCATTTTTGAGTGGGGGGTCGGCTGAAATGACGAAAAAAAATATCCCCCCATTTTTCTGCGCGTATTTAAGCCTTTGCAGCATTTTTTTTATGTGGATTTTCATGTTATAGTAGGTACTTGTTATTTGGCGCCGTCAAGCGGCGCGAATTTTTTTACGGGTTTTCCTGATACAACCAAGAAATATAGGCGGTGGGCCATGTATAGGATAAGAAGCTAAAAATGCTATAAATTCAATTCAGCGTTACGAGGAACCGAATACGATGACGATGGCCTCATTATGATGATAGCCACCGATGTGACGCCGCGAAGCGGCGTGAAAATGTTAATTTTGGGTCGTGGAAAACGAAATTGTTATATTGGAACCAGACTGTGAGTGGAGCCAAGCCTCAGGTAACTCTTTTCCTGGTTACAGATCTCGGAATGATGCAAAATATTTAAATGAAGGTAGTTTTTCATATACATTAGTCTTGGATAGTAAATCACGATGACAGGTGGCAGTAAGCGCTCAATAGTACATATGATAATAATAACTGTATGCATATGAACCAAACTGTAACAAACAACTAGTAACAGTGCAAATGGTTTGAAAGCAGTAAGGGGCAGAACGACTTTTCCGCGCATAAATGGTCCCTGTGGATCTGGAGAAGCCTGGGGGGAGATGGCTTGGGGAGATGGTCCTGGCCTGCATTTTACGGATGAAATTTCCTTCATTTTCCTTTCGGAGCAGCGGTGTGTCGAAGGGAAAACGAAGGAAATTTCATCCGTAACTGACTGAGCCCATTTGCACGTCGCAGGGGTGTATGATCCTATTCAGTTGAGGGGGCTTCAGCCCCCCCCCCCCCACACACACACACTTGGCTTCAGCCACCCCAACTTGGACGAGGAAGTGGGTCAAATCCGGGAAGAAATCTGTATTTTGGTGGATTTTGATGGTACTTTAAGCGGTTTTCCCAGCTCAGCCCCCCCCCCCCCACAACTTTTCAGGAGAAACCCCTGTCACGTCGTATTTTTTATTTCCAATCTTGATTTTAATAGGAATTACATGCAAACTAGAATCAGCTTCCGCCATAAAACATGTGTTGGGGGAGGGGGGGGGGGGGGGGGTCGGCCGCCATAAAAAGTGGGGGTCAACCCCCCCCCCCCCGGTTTGCAAAAGTGGGGGGTCGCGACCCCCCCCCCCCCGTCAGCGACGCCCCTGTGCACAATCGTTGGCACAATCGTTTCAGACAATTCTGGAGACTTCTATACAAATATTGTGGAACTGTGTCTTCTCCCGTACAGAACACAATGGCGAGTGTGAGGCATTGCGATAGCACAATATTTATTTTAAAAAAAACAATCAATCCATAACTGAGACTTCAAACAACGCAAAAAACGTCAACTTGGACCGCAACCTATCGCGTTGGCCATTGTTTACATCATACTCGGTAATCCAGCCAAGGTTCGAGAAATACAGGTCGTCTGTCTCCCAGGACGACAGCTGCTTGAAGTGGCTGTCGGCTTATCAGCGGCGGCCCCAATATACCCCATTTTGCAAATTCAAAATACAATTGTTTAAAAACGGATAAGTTTTGGGGAAAATAACCTTAATAATTTATACATTTTAATAACGGCCAAAGATAATGGCTATCTCGGTTCAAGACTAATACAAAGGTGAAACATTCCCTTTAAAATACCGACCATGAGAATTAATGAAATAACCGGTGACACCGGTGAAGTATAAGTGCACAATTAAATTGAAGTGCTGTCTTCGATATGGTGCACGCGATTGTTGATCTAATATTGACTCGGTATAGATCCGATACGCGCAACACTGCACAAATATTATATAGAGGAAAAGTTCATGATATAAAGTCAAAAGTTAAGTAACCTATTTGGCGTTACACTAAATCGTTCGAAAATTGCATTTATCAACCTGTGATCCGTCAAACGGGAGTACATTTCAAGCGCAGCATCTCTTTGAGAATAGTTACTTCGGAACCAATATTCGGTGGCAATTACAAGCTTTACCGACCCCCCAATTACGCCGACCAAAATAGGTATTACAGCATTTTATTAAAACTCCGTTTATAACTTTCATGTTTGTAAATACGCGTACATTTTGGTTGGATATGGGTGAGAAATGGCTGCGCTTCACAGCTGTATTATTTGTATCGTTCAACGCCCACAGATTTTGACGGCATGGCGGGTAATCATGTTTTTTTAGATTGTCAAATTGTATATCCCAAGTCGACTCAAATGCATAAATACTGATCGGTAAGCTTCAGTTTTACATGCATTATAAAGCCGGTACATTTGTCTACACCATTGCATATGTTGCATCGGTTTACATGCGATAGGTTCCAAGTTCTGACTTTAATCGTGAAAAACATTATAAAACCATAAAATCTAAATTATTTCGTTACTTATTTTGCACGTTCCACGCGTTGCTCGACGACCCACATTGCATACGCGAGCCCGTTAATTTCTCTATACGCCTGTGTTTATCCCGTGCCGATCGGACTCTCAGTTACCGATATATCGACCTGGTACTGCATCAATGTTTCGCGTGTTTTCGCATTTTACACACACATTTCGCTCAGGTTGCTTACGCATGTTAAACCAATGGAAAAACATGCCCCTTCTGGCGCGTGCTGTGACCAACACAGACATCGGAGCGACTTTATTTGTTTTTGCCTTGGATCGTCACCAAGCTTGAAACAGTCGTGTGTGCAAATTTCGCCGTCATCGGTGCTGCCGTCTGTACTGTGCGTATGGCTAAATAAATGAAGACACACACACACACGCACACGCACACGCACACGCACACGCACACGCGGTTACAGATACAGATACAGATACAGATACAGATACAGATACAGATACAGATACAGATACAGATACAGATGCAGATACAGATACAGATACAGATACAGATACAGATACAGATACAGATACAGATACAGATACAGATACAGATACAGATACAGATACAGATACAGATACAGATACAGATACAGATACAGATACAGATACAGATACAGATACAGAGACAGAGACAGAGACAGAGACAGAGACAGAGACAGAGACAGAGACAGAGACAGAGACAGAGACAGAGACAGAGACAGAGACAGAGACAGAGACAGAGACAGAGACAGAGACAGAGACAGAGACAGAGACAGAGACAGAGACAGAGACAGAGACAGAGACAGAGACAGAGACAGATATATCTATTAGGACCCTCCATAGGATAGATTGTATGGTATCCACGCCATTGCACAAATGCCGTACACCAAGATAAAAGTACAAAATACAGCATCAGATGATGATAAAAATCCAGATGATAAAACACAGCGGCAAAAGAGTGGCCACACAGACCGGCCCCAGCTGCTGACACCGATCGCAACCATATCCCGGTATATAGATGCAGCATGCAGATGGGCTATTGCCTAGCCTCTGGTGTTAGGGCGTTCCAGGCACTCGCGGCTCGGTACATGAAACTGCGCTTTGCGAATTCCGTCCGCACGCGGGGCAGCTCGAGCTGGCCGCCTTCACTGACGCGCGTGTGGCGGGCGGACACGTCGGCACGCTTTTCCACCCGACCGCGCAGCGGTTCTGAGGCGCTGGGGGCAGTGATGAGGTGGCGCACAGCGGCAATGTCACGTTCGTTGATCATGTCATCAACATTAGGCCACCCGAGCTCCCGTAATGACGGGGTGACATGATCGCGCCGGCCGAGGCCAGTCACAATGCGGACACCGAAGTTGATCGCCTTTTGCACTCGCTGCCTCTGTGCCGCCGTACAGTTTCCCCACACCGTTATGCAATTACGGATGTGAGGGAAGACGAGAGCCTCGACCAGCAGACGTCTGACGCATTTGGGCAGCTTATGACGGATTTGCGCGAGACCTACCAGCACACAATAGCAACGCTGAACGACCGACGAGACGTGGCGGTTCCATGACAGGTGTGGGTCGATAACAACACCCAGCACCTTGACGCTTTGTGAGGGAGAAATTTCGTCGTTGCCGAAATAAACAGAGAAGTCGGCAGTGATGTTTTGATGACGAGATCTGAGGATGATCATCTCCGTTTTAGCCGGATTGATTTTTTGACGGTTCTGTGTGAACCACTTCATAGCTATAAGGAGAAAGCTCTCAATACGAGATTTTAGGGCCTGAAAGTTTGATGGAAAGTCAGCATCAAGGAACTGAGTGTCGTCAGCGTACATCACGATCCTTCCGTGTGGGAGGTGATGTGGCAGATCGTTGGTGAAAATGAGGAAGAGCAAAGGTCCTAAGATGGATCCCTGGACCACCCCGTGAATCACGTCCAGTGCGCATGATCCACCCCGCACGGTCTGGGTACGCCCCCGCAGCGCGGCCGAGAACCACTCGCGTTGGACACCATACCATTCCATCTTGTCCAGGAGACGGCCGTGCTCGACGCTGTCAAAGGCCTTAGACGTGTCAGCTGTGACGAGTGATGTCATCATGCGTCTGACGATGTTGTCTGTTGCGAAAATGGCAGCGTCGGGCAGGGCCGCCTCTGTGGACAGGCCCGGCCTGAAACCGTACTGCTGCGGGCATAGTACATGGTGGGATGTGAGGTACGACATAAGCTGGGTACAGACCACACGCTCGTATAGTTTCGCCACGACAGGGAGGACTGATATCGGGCGGTAGTTATTGGGGTCAGCAGTGTCCCCCTTTTTGTGGAGAGCAGTAATGGTAGCAGCCTTCCACAATTAGTGATGCAATAGTTAACAAGCCTCAGCAAATGCGGACCCACCATTGGAAATGTATTTCGTAACATCTGAACGGTGATACCGTCAGGACCACAGGCGCGGGACGAACCCATGCGCTTTAGCGCAGCTGAGAGTTCCGGTAGGGTGGCAGGATACGGCGAGAACGACCCGGCACGCACGCTGGCGGCCGGGGCGACAGCGGTTCGCCAGCGTCGCTCTCCGCAGTGCGTGCGCCACGCCGGAGCCGACTGACGTGAACAAGTGATTCAGTCGGTCTGGCCACTCAGGATCCACCGGCACTGCACTGGTTGTCCTCGGCAGAGCCTTCCGGATGAGACCAGGAACTGCCTGATGTTCTTCCAGGTCTTCTGACTGGACTGCTTGAAAGAAGAGTAGAAGGCAGCGCTCGCGCGGTTGATGACAATCTTCACGGCGTTCCGGCTTTCCCGAAACTCCCTCTCGGTGGCGTCGCACGGGATGAGGTCCCTGTCGGCGCGTGCATGGTCACGAGCTGATCCTGCGTTAATAGTTACCGTCGTTGAAAACGTTTCACCAACTCTCACTCTTTGCTTACGATCTTTTAGGTATGACCCAAGCCACTTCAAAAGAGATACCGAATTCGGATTCAAATTTTATAAGCAAGCCCTTGTGCCAAATACAATCAAAATATTTGGATATGTCCAAGTATATTGCGGTAAAGTCATTCCCTTTGTCTAGATTTGAGTACGGTGATGAGATCGTGGTCGCTAATGTTGCACGGCGTCACTCGGGCGGCTGATGTCGGGTCTGGTCGATTTGTTGTCAGGTGGTCGATCAGTGATGGGTTCGGCCCAGAACGAGTCGGTCATACACCTACATACACATACACATACACATACACATACACATACACATACACATACACATACACATACACATACACATACACATACGCATACACATACACATACACATACACATACACATACACATACACATACACATACACATACACATACACATACACATACACATACACACACATACACATACACATACACATACACATACATATACACATACACATACACATACGCATACACATACACATACACATACACATACACATACACATACACATACACATACACATACACATGCACATACACATACACATACACATACACATACACATACACATTCACATTCACATTCACATACACATTCACATACACATATACATACAAATGCACATACACACACAAATACACATACACATACACATACACATACACATTCACATTCACATTCACATACACATTCACATACACATATACATACAAATGCACATACACACACAAATACACATACACATACAGATACACATATACATATGCTACAAATGTATTGAATTAGACAAGCGGTCCTCGCTTGCTTCGCTGCGCGAAGAGGCGACGCCTTTGTCGTCGGTTGTGCCGTTTCTGGTGATGACGAAAAAATGTGCTACAAATAAGATCATGCCTGTGAATATCTGTATTTTAAACTTAATGGATTGAAATACCGACCATGATAATTAATGAAATAACCGGTGACCTCATACTAAGTAAGTAAATAAATAAATAAAAGCCGAAATTGTATTATTGGATTTTTTGCTTATTGAAACGCCGTCAGTGAAGCCGACGGAGCTTTCATAAGCATAGTTTTGCGTAAAATTTCATGCCATAAAGTCAAAAGTTAAGTAACGTATTTGGGGTTACACTAAATCTTTCGAAAATTGCATTTATCAACCTGTGATTCGTCGAACGGGAGTGCATTTCAAGCATGGCATGTTCTTCGAGAATAGATACTTCTGAAACTTTATTCGGTGGCTATTGCAAGCTTTACCAACCCGAATAATGCCGACAAAATACGTATTATAGTGTTGTATTAAACATTTATTTATAACACATACAAGAGAAGACTTGTATGTGTTATGTGTACATAGAGAGAAGACTGTCCCGGCCGACATCTTCGATGATGGCCATGGCTCCTTCAAGCGGCAGGTGCTGAAGTATGTCAGGAAGCAGTGTGGATTGCATGATGTTCTGCGTGACATGTAACGCGTTTTTAATATTTGTTTCTGTTATCGTCTATTTATTTATACTTTTGTTGCTGTATTTGTGTGTATGTGTTTACGTTTTTTTAACTATTTGTCTTCGCCCGTCATTGAGTTCAGCCCGTTGGTGATACAGTTTAATAAAATAAAATAACTTTCTTGTTTGTAAATACGCGTAAATTTTGAGTGGATATTGGTGACAAGTAACTGCGCTTCACAGCTCTATAATTTGTATCGTTCAACACCCTCAGGTTTTAAAGGCATGGCGGTGTAATCATATTTGTTTTTAATTGGCAAATTGTATTTCCCAATCGATTAAAATGCATAAATACGGGTCGGTAAGCTTTAGTTTTACATGCATTATAAAGCCGGTACATTTGTCTACACAATTACGAAAGTTTCATCGCTTTACATGCGATAGGTTCCGAGTTCTGACTTTAATCGTGAAAAACGTTGTAAAACCATGAAATTTTGATTATTTCGCTATTTAATTTGCACGTGCCACGTGCTGCTCGCCCACCCACATTGCATACGCCAGCCCGTTAATTTCTGTATACGCCTGTGCTTGACATCCCCACTAGAAATCAATGGGAAAATATACAATACAAAATATAAATTCTTCCTATTCAGAGAATATGCATTAGACCAGGCTAATTATTTCAGCATCATGTTATTTTAGTTCATTCTTGATGACCGAGGTGCAAATTGTAATTGTTGCTCAGTGGCAGAATTATAAAAACCTCGGTCATCAAGAATGACTTAAAATAACATGATGCTGAAATAATTAGCCTGGTCTAATGCATATTCTCTGAATAGGAAGAATTTGTATTTTGTATCGTATATTTTCCCATTGACTAGTAATGGGAAGGTCACGAAATTAACTTGACTAGGGGACCGATATAAATATCCAAGATACAATAATTGTAGATATTTATGCCCCGATTAACGCTTGTGAGTTTCAAATCCTTCGGTCTAACCTTGGGACTTCGTCACAACCACCAATAGTTTTGGTAAGGTCACTTGACGTAATCTGGTGACCTGACCTGGGATGCCCCGAGGTCAAAACTTATACACAATGTGCGTAATTGATGCCAGAACAGTTATGCCAATTTTTTATTTCGCTGCGCGTCGCTGTTTGCTCGCAATTGCCGAAAAACCCAAGGGGGTAAAAATGACCCCCACCAGGGCGGAGGTTAACCCATAAAAACAAATTTAATGCAGGCATGCAGTGGTGTAAATTTGTGTTCCTAGATATACGCCAGAGTAAATCCAGCTGCGTGAATCATGCCTTAAGCTTAGCTTCTAAGTTGGAGGCGTAAAATAACCGAAAGTAACCTGGCTTGAGATGTCGGTCGACCTACCCAAGGCAAAGTGAAAGGCGCCTTCAGCCTGCCATATACTGCCGCCTTGGTCTTGGGAAACCCTGAGGTTTTGCTGCTCCATCCACATACCACAAGTGACGGTATTTGGAGCAGCTTTGCTGGGGGAGGAGGTTCCGTTTTATGATGTCAGTTCTGTCACGCCCGTATGTCTAGCTGCGTAGGGGGAATGTACCCCTACGTAGGGGGAATGTACGCCCTCTGTCACGCCCGTATGTCTAGCTGCGTAGGGGCGATGCACCCCTACGTAGGGGGAATGTACCCCCTTTGTCACGCCCGTCTTGGCGACCGAGACATACCGGAGACATACCAGAGACATACCGGATACATACCGGAGACATACCGGATACATACCGGAGACATCCGGAGACATACCGGAGACATACCGGAGACATACCGGAGACATACCGGAGACATACCGGAGACATACCGGAGACATACCGGAGACATACCGGAGACATACCGGAGACATATCAGAGACATATCGGAGACACACCGGAGACATACCGGAGACATACCGGAGACATACCGGATAAATACCCGAGGCTTACCGGATACATACCGGAGACATACCAGAGACATATCGGAGACACACCGGAGACATACCTGGATACATACCGGATAAATACCCGAGGCTTACCGGAGACATACCGGAGACATAGCGGAGACATACCGGAGACACACCGGAGACATACCAGAGTCATATCGGAGACATACCGGAGACATACCGGAGACATACCGGGAACATACTGGAGACATACCAGGGACATACCAGATATATACCGGAGACATACCGGAGACATACCAGAGACATATCGGAGACACACCGGAGACATACCGGAGACATACCGGATAAATACCCGAGGCTTACCGGAGACATACTGGAGACATACCGGAGACATACCGGATACATACCGGAGACATACCAGATACATACCGGAGACATACCGGAGACATACCAGATACAATTTGTCCTCGCTTGCACAGTTGTATTACAAAATGCCGTACCTCGTGGGTCGGATCACATTGTTTGCATCACTGAGTCACATCACAAAAAGAGGAGCACATCATCATCATCATAGTCATCATCATCATCATTATCATCATCACTAGGCAAGGGCGCGAATTCCCACACAACGACACTGCAATGTTGACCAGATTTGGGCGCGGACCAGCCGTCCCGTGACTCCATATCTAAGCTACGCACATATGCACACACCGATAAATAATTACATAACAGATGCAGAACAGCTGATTGGTAGTCTGACACCAACCTGAGCTCAGGTCATGTCAGGTCACGGACCCACAGTCGCGGCATAACAAGAGAGCTGAAGAGGCGAATGCGGTGTTGAGCTCGGAGAGTCTATTTGCCGTAGCTGGGGTAGGTCGGCTTGGGGCAGACGGTGACGTACTGGTTCTGGTTCTGGGTCTTGGTGACGGTCACGTACTGGTTCTGCGTCTCGGTCTGAGTGACGTACTTGTACTCGGGGTACGCCGAGGTCACCGTCTGGGTGACGTAGTGGGGCACGTTCTGGGTCTCAGTCACGTACTGCTGGCTGACCTTGGTCTCGGTGACATACTGGTACTCGGGGTACGCCTCGGTCTGGTACGTCGTCTTGGTGACGTAGTACGGCACCTGGGCGGTCTCGGTGTAGTACTTGCTCACCACTTCGGTCTCAGTGTAGTAGGCCTTCTCGGTCTTGGTGACGTAAGAGGTCTCGGTGAAGTACTGATGCTCAGTGACGTACTGGGTGTCCTGCAGCACCTTGGTGCTCACCTTAACCTCGGGCGCCACGTAGCTGGTGACATACTGCGTCTGGTACTGGGTACTCGGGTAGTACAGGGTCTCGGTGACCTGCTGGTACAGGGTGGTCGGCTCGAGCGCCGTGTACGTGTTGTACCGCGTCTCGTAGCCGATCTTGGTTGAGGTGACGGTGACGTAGTGGGTCTCTGGCTCGCAGGCGGGCGTGCCGTAGCCGGTGGCAGGGGCCGGGGCCGGAGCGTCGTACGAGGGCGCGAGCGGAGGCGCGCCGTACTGGGGCTCCGCGTCAGGCTTGGGCAGCGCGGAGGCTGCGCCAACCAGAAGCACCAGGGCCAGGGCGTTCATCTTGGCTGTGTCCGACTGGTAGGCGAGCGAAAGACTGACGCTGGAGCGGCGGCGTCAGGTTTTATACTCCCGCAGTCGGCGCTCGGCGCGTCACTTTCCATCAACGTTGGAGTGACACAGAGTCTGGCCGCCGATGCGGAGGGGTGTTGGCGCTTCATACGCCTGCCGCGCCATATGGTGGATTCGGTGGCTATTGCAAGCTTTACTGACCCGAATTACGCTGACCAAAATAGGTGTTACAGTGTATTATTAAAGCTCTATTTATAACTTTCATGTTTGTAAAAACGCGTAAATTTTGGGTGGATATTGGTCAGAAATGACTGCACTTCACAGCTGTATAACTTGTTTCGTTCAACATCCTCAGGTTTTGACGGCATTTCGGTGTAAGCATTGTTTTTTAAATTGTCAAATTGTATATCCCAAGTCGATTTAAATGCATAAATACTGATCGGTAAGCTTTAGTTTTACATGCATGATAAAGCGGTTATATTTGTCTACACCATTGCAAATGTTTCATCCCTTTACATGCGATAGGTTCCGAGTCCTGACTTTAATCGTGAAAAATGTTGTAAAACCATGCAATCTAAATTATTTCGCTATTTACTTTGCACGTGCCACGCTGCTCGTCGACCCCCATTGCAGACGCCAGCACGTTAATTTCTCTATACGCCTGTGTCTATCCTGTGACGATCGGACTATAAATTACCGAGATATCGACATAGATTGCATCCATGTTTAACATGAGTTTTGTCACACCTGTTATGACATCAATTGCGCACACTTTGAAAAAAATAACATCGGGTCACCTCAGGTCAGGTCACCAGACCAGGTCAAGTGACCCCCACCTCCAAAAATGTTTGCAGTTGTGCCAAAGCCAGAGTTTCTCGCCGATCAGTTTGAAACTTAAAGGATGTCATGAGGGCATAAGTACTTACAATTCGTTTATCGCGGAATTTTGATATCGGTGACCTAAGGTCGGGTCAATTTCGTAACCTCCCCATAATACGTCAATGGGGAAATATACAGATGCTTCCTATTTCAAGGATATGCATGATATTAGTCCAATTACTTCTGGATCATGTTATTATAGGATATTCTTGATGATCCAAGTGTAAGTTTTGTTCAGTGACCCCTATGGGGTTATTTGAGGTCATGCGAGGTCACCATCACTTTTTTTGTCAATAACTCCCGATATAATAAGGATAGAGAAGTAAAACAGACAGCAATGTGTTTGTCTCGTCGAGACACGTCTTCCCATATGCAACATGCCCCACTTGGGTTACCACTTGACCTTGACCTGAGGTCAAATTCGAAGTTGTGTTTACAAAATCACCATGTATATCATTCAAAGCGCCTTGACGAGATAAACACAATGGCGTAACCAGTATTCCGTTATCATTATTAAATACAAAGTTAATAGCGAAAAACAAATTTTGAGAAGAAACAAAACAATCATTTTTTCTTTTTTGACCTCTGGATCCTCAAATATTGACCTGAGATCAAATTTGAGGACACCTAGGCGATTGAAAATTTAACTGGCTGGCGTTTGCTTCTTTTTGTTTGTTTCTAACTAGCATAGTTCTCGAGATATATGGAACTTTCTGGAGCGAAGTCCTAAAACATGAAAACTGGAAAATTTGACCTTTGATGACCTCTGTTGACCTCAATTTTGACCTGACTTAAAAAAATACTGAAATACTTTCGATAGAACTTGTATCAAGCTATCAAATGCCGTTTTCTGCTTGTCGCTGCGTAGCGTATTTGTCGAGATCTCACGGGGGGAGGGGGCGGAAATCAACCCCCCTGCTGTTCGTCTTCGGCGCAAACCCCCTGCAGTGCGCGGGTTAAGGTAACTTAGGCACTGCCAGGGACGTAGCCAAAGGAGGGGGGGGGGGGGGGCGGGGGACGGGGGCCATGCCCCCCTGAGCAAACTAGTTTACGCTAGATAAAATACGATTTTGCGCAAACCAGTTTACACTAGATAAAATGCCATTCTGCGACGACCCTCCCCCCGCCCCCCCCCCCCCCCCGATCAACAACTTTTCGCTAACGAAACGGAGGAAAGTTTGATCCGCCACTGACGTGCCCCCCCCCCCCTCTGATCAAAATTCTGGCTGCGTGCCTGGGCACTGCCTAACCAGATTTATGTGCTAGCAATCAACACTATCTTCGAGCTGTTAGTGGTTATAAATTGGAGCAAATTTTCCAGAAATATTGTTTCAATAACTTGTGTTACTGTGGTGATATCAGAATATTTGCTTGGAAATGTATACAATTCTGTAAAGTTTGTGTTTGATAAAATCGCACCGTTATCATAAAGGCCTAATTTGTGTCTTCACATTATCCGGCTCCCGCCGGTGGTGTATTTTACACATAGTAATAATGTGTCGAACAATCACACTACATTCGCCCCAAAAGACACTAATCACAGAACCAATCACCAATCACTAATCACTACCATGCACAAAATGCATAACTTCGCAATAAAAAACGAACCAATCACACTAAAGAAACGAGCAATCGCGCAATACACACCAGGTTGGGCTTCCTAACAGCACCGGCACCGGCAGCGCAGACGGCCGCCACAACCGTGTTTTTATCTACCGTGGACAACTTCGACGGCGGCAGCGGCGGCGGCGGCGGCGGCGGCGGCGGCAGCGGCGGCAGCGGCAGCGGCAGCGGCAGTGGCAGCGGCAGCGGCGGCAGCGGCAGCGGTGGCGGCAGCGGCAGCGGCGGCGGCGGCAGTTCGCGTGTGACCCAGCCGGTCACACGCGAACCGGCCGACACGCCAATCATGACCGACACCCTCGCAGCATCTTGGGCCGACGGAAGCGGATGAACGGCTCTGGATCTGGCTCATGTATTATTTCGGGACACATCCACAGTACTATGGCTATTCTGAGCCCACCTCACTTAGATGAAACAGGTGGCTTAAAAAGAGGCGTAAAAGCAACAACACTACAGACACACTCCACACTATTCACGGCGTCACATCGTCGGTTGTCTCTTGGAGAAGCAACTGCTTGAGCTTCTGTTTAAAAGCATGACGGGTCAAGCCCTTTATCTCAGATGGCAACCAATTGTACAATGGGCTACTATGAGCCAGTCGCCTTTTGCCAGAACAAGTCTTCACCCGTGGGTGACACAACAGGCCCGTTTATCGGGTATGATACGGCGTCACGACATAGGTAAACATAGCAGCGATATCTGGTGGAAGACCGGTGTCCAGAGCAGTTTTAGCTAGGCACAGTTGGTGGTAGCTAACCAGCTGTTCCGCTCGCAGCCACTTCAGTTGTCTGAGCACATCCCTGATATGATCGTACTTACGCCTACCACTAATCACGCGCGCACAGAAATTTAGCATCTTTTGAATACGGTGGAGCTGGGTCTTACCACAGTTACCATATATGGCAACACAGTAGCTAATCGAGCTGATAACAAGCGCATTCACAACATGAGCTACTGTAAAGGAAGGCAGGACATGTTTGGAGTGTAATAGCGAAACGAGAACTCCAGTGCATTTGGCGACCAACTGATTGATATGCTGTTCAAGAGATAGAAATCGATCCATGGTAAGCCCAAGATTTTTAACCTCCCGTTTTAACTAACCGTAGGACTTTCGGAGATGATGGAGTTCTCGACCCTGATCTGAACCGGCGGGAAGTCACGCAAAACATTTGTGGTGCCATGTACCATCAGTACATGGCACCACAAGGTTTTTTGTGGGGTTGACTTCCATGCCGTAAGTACAAAACCAATCAGCGAGCACGGAGAGGATTCTCTCCATGGACGAAATGAGCTCAGCGATCTGTTGTTTTCTGCCATTGACTACAAATTGGACATCGTCTGCATATTGCACAACCGTAGAATCGGGGATGTGCAATGCCAGATCATTGCAGAAGATCGAGAACAATATTGGCCCCAGCGCAGTGCCCTGATACACGCCAGTGGTGATGGGTAGCGACACAGAACGGTCAGGCCGTCCGTCAGCTCCGCGGACCTGCACCTGCTGGGAGTGCTCGGCCAGATACGCCTCGAACCACTGTGTGTCTATGTTGTAAAGTTGAAGCTTGGATAATAGCATCTGGTGATTTACAACGTCAAACCCTTTGGATAGATCACATAGCACAACTAGCGAAATTTGAGATGCATCCATGGCTGACAGGATGTTGTCCGTAATAACTGACAAAGCAGTTTCAGTAGAATGGAAACTTCTGTATCCGTGTTGGGTGTTAGAAGAAGAGTTGATGCTCATTAAAGTAGGCCCTAAGTTGCTGATGAACAATTCGTTCAACGATTTTTGCGATGCCGGGGATAACCGAGATGGGTCTGAATTTCGAAGGGTCAGATAGATCATCCGTCTTTGCTGAGGGCGTAATCAAAGCGTGCTTCCAAGCCTGGGAAACTGAACCAATAGTGAGACTGGAATTGACCAGGTCAAGTATAATATGGACCATGCCATGAAAACACTTCTGGTACATATACACGCTAATGCCATCACTTCCGCAAGACTTGGAGGATTGCATACCTGCAACAGTGTGCATGAGTGACTCGAGAGTTACTGAGTTGACTCGGAAGGAGCACGTCAGAACACGAGGCAACAACGCAGGTACAGTGCGAGTGGGTGAGAGCACGGTAGAGGCAGTGGCAGGACCGACGCCTACAAAATATTGATTGAGAACACCGGAGTGAACGAGAGGAACAGGAACTGAACTCGATCGGCTGCCGCCCACTGCCGACTTCAAACAACGCCACATATTCGATCGGTTCGACTCTACAATACGTCGATGGATATCATCGCGGCAATCACTCCGAATAGCAGAAGTCGTCAGTCTGTTAAGCGCTTTATAGCAATCCCTGTCCCCGGCGGCAAGAGCAGTACGTCGGCCAGCCATCAGCTCACGCGTTCGTTCGGATACGGGCGGGGCGGCAGGGTTCCGCAGCCGCACGCGCCGGACAGGCGCGACAGCGTCAAACATAGAGATGAAGATATCATTGAAATGGAGCCACTTATCAGAAGTCAGCGGCGACATGAGAACAGGGGACCAATCACATACGTCTGTCTCTGTCTCTGTCTCTGTCTCTGTCTCTGTCTCTGTCTCTGTCTCTGTCTCTGTCTCTGTCTCTGTCTCTGTCTCTGTCTCTGTCTCTGTCTCTGTCTCCATCTCCGTCTCCGTATGTCTCTGACTGTCTCTGTCTCTGTCTCTGTCTCTGTCTCTGTCTCTGTCTCTGTCTCTGTCTCTGTCTCTGTCTCTGTCTCTGTCTCTGTCTCTGTCTCTGTCTCTGTCTCTGTCTCTGTCTCTGTCTCTGTCTCTGTCTCTGTCTCTCTCTCTGTCTCTGTCCCTGTATGTCTCTGTCTTTCGCTCGCTCTCTCCTGCCTATCGCTTTGAATAGCTTGAGTAAACAAAGACAACTTGATAACAAAACGAATCTCCGTTTGTTTGTTATGAATGACGTAACATCACACCACTTGTGAGATCTTCAGAATGTTGCACCTCTATCCACAATTTGCACCTTCGCAATCACTCAGGCCCCAGAAACCCAGCCAAACCGCCCCTCCCGCCGATTCAACGCTCAGTGTATCGGTGACCTCTGACCCTTCCACTGTCCGTTTGTAAGGCTTGCAGTGACCTGTACCTACATACAACAGGAATGCTATATCATCCATACCAAATACAAAACTCCTGATTTAACCCTCGCCCTACGGGACCTTTTTCACCTTCGCCCTACGGGGGGGGGGGGGCTGACAAGCCCCCCTGTTAACTTCCAAGCCAAGCAACTTAGAGCAATGCGGTAAGAACCAGCATGTTGCCTGTCATGAGAGGAATCTAAGAATATGTGACTTTTAGGTTTCAGGTCAACGGGTGACCTTCCAGGTCAAGTGAATGACCTCAGATTTACCACGTCCAGAACAGCGATTTTGCTCTTCAGAAAACCTAAAAATTACAAATTGATAAATGTAAATAAAAAGGCATGTTCCTAGACCAGTTTTGGCTCAGAAACACAGAAAAGGTAATGATTTGCTCGTATCTTGTCAAAAAAGTTAAAAAAAATATGACGTCATGATTTTCTTACACTTAGGGAGCCATCACCTAGTCAAAAATAAAAATTTGCTGTGAAATTTGGTATGGGCATTCTCCATACTCAGTTATCTCACATATATTCCGGTATTTCTAACATCTTTCAAAATTTTGATTTTGTGGGGATTTTGTGGGCATGTGTAAACAGTTATTTAGGAAAAACCTCAAGGGGCCTGTCATCTCCTCCCCCGTAGGGCGAGGGTTAAGGTATAATTGTCCCCCGTAGGGCGAGGGTTAAGGTATAATTGTCCCCCGTAGGGCGAGGGTTAAGGTATAATTACATTGTGGAAATAGGGTTGGCTTTATACTTGGTCCCTGGATTATTAGAATATCCGGACTTTTTAAGAGTCATGCTTCTGAATGACACTTCAGGCCAACATGAGATTGAAATGCTTAGACCACTTACGAAGCCATGAAGGTGGAATTTCCAGAACCGTGAACCGTGAACGTCAAACTAAGCATAAGATACACTCGTATTATCTTCTTTAAAATAACATATCAATATTTTTTTTTTAAAGGTTCATGGTGTTGTACAATGTTAATTATCACAACCTGTTTTGGTTCATGCTATAAGCCCGGACATTTTTAGCAATCCTCTCTGACCCTACCTGAGGAACTCTATTCCACATACACGTAGTTGGTAGGTATAGGTACCCCTACTATATGCATGCGGGATAAAATTACATTAGGTATGGCCAGGGGCGTAGGGAGGATTTCGCCCAGAGGGGGGGGGGGGAAAAATGGGATCAGAGGGGCCCTCGTAGCCAAGGGGGGGGGGGGCACATCATTAAAACATTACAGTACGTTGTATGTTGTAAAACAACGACAAGTAAGGTTTCGACAACGAAAAAGAAGTTTATTTTTGTTTCATTTCTTGGAGTGAAAAACACAAAATTTCGAAGATCCGAGACAGTCATTTTTCATATTATTCATTTCCTTTTTAAAACTTTTTTACTTGCAATTTTCGTCAAAACTCGAATTTCTATGATTTTTCAAGCATGTATTGTTTTTCGACCAAAAATTACATGACATGACGTGAATAAAACGTCATTATCTCCCAAAGTAATCCACCATTTTCATTGAAATGTTGTGATAAGACGTAGAATTGATGCAGCATAATGTACCGAAGGATTGATGTCGATATCTATCATTGTTTTCAAGTTATTGAGAAAATCCGGGAGGGGGGGGGGGGGCAGATTCTTCCACCTCCAGCGGGGCGCGGGTTAATGCAGATATTATCCTGAATCTTCTTCAATTCGGATTCAGGAAACAACACAGTACATACATGCCGATTGTTCAAATGTACGATGAAATTTACAAAATCTCTACAAAATAGCGAAATAACATGCTCCACCTTGATTTACAGAAAGCTTTGGATACCATTTGCTTGGCAATTCTCTTGACAAAAAAAAATACACCGCATTGTGATACGAGGGGTTTATACAACACGATAGTCATATATTAATAAGAGGCAGAAAATGACAATAATAGAGAAGGTTGCATCTAAGAAACAAATGATGAAAATTAGCGTCCCACAGGGTTCAATTTTAGGTCCTCTTTGATTTATTCTCTATATTAATGACATCAGCAATACAACAGGAATAGGCACCTTTTACTTATTTTCTGATCATATACGGCAATTTATATTCAAGCTAGAAATGTTGAAGAGCTGCAAATAAAGATTAATGAATTCATTGCAAAAATAACGAGTTGTTCCATGTAAATATATTATCACTAAATGCATCAAAGACAAATTACCAAATATATTCAAGATCAGTGACGTGACAAGATCTTCACATAGTATTAAATGATACATCAATCACGAGAAACCCATGCATTAAATACTTAGGAGTTCTTGTAGATGAAAATCGTAAATGGAATAGTCATATATATAGTGTAATATGTGTGATAAGCCGTAATATATAGGAGTTATCGCAATATCCAAGCTTTATTTATCCTCACAGCAACTTCTATTGCAGTACAATGCATTAATTCGGCCCCATCTCAATTTTTGTGCAGTGATCTGGATTCTGGGGTAGGAATTAGGACACTAACATTAAAAAGCCTTCAATAGTGCGGAAACGAACGATTTGTCCGCCCCTGTAGCTCAGTGGGAGAGCGCTGGGCTTCTGACCTTTTCTGGTAGTGGCAGCCCGAGTTCGAGTCAAAGTCAAAGCCTACATTACCAAAGCCTTGTACTCCTCTCAGACGTTACTAGCATACACTGAAAAAACAATGAGAACTTTCACTGGTCTTCCTTCGAGAGCCTCACTGGAGCTCGACCGGCAGACCACCTCTACCACCACAGGACCCTCTAAAGGCCAGCATAGAGTCCTCTACAGATCGGCAGGGCCCTCTAAAGACCGGCAGAGGGCCATTTACGCTCACTCTACAGATTGGTTGGGACACTCTGCAGATCGACAGGGCCCCTCAAGACTGGAAGAGGGCCGTCTACAGGTCGGCAGGGCCCTCTAAATGCCGGTAGACGCCCTCTAAAGACCGGCAGAGGGTCCTGTATAGATTGGCTGGGGAACTCTGCAGAACGACAGGGCCCCTAAAGGCTGGAAGAGGGCCCTCTACAGGTCGGCAGGGCCCTATAAATGCCGGAAGAGGCCCTCTACAGATTGGCAGGGTGATCTACAGATCGGCAGGGCCCTCTAAAGACCAGCAGAGGGCCCTCTCCAGATCGGCAAGGACCCTCTACAGATTTTTTTTTTTTTTATTTTATTTTATTGATCGCCAACAGAGCAAGACTCCAATAACAGGCGAAGTCGTGAGAGATAAAACACGATGGTAAACTACTAAATACATAGTAAAACATAAACACATCATAAATGTATAAATAAATACAAAAAAGCACCAGCAATCGTATAAGTTTAAAGCGACGTCACATACTTGAGGACACTGTTTTTAAAACTGTAAAAGTTGCCTCCGAACATATCTGCATCCACAATATCACTATTTAAGAAGGTGTTAACTATTTTCGGAATCCTGACAAACAGTCCACTTTGTACAGTGCTCACTCGTGCATGGGGCACCGCGAGCAGGGTTCGCGAGCGGGTCGATCGGGCAGGCACTCTCAAAGGCAAATTGAACAAGAGAGTTCCTGAGTCCAGTCTTTAGAGGGCCCTCTTCCGGCCCTCTAAAGGCCGGCAGAGGGCCATTTACGCTCACTCTACAGATTGGTTGGGACACTCTGCAGATCGACAGGGCCCCTCAAGACTGGAAGAGGGCCGTCTACAGGTCGGCAGGGCCCTCTAAATGCCGGTAGACGCCCTCTAAAGGCCGGCAGAGGGCCCTGTATAGATTGGCTGGGGAACTCTGCAGAACGACAGGGCCCCTAAAGGCTGGAAGAGGGCCCTCTACAGGTCGGCAGGGCCCTATAAATGCCGGAAGAGGCCCTCTACAGATTGGCAGGGTGATCTACAGATCGGCAGGGCCCTCTAAAGACCAGCAGAGGGCCCTCTCCAGATCGGCAAGGACCCTCTACAGATTGGCAGTGCCCTATAAAGGCTGGCAGAGGGCCCTCTACAACCGGAAGGGGCCATCTAAATGCCGACAGGGGCCCCTCTGCAGATCAGCAGGCCCTCTACATGCTGGAAGGGCCCTCTAAAGGCGGGCAGAGGGCCATCTACAGATCGACAGGGCCCTCTAAAAGCCGGCATGGGCCTTCTATAGATTGGCTGGGCACTCTGCAGATCGACAGGGCCCCTAAAGGCTGGAGGAGGGCCCTCTACAGGTCGACAGGGCCCTCTAAATGCCGACAGAGGCCCTCTACAGATTGATAGGGCGATATACAGATCTGGATGGCCCTCTAAAGACCAGCAGAGGCCCCTCTCCAGATCGTTAGGGACCATCTACAGATTGGCAGGACACTATAAAGGCCGACAGAGGGTCCTCTACAACCGGAAGGGGCCATCTAAATGCCGACATGGGCCCTCTGCAGATCGGCAGGCCCTCTTCATGCTGGAAGGGCCCTCTAAAAACGGGCAGAGGGCCCTCTACAGATCGGCACGACCCTCTAAAGGCCAGCGGAGGGCCCTCTACAAATTGGCTGGGACACTGCAATTCGACAGGGCTTCTAAAAGCTGGAAGAGGGCCTTCTACAGGTCGGCAGGGCTCTCCAAATGCCGACAGAGGCCCTCTACAGATTGGCAGGGCGATCTACGGATCGGTAGGGCCCTCTAAAGACCGGAAGAGGGCCCTCTCCAGATCGGCAGGGACTCTCTACAGATTGGCAGGGCCCTATCAAGGCCGGCAGAGGGCCCTCTACAACCGGAAGGGGCCATCTAAATGCCGACAGGGGCCCTCTGCAGATCGGCAGGCCCTCTAAATGCTGGAAGGGCCCTCTAAAGGCGGGCAGAGGGCCCTCTACAGTTCGGCAGGGTCCTCTAAAGGCCAGCAGAGGGCCTTCTACAGATTGGCTGGGTCACTCTGCAGATCGAGAGGGCCTCTAAAGCCTAAAAGAGGGCTCTCTACAGGTCGGCAGGGCCCTCTAAATGCTGACAGAGGCCCTCTACAGATTGGCAGGGCGATCTGCGATCGGCAGAGCCCTCTAAAGACCGGCAGAGGGCCCTCTCCAGATCGTCAGGGCCCTATAAATGCCGGCAGAGGGCCCACTACAACCGGAAGGGGCCCTCTAAATGCTGACAGGGTCCCTCTGCAGATCGGTAGGGCCCTTTAAAAGCTGGTAGAGGGCCCTATCCATACTGGCTGGGGGCCCTTTTACGTATTTACATATACATGCCTTTAACAGACAAGCAAGTGCTGTTATTTATTCGTGTTACGATTTTTTTGCTCGGTTCGTGGGCGTTCTTTTATGCGACGTAAGGCGTTTTGTTGGCGCCTGACACCATCAAAAACACTGGGGCCTTCGGCCCAGGGGACCCTCGCTTGGTCGCCAGTGGGGCCCCCTGGCCTTCAGGGGGCTATGGCCCCCTTGTCCCCCGCCCCTTTCCTACGCCCTTGGGTATAGCCAGCCCCTGAGCATCGCTTTACAATTCGAAGGCAAGCGCCAATGTATTTATCTGGAAACACTAACAGCCAACAGGCAGATCATTTTTTAAACTTATTTCACCAAACGGTACCGGTGAGTTCGAACTTCAGATTGTTACCTTATATAGTTAAGTTATACCCGCAAGGCAGTGCCCACACTCGCGCTGCATTGCTACCCTTCATTCATTCAGTCATTCATTCATTCATTACTAGGAAGCGGGAACGGGCTGTCAGCCTTGCGTCACCCGGCTGTCATCTGTTGCCGTGTCGTGTGAGAAGGGCTTTCATCACCTGACGCACTGCCGCTCTGATGTAATCAGAACACCCGTTCCCAGCCTAAATAACGGACAGTCATGGCGAGAGGTCCCTCGAAACCAGGGTCACAGGCTGCAATCACAAGCGGGACCAAAATGAAAGAGCTATTTAGAATCCTCATTTGTTACATAATTTGTTCGGTCTATTTTCTTAGCTCCGTCCTTCTCTGCCAACATTGTCCGGTTGCCGGTGCCCCCTGACTGCCCCATCTTCAGCGTCTCCCGCTTGCCCGTGTTCAGTTGACGTGTAGCGCAGACGTGTGACGTGTGACGTGTGACGTGTGACGTGTGACGTGTGACGTGTGACGTGTGACGTGTGACGTGTGACGTGTGCAGCTCCTGATAGTGGTGTGGTCCGAGTCCGACGCGATTTGAAACAGGGTACTAGAACAAGTTTGAAGAGCGGCGTCCTTCTCCGTCGCAACTCGCTGGCGTCCGGCTGTGCAGCCACGGCGTCAGCAGCAGCTGCGGCAACTGCGCTCCTGTTTCTGCTGAGTGTGCTGCTCATCTTCGTCAGTGCCGTCCCGCTAAACGAATCATACGAGCGTTGCCCGATGGTGCCCGATCAGTGGTGTGCACCCTGCCTTCAGAGAAACGCTGAAACTGGAAGATTACCTCAACAGCAACGACACAAAGCCGAAAGAGAAATGCTCCCATGACTCGACGCCCGGCTATCCGAGAGACCAGCTCCGCTGTTCGGTCAAGTGAGGCGGGTATTACTGTGCCGAACCAGTTTTCTACCATTAACTCCCGCCCTCCGCCTCTTGAGCTGGGGACAGCGTCTGCCAACCTCGCCGCCTCCCCGTGCGAGACGACTGACCTCTATGGAGGCGACAAAGGCCGCAGTCCGGGACCGCGCAATCGTCGGAATCCTAATAGGTACAGATCCAGATGGCAGTCGTCATCAGCGGGCTATGCAATCACGTTTAAAAAGAACAGTTAGCAATTCACGTTGGAGAGAAAATATAATGGTGCGGAACAATGGAACCAAGTTGACGTCTGAACTTGGTCATCTCTCGTTTATCGAACGTAAATTCGAGTTTGCGGAAGACACAAAACTGCAGAATGCGTGGAAACATTGCCAAATGCTCATGGTAAGAGCATCGTGTTCAGATTCCTCACACTCTTTCATATCGCGTGGGTCGATCAGTCTGTCAGCTATTCGGCTGCCACCGCTGCTCCGCCCGCCATGACAAAGCAATCGGCGAGTCGGCAGCCAGGCAACGACGAAGCACGAGGACGTCATTCTCTGCAGGGTGACGTCATCGGCCGATGGAGAGTCGGTTGGCTCTGGCAGAGCCGTCCCAGCGCCCGCACCTGCCGGCCGGAAGCCAACCGGCTTATTTACTCGAATTTACTCGAAGCCAGCCGGCTTAAATGTAATGCTCATGTCCGCTGGCGCAATCGGGCGTTCTTTTCGCCTTTACATGTCCGCTGAGTGTCACTTGATGTGCGATGCGTTTTTTTCTTCTATTCGACGGTTGACGTAGGTACTGAAGAGAATAATGCCTGGTTAGTTTCTATCGGCTGATCTCGGAGAGTGTGGGTTCAATGCTCATGAGCCGCTAGATCGTATTTCAGTGGAAATAAAGGAGTGAACTAACATTTGATCTGAGAATAACGACGTGTCGATTTAAACATGAAATTATTAAAAATTATACGAATCTCACAAATCATCACACACATTTTTAAGCATTATATTGTTATGGGCGCCATATAACCACGGGAGTTGCGGCGCCCTAAAACACCAATCCACGACCAAGCATTGTATTATAGTACCTACATGTAAAGCACGTATATCCGATGGGGTTTGTACGTAAGCCAAGCCACCACATTGGAATGAAATGCGGCATGTTCTATAGGCTATGTTCAAATTCGGGGAAAATAACAATATTAGCCCGAGCACCTCTCTCATACTTCGGCCCAGCGGCGACAGGACGGCCAGTGGGCTGATTAACCCGCGAGTTATCGAGGGTCGGGGGATATTTGTTGCTCCCTCCCCTCCCGTTGTTTTGTAATATCTCCTAAACCAACACAGTATCGTCACCAAACTTTCAGTACCCTCTCTGGCTGACATAGGTACTAGGGCGTATTTTAAGGGATTTTGACTGGGGTGGCAACTCGGATCGAGATCGAGGGTGGGGGCACTCCTGGTCACCTGCTCATGGGTGGCGGTCTAGAAAAAGAAGAAGAAAAAAAACTCGGCGATCAGGGGCGCCATCGCTCAAGGGGGGCGCCATCGCCAAAAACGTCAAGGGGGGCCCACTGGCGGATCCAGCCTCTCCGTGAGGGATCTTTTTGTGGCAAAAAGGTACCACCCATTTTTCCCCGCGGATTTGGACGGTCACCTTGTTTTGTATTCGAGTTAAGAAATTCACTTGAAAAATATGATTTTGCGGATTTTTTTTTGGGGGGGAAACACAAAATTTCCAAATTCGAGAAAGCCATTTTGAAGGGAATGCCATTTCCTTTTTTTGACGTTTTATTTTTGTATTTTCAAATTTAAAAAAAAAAATCTATTTTCTACGATTGTTCAAACATTTCTCGTTTTTCCACCCAAAATGCCATGACATGACGTCATTAAAACGTCATTATCTCCCAAAATGATACATCAATTTGATTGAATTTTGGTGTGAAGACGCATAATTGATGCAGCTGATGCAGCTGTGGCGCCGTCACTAATTGATGCAGATACTGATATCTATTAACGTAATTATAACGTTGTTTTCAAGTTATGGAGAAAATCTGGGGGGGGGGCAGATTCTGCCCCCCCCCCCCCCCCCAGCGGGGCGTGGGTTAAGTGTCACAGGGGATGCTTGAATTGCATCAGGTGCGCTGTTTTGTCTATCATTGAAAGACAGGGATACCTACATACAAACTTCAAATTCAATCACACGAGAAAAAAACTTCCGTTTTCATCAAGACGTTTTCTCCTAAGATCATTGTTTTTCACGTTCAGTGCAGGAAACGCGCGGGAGGGGGGCATACTTGTATCATGGATAAAGTAAGTATGGATAGGTAACTCCGTCCACTTTCTATTGTTATCTGCGACCACGCGCAGCCGCTGCCGTTTCCCGTACTACAAAAAGGACAGCTGGTATACCGCCCGCTCCGTGGTGGGTCGCAACGCTGAGACCCGTCGCCGCCCCGTCGCATGGTTTATCGCATTCCGGTGATTGTGGGATGAACCAAATGAAGTTGAAATGCATTCGGGAAGCTCTCACAAGCACTTATGACATGTTGGTTCCACCGATGGACACCATGCCTGGTAATTGGTGCCCATATATGTAGGAATGTCCACATGGTAGGCCGTTTCCCGTACTACAAAACGACAGCTAGTACTGCGGCGCTCTGTGGTCGCTAAATCGCGTATGAATTGCTAAATCGCGTAAATTGTGTATACATGCTTTTATTGAATGCCCCTCCCAGGTTCCTGTGGGGGGGGGGAGGGGGGGGGGGGGGTTGCCCCTCTCCCCCTTGATCCGCCAGTACCAGCAATTACCGCCAAGGCCTCTGCCATGTCTGGCCTCTGGCAGAATTCATTTTCCCATTTTCCAAATTTGTATATTAACTGCGAAAGTTGTGTCATGCCGCGAAGCGGCACGACATTTCCCGGTTTTTGACTGCGGGTAGCTGAATTTTGACTGCTGCAAAGACAATTTTTACGATTTTACGAAAAAATGGGAACGCGCAGGGGGGGGTATACTTGTATTGAATGCCCCCATATTCCAGTGGGGGAAGGCATTTGCTCCTGATGCCCCCTCCCCCCTGGATCCGCCAGTGGTCTGGCCTTTAGCCACAAAGAAGTAAATAAAGAAAGAACAGCACGTGTTATTAATTTAGCAGAACGTTGAGAGTGGCAATCAAACACCGTCATGTAGCAAAATAAAAGTATGAATGTAAGCAAATGCAATAATGGCGCGGCGCGGCAAAACACGGCAGAAATAACCCAAACAAATCAAAACATTAAGTAAGCAAGAGCCACACAACACCAGTAACACCACCTGTGATCGAACTTTCACAAAACTGACGACGAACAAAAAAGGATCTCAGGATATCTTTAAGACACTTCTGAGTTATGTAACAAACTAAAACGATTTATTTCGGTTTCTTATGTTTACGATCATCTACAGTCACCAGGGGCGCAACCAGACCTTCAAAATGGGGGGGGCAATCCAGGCATGGTGGGCCCCTGGGAAAGAGGCATCCCCCAACAAATATATATTCCCCTCAGGCGCGGATCCAGGATTTCGGTCAGGGGGGGGGGGGGGGCATACAAAAAGTTGCGCCCTCGGGCGCACTTGGCGCATGGGTGCAGCTTTCCAGAAAAAGTTGGTGGGGCAAAATGCCATATTGGTCGGATGTTTTCCATTATTGAGGTGAAAAATTGCCATATTAATGCCAGGAAACCTTCAAATCTGTCAAAAGTTGGTGGGGCATAACACAAACAAAGTTGGTGGGGCAGTGGCCACACCATGTGAATAGGAAACTCCATCCGTGACTTGGCAGGCGATACATGGGGAGACCCGGCTCAGGAGGGGGCGTGCTTGGGCGCCCCCTAGATCCGCGCCTGCCCCCTGGATATGAAAAACTCTACGGATTTCGGCCACTTTATTTTGTGAGGCCCTTAAAAATATCTGCTTTTGATTAGCTGGATTGGACCAGGACCCTCAGTATGGGGGCAGCATTTGCTTCTGGGGACGCCTATTGTCCGGTTTAGATATCGTATGTTCTGCTCCATTGGGCCGACATTTGCTGATGGGCAATGGGCATTTGTCCAATTTAGAGGGCCTGTTTAACCCCGTGTGCGTGGCATTTTCTTATTGTCCGGTAGCGCGCCTGTTCTGCTCCATGGGGGCGGCATTTGCTTCTAGTGGCGCCTATCCTGTTTCTAAGTCGCCATTTACTTATAGGAGTGCTAATTGTCCGATTCCCGGGAGTGCCTGTCAGTGGCGTGCGCAGAAATTCGCAAAGGACCAGGTCATTGCCTTGAGGCCGGAGGGCCGCCACCCGATCGAAAGGGGCGCCATCATTATTGGCGACAATTTTGCATGGAGGGGGCGCCTCAACTCCCGCACCGTGCGGAAGGAGAGCCCCCCCCCCCTCACTAGCCGGAGGGGCGCCGTAACTGACCGCAGGGGCGCCGTCACTATCTGGAGGGGCGCCGTCACTGGCCGGAGGGGCGCCGTCACTGACCGGAGAGGGCGTCGTCACTAGCCGAAGGGACGCCGTCACGGTCCGGAAAGGGGCAGTCACTAGTCGGAGGGACGCCGTCACTCGCCGGAGGGGGCGCAGTCACTGGCGGAAGAGGCGTGTCGCTGTCCGGAGGGGCGCCGTTACTGGTCGGAGCCCGGAGGGGCGCCGTCACTCGCCGGAGGGTCGCGGTCACTGACCGGAGGGGCGCCATCAACGGCCGGAGGGGCGCCGTCACTAGTCAGAGGGGCGCCGTCACTAGTCGGAGGGCACCGTCACTGGCCGGAGGGGCGCCGTTATTGGTCGGAGGGGCGCCGTCGCTGGTCACAGGGGCGCCGTCACTAGTCGGAGGGGCGCCGTCACTAGTCGGAGGGGCACCGTCACTGGCAGGAGGGACGCCGTCACTGACCGGAAGGGGCTCCGTCACTAGCCGGAGTGGCACCGTCACTGGCCGGAGGGGCGCCGTTACTGGTCGGAGGGGCGCCGTCGCTGGTCACAGGGGCGCCGTCACTAGTCGGAGGGGCGCCGTCACTAGTCGGAGGGGCACCGTCACTGGCAGGAGGGACGCCGTCACTGACCGGAAGGGGCTCCGTCACTAGCCGGAGTGGCACCGTCACTGGCCGGAGGGGCGCCGTTACTGGTGGGAGGGGCGCTGTCGCTGGTCACAGGGGCGCCTTCACTAGCCGGAGGGGCTCCGTCACTGGCCGGAGGGGCGCCGTCACTGACCGGAGGGAGCGCCGTCACTAGCCGGAGGGGCGCCTTCACTGGCCGGAGAGGCGCCGTTATGGCCGGAGGGGCGCCGTCGCTGGCCACATGGGCGCCTTCACTGGCCAGAGGAGCGCCGTGACTAGCCGGAGGGGCGCCGTCACTGGTCGGATCCCGGAGGGGCGCCGTCACTCGCCGGAGGGTGCCGTTACGGTCGGGAGAGGGGCAGTCACTAGTCGGAGGGGGCCGTCACTGGCCGGAGGGGCGCCGTCACTGATCGGAGAGGCGCCGTCGCTGGTCACAGGGGCGCCGTCACTAGTCGGAGGGGCGCCGTCACTAGATGGAGAGGCGCCGTTACTGGCCGGAAGGGCGCCGTCACTGACCGGAGGGGCGCCAGCATTGCATGGGTGCCCCGGGCCAAAAGGACCAGGTCATGCCCTGAATGACCGTATACTCTGTACGCTCGTATAGGTGGTTGCACCCCTGCTGAAATGGATGGTATTTTCATTTGGATTGGCGTTCTTTGATGCGAAGAGGCGGCTCATCTGCCGGGGGCTACTTTATCGCCGAGAGGGGCGTTTCAGCATTTTATTAACTGGGGTGGCAAAGTGCCGTCACTGGGGTGTCATTCTTCATGACTGGGGTGGCAATTGCTACCCCAGTTACTATGTTAAAATACGCCCTGGTAGGTACTGAAGAGAATAGTGTCTGGTTAGATTCTATCGGCTGATCTCTGAGAGCGTGGGTTCAATGCACATGAGCCGCTAGATCGTATTTCAGTGGAAATAAAGGGATGAGCTAACATTTCATCTGAGAATAACGACGCGTCAATTTAAACATTAAATTATTTAGAATTATGCGCATTTCACAACTCAATACACACACTTATAAGCTTTATATTGTTATGGGCGCCATATAACCACGAGAGTTGCGGCGCCCTAAAACACCAATCCACCACCAAGCATTATAGTATCGTATACCTACATTTAAGGGAGTACGTATATCCGATGGTACGTATATCCGAGGACGTATATCCGATGATACTTCAGCCAAGCCACTACAATGGAATGAAATGCGGCATGTTCTGCAGGTTATGTTCCAATTCGGGGAAAATAACAATATTAGCACGAGCACCTTTCTCACACTTCGGCCCAGCGGCGAGAGGACGGCCAGTTGGCTGATTAAGAGGACGGCCAGTGGGCTGATTAAGCGTCGGTCTGGGAAGCGTGGTTGCCCGGGCTATAAAGGGAGGACATTTATGTTACTGGCATTGCGTAACCTTACGCCACTACTGGTGTTACTGTCCATTCCATCGATACTACTCAGTGGACCCAGGGTTGGCTCATGACGACACGGCAAGAGACTGGAGGCCGGCGGGCAGCTGTGGGAGTGGCATTGAGCAGTGGTTGTGACTGGCCCGTGACACGGGAGCTTTTGACATAGCACTTGCATTGCATTGCAGGTAAGGATGCGTATTGCATTGTATTGTTATTCGATTGCAGCTGGTAAGGACCCAGCCAGGGGAGTGGGAACTACTTTGAAGTTGGGGGGGGGGGGGCGAACATTTTGGCAAGACTACGGCAAAAATTAGGACTGAAGAGAAGCAACGTATGCCGCTCTTTTCCATACCCAATGCTGCATATTGCCAATAGTATGTCATATATTTAAGGAAATGGGTATCAATGTCATACAAGCCTGAAAAGTCACTGCTGCTGTGGAGTGTTCTTTAAACGAAATACAAATAAGGAAATGGGTTGCCTAACAAGACAAAAACTAGAGATAGATGGTAAACATGAAGAAGGAGCGGCACTGGTACCTACCTACTAAGGTCACACAAAGTCGAAGAAGCGAAACTGGAGCTTTCACCGTGCCTGCATCCAGAACCGGCGGGCTTGACTTAATCCCGAACCTGAGGTAGCTGGTGAGGTGATATGCTGGGCTCGCACCAAGCGCCAATGACCAAGTTGACCATGGCAAAATCATACATTTATCATACATTTGGTACGAGTAGGTACCATACTTGGCTTCAACCCAATTATGCTATGCCGTGTTTTATGGTGTTATAGTCAATGTTTTGGGTACATTTTTATGAATATATCGTTATACGGTCGTACTCAAGCAAATGCTGGCAAACCAATGCATTTAGAACACACGCATTTTTCAGAGAAAAAGGTTTATCTACTTATATATAAGTTAGTTAGTTATTTTGTTTGTTAGTTATCTGTTGCCGAATTAAGGTCCATTAATATGCGCACTGCCCGGGGTTCGCGCCAACCACGAACTGCCAGGGGCGGAGGCTGATTTCCGCCCCCCCCCCCTAAGATCTACAAAAAAACACGCAACGTAACGACAAACGGAAAACGTTGTTAGATAGCTCGAGACAAGGTCTATGGAAAGTATTAGGTCATTTCTAGTTCAGGTCCATATTGAGGTCACCAGAGGTCACCAAAGGTAAAATGTCGGCTATATGAGTGACCTTGATAAAACCGTCTATATCTCGATAACTAGAAAAGCTAGCGAAGCACAGAAAAAGCGTTCGAAAGAGCATTTAATTTGCTGTTGCTAAGGTTCCATTATAATTAACCTAAGGGCAATAGTTAGGTCAGCAGAAGCCATTTAATTTGAAACATTCTAAAAATTGACAAGTTTTGACAGAAACACGATAGAGTAAAACATATTTCAACATTTTGTTTGTCTCGTCGAGATGCATCGACGAATTATATATTGGGTGACCTAGCTAGGTCATATCCACAAATTGGCCTGCCCTGAGGTCAGGTCAAAGTCAAGTCAAGGTCAAACCTTACATCAACCTTGCTGTTCTTAGTAGGTCGGAATTTTAAGTTAGGAGGCTCCAGTCAGTATGTGCTTCTGGATCAATGTAAATTAGAAACTGTATGGCTTTCAGTGACCAGTTTGCGTGGGCACCGTTTCAACGTGTGTGCTGTGTATAGGCCCCCACATCACAGCTCTGCTCAGATTTCTATCGATTTAGAATGTCTCGAGACCCAAGTGCAGCGTGTATTACTTAATTCTACCGATCCTCTTATCATCACTGGCGACATGAATTGTAATGTTATCCCTGTTCCAACATGTACGCGCCCCCACTTTTAGGTCTGGGTCTCTGTTAGATGTTTTTATCACGAACGTGGCTAATTTTAAAACTGATGCTCAAGTTAATTAATACGCCTATAGTGATAATTATTTTATTGTTGCCCACCTTGACATCCCTAAAGCACGTGCGAAGCCGAAATTCATATACCCTAGACGTCTGCATAGGATGAATGAGTTATATTTTCATTATTCACTGTGCCGCACTGACTGGAGCCCAGTGTTCTCGTGCGCGGGAGTTGCCGATCAGTGGACTACCTTCACCGATCTGTTTCTGTCTACTCCTGACTTTCATGCCCCTTCACAGCGCATCAAGCTGTACAACCCTTCGGCACCCCTGTCTCGGACGCCACCCTGCGGCTGATAGCTCAGCGCCGCGGACTTCTTGCCAGCAGTGGTAGGACCCCGGCCTTCCTCGCTCTTGATAAGTAAGTCAAATCAGACATCCGGTTTGATGTAAGACGAGATATTTCTAGGTGGGTGAGCGAGCAGGGTCCTACCACAATTTTTCGGAACATTCGCCAAATTATAGAGGGCAAGAAGTCCGCACAGAGAGCTGCGCCTGAGGCCACACCGACGAGATAAACATAAGCGAGTACTTCGTCGGGGTGTGGCCTCGTGTCGCGGGTGAGGTTCGGGACAGGGGGAGCCCCTTCAGCTTCCCTGTAGACTCCCGAGGGTTGGCGCTTGCGCTTTTTCTCTGGAGACTGTTTCTCTCGACCTACTTCGTTCTACCCTCTTTTCAATGCAAAATTCAGGAGCCTGTGGTTCTGACGGAATCTGCATCCGGGTTGTGAAACTTTGTTTTGACGTCATCGGCCATGTCTTCCTTCATATCATCAACACCTGTCTCACACAGTGGCGTACCCAGGATTTACTCCAGGAGGGGGACATTTTTTCTCAGGGGGGCATAAAGTACCCCCACCAAAAAAAAACTTACCGGATTTGGCCCACTATATTTTTAAAAGGGCATTTTTCACCATCTTTCTCTTAAAAAAATGAAAAAATCATGCAATTTTTTTCGACCAAAGGGTGCACGTTCACACCTTCCGGGGGGGGGGGGGGGGCAATTGCCCCGTTTGCATCCCCCCCCCCCCGCCCCGTGTGTACGCCTATGGTCTCACAACCTGTGCATTTCCCGCGTCCTGGAAACACTCTATCGTACATCCTATTCACAAATCCGGGATCTCCGAAACATCGAACTTCCGTCCCATCTCCATCGTCCCCGCCTTCCCAAAGCAAGTAGAGAAAGTTGTGCAGCGGCAACTGTACACTTATATGTCTAACAATCATCTTTTTACCTCTTCCCAGCACGGTTTTCGCTCAAATAACTCCACCGAAACCGCACTTCTTACCGTATCCGATCATATCCTTACCGCCACTGACCGCCAGGATATCACCCTCCTCTGTCTCATTGATCTGTCAAAATACTTTGACGTGATGGACCACGCAAAGCTCCTTTCCAAACTTGAAACCTATTCTGTCGATCCTACCTGGTTTTCCTCTTACCTCACTGGCCATACTCAATATGTGTGTACAGCTGACGGGCGTGGAAACCGTCACCTTTCCAGATCCCTACCCAATCCTATCGGTGTCTTCCAAGGATCCTCGCTTGGCCCGCTCCTATTCCAGATTTTCGCCAACGATCTTTCCCTGCATGGCACCACAGGCGCACTTGGTGCAGTACGCTGACGATACCCAAATTCTGGTCTCAGGCAAATAAGGATCCTTCCCTCAGCTCATTGCTACCATGGAACAGGCTTTATC
This sequence comes from Chirona hameri, assembly GCA_036785665.1. Lineage (NCBI taxonomy): Eukaryota > Metazoa > Arthropoda > Thecostraca > Balanomorpha > Balanidae > Chirona > Chirona hameri. The sequence goes on along the minus strand of JAXIVJ010000013.1, from coordinate 262,071 downwards.
ATCTCTCGATGCCTGGTTCCATTCCCATGGTTGGAAAGTAAATACCGGGAAAACGGAACTCATGGTCTGTGGTTCCCGTCAAAATTGTCGTGGCATGGCCCCGACCACTATTCGGTTCCGCGAGGACATAGTGCATGAGAGCCCCACGGTGAGTAACTTTGGCGTACTGTTCGACAAGAACCTCTCGTGGGACTCACACGTATCTGCTCTCGTCAAAACATGTAACGGTATCCTCATCGGCCTGACCCACGTGCGTCATCAGATCCCTTCGTCACTTCTTCCTATCATAGTCGACACCCTTGTCATCTCGCACGTCCGATACTGTTTGACGGTGTTCGGTAACGGCTCAGAGAAAAACATGCAGCGCCTCCAAAAGATCCTCAATTTTGGCTTGCGCGCTGTCTCTGGCCGGCGTAAATTTGATCACATATCGGACGTGCGAGATGAACTGGGCTGGCTCACCGCCCGGCAGCAGTACGAACTTCAATCCCTCAATCTTCTTCACAAAATTCGCACCACCGGGGAACCACAGGCTCTCGCTTCCCGGCTTTCGACAAACTCTGAGTTTCGGTCTAGAAACACACGCCAGGACGCTGATTTGGCCCTCCCGCGCGTGAGAACCGAAGCCGGCAAGAGACGCTTTTTATATAGTGTAGCGCAGCGCTACAACGCGTTGCCGCCGGACCTGCGTGAGGCGTCTTTACCACCTTTTAAACGTCAACTCGGTGATCTTTTACATGGTGTATAATGGGTGTCGTGTATGCTTACGTCGGTCGCTGTGTGTGTGTATGATCATGGAGTGTATTTTAGTTTCTAGTATGCATGTTGCTGAGTGTCGTTTTTAACATGTCTCTACCCTTCCATGACGCGACACTCAGAATAGCCGTTTTATGCATCGGAGAGTGTTTTTACTGTCAATAAATACATACATCAATTGATTCGTCTCGACAAGCCGAATACAATTGTGAAAACCCCATTACACTACCTTGATTTGGTTACGAGTTATTGAAGAGAAGAAAAAAACATACTGGGGGTCACGAGTTGACCTCGTAGAGGGCAGAGGTCAAAGAACAGAAATGTGACATAGGGCTTTGCGTTTGGTACAAGAGTGGATCTGGTGAAAATTGGTCAAATTTAGCCATTTCCTATGGAGTTATACGTGTTTTAATTTTTCCCCATTGACTTATAATGGGCAGGTCACGAAATCGGCATGACCTTAGGTCACCGATATAACACAAATAGAGATATATGAATTGTATGTACTTATAATTTGATGACATTCTCTGAGTTTCAAACCGTTTGGTCAATCACTTTGGCTGTGGCACGACCGCAAACTTTTTGAAGGTGGGGTCACTTGACTTGACCTGGTGACTTGACCTGATATGACCCGAGGTTAATAAATTTACACCGTGTGGGTAATTGATGCTCAAACAGCTGTGCCAAATTTCGCGGCGCTGCCCGCCGCCGTTGAAACTCTGGTGACAGTGCCCTTGTTCTTATACATAGTCGAGTGATCGTTTAAAAAGTTGGGGGGATGCGTCGCCCCCCCCCCCCCCCAGCTCCAAAGTTGGGGGGGGGGGGGGCGTTGCCCCTATTGCCCCCACGGTTCCCACGTCCATGGACCCAGCTAACAATTTGACGTCACAACGTTGTGACAAGGTTGCGACATAACGACAAAATGATGACGAAACGAGGAATGAGGTTATCCCCATTCCTCACAAGTTCGATCGCAACACTCAGTCGACAGTTCATATTTCGCCCATTTTTCCCTATGGATGAACCCCCACAAGAAAAGAGGCTATTTAGCGTTATATAAACAACTGGGTAGGGTCAGGGCCAGGTTTTGCTAGGATGTTATCCCTTAGATGCCCCCCCCCCCCCCGACTGAGAGCACTGTAGACTGAGCTGCCAAGTTCCCCCAGTAGATTCCAGACCGTGGCTACGCTATTGTCCGTAGCCAGCGCTGCTATCGCCCTCCCTGACCAAGGCCCTGTTCCGAATCAGCTGTCGGCTGTTGGCAGCAGGGAATAGACTCCGCCCATAGCGCTGGGCTGACGCATTGGTTCCAAAGCGGCTGCCAACAAAATGGCAGCCGTACAGATGTAGCGCTGAAAGGACATATTCTAACACATGTGCGCGAAAACTAAAAAGATAATCATACAGCAAAGGCAGGAAAGTGATTGTGAAAGATACGGCAGAGTTCGCTGCTTTCAACCTGAAGCAAGCGCTCTTTGCTTTGTTTACAAACCCGCCTTCAACTGCGCCACTGCCGCATGCGCCAATTTCCGTGCCTTCTGACAAAACATGCGTCCTGCACCTACTTCCTCGCAGCAGCAAAGCTGGTACTTGTCAGCAGGAGTATGACGTCACCTGGTATGACGTAGTAGTACGTTATCGATCTTCCACGAATCAGGCTCTCTAATATCGGTTGACAATAGCACAGCAGCTGATTTTAAACAGGGCTCAAGCACTCGGCGAGTCGGCAGCCAGGCATACAAAACACGATGACGTCATCCTCTGTGGGGTGACGTCACCAGCCGCTGGAGAGTTGGTTGGCTCTGGCAGAGTCATCCCAGCGCCCGCACCTGCAGGCCGGATACTCCGAATTTACTCGAAGCCAACCGGCTTAAATGTGATGCTCATGTCCGCTGGCGCAGTCGGGCGTTCTTTTCGCCTTTACATGTTCGCTGAGTGTCACTTCATGTTGTACGATGCGTGTTTTTTTTATTCGACGGTTGACGTAGGTACTGAAGAAGGGAATATGTTGTCTGGTTGGTTTCTATCGGCTGATCTCTGAGAGCGTGGGTTCAATGCTCATGAGCCGCTAGATCGTATTTCAGTGGAAATAAAGGGGTGAGCTAACATTTGATCTGAGAATAACGACGTGTCGATTTACACATGAAATGATTAATGCGCATCCTACAACTCATCACACACATTTTTAAGCTTTATGTTGTTATGGGCGTCATATAACCACGAGAGTTGCGGCGCCCTAAAACACCAATCCACGACCAAACAGTATAGTCCCTACATTTCAGGGAGTACTTATATCCGATGAGGTTGGTACTTAAAGGGAATGTTTCACCTTTGTATTGGTTTTGAACTGGGATAGCCATTATCTTTGGCCGTTATTAAAATATCAAAAATACTAAGGTCAATTTCCCCAAAACTTAGCCGTTTTTAAGCAATTGAATTTATAAGTTGCAAAATGGGGTCTAGGCTAGTGCTGCCATTGGCTGACAGCCACATTTTCAACCAATCCCACTTTGTCAGCCAATCAGCGGCGGTTTATAGCTCAATAATTACGTCATCATCCCAAATTTAACAAACTTAATTCGTATAAAGTTAAACGACTTTTCGAGATAAAAAATATTACCATCGTTTTCAGCAGCACTTACTTCATATTTTCTACTACAACCAGCGCAAATTTGACAACTTTCAGAAAGGTGAAACATTCCCTTCAAGCCAATTGCCACTACATTGGAATGAAATGCGACAGATTCCACAGTCTATGTTGAAATTTGTGGACAATAACAACTCCAGCCCGACCACCTTTCTCACACTTCGGCCCAGCGCGGCGACAGGACGGGCAGTGGGCTGCAATTAAGCGCCGGCCTGGGAAGCCCGGTTGCCCGGGCTATAAAGGGAGGGCATTTATTTTACTAGCATTGCGGAACCTTACGTGGCGTAAGGTTCCGCAATGTTACTGTCCAGTGTCAATACCATCGATACTGATCGTTCAGGTCGTGTGTTGTCCTCCGACTGCCGCTCCTCGATCCCCTGTCATGACCCCTGTGACTGGTAGCGGCCGGTAGCGACACTGGCTAGCGACTGGTTTGGGTTACTGAGCATGTGGCGGCCAACGAGTCACACCTCGGGTGTGGTGGCCGCCTACCAGGCTTCAGTTTTTCCCGCAGCTTCGTCCTAGTATTCTCCCAGGTATGGGTGAAGGCACTGCAAACCCATGGACGTTCTCCCAGAACAACAAGCTCACGCCCGTATGTCTGCGTAGGGGGAATGTACCGCTCTGCGCCGTGTTCCTACCCGTATCGTGCTCTCCTTAGTGGCCCCGCGCCTGGCGACCGAGACATACCGGAGACATACCGGAGACATACCGGAGACATACCGAAGACATACCGGAGACATAATGAAGACATACCGGAGACATACCGGAGACATACCGGAGATATACCAGAGACATACCAGATACATACCGGAGACATCCGGAGACATGCCGGAGACATACCGGAGACATACCGGAGACATACCGGAGACATACCGGAGACATACCGGAGATATACCGGATACATACCGGAGACATACCAGAGACATATCGGATACATACCGGAGACATACCGGACACATACCGGAGACATACCTGAGACATACCGGAGACATACCGGAGACATACCGGAGACATACCGGAGACATACCGGAGACATACCGGAGTCATACCGGATAAATACCGGATAAATACCGGAGACATACCGGAGACATACCGGAGACATACCGGAGACATACCGGAGACATACCGGAGACATACCGGAGACATAACGGAGATATACCGGAGGCATACCGGAGACCTACTGGAGACATACCGGAGACATGCCGGGAACATACTGGAGACATACCGGAGATATACCGGAGACATACCGGATACATACCGGAGACATACAGGAGACATACCGGACATATACCGGAGACATACCGGAGACATGCCGGATACATACCGGAGACATACCGGAGACATACCGGAGACATACCGGAGACATACCGGAGACATACCGGAGACATACCGGAGACATACCGGAGACATACCGGAGACATACCGGAGACTACCGGAGACATACCGGAGACATGCCGGAGACATACCGGAGACATACCGGAGACATACCGGAGACATACTGGAGACATACCGGAGACATACCGGAGATATACCGGAGACATACCGGAGACATACCAGAGACATACCGGAGACATACCGGAGACATACCGGACACATACCGGAGACATACCGGAGACATACCGGAGACATACCGGAGACATACCGGAGACATACCGGAGACATACCAGAGACATACCGGAGACACACCAGAGACATACCAGATACAATTTGTCCTCGTTTGCACAGTTTTATTACAAAATGCCGTACCCCGTGGGTCGGATCACATCGTTTACATCACTGAGTCACATCGCAACAAGATGAGCACATCATCATCACCATAGCCATCATCATCATCATTATCATCATCACTAGGCAAGGGCGCGAATTCCCACACAACGACACTGCAATGTTGACCAGATTTGGGCGCGGACCAGCCGTCCCGTGACTCCATATCTAAGCTACGCACATATGCACACACCGATAATTAATTACATAACAGATAAAGAACAGCTGATTGGTAGTCTGACGCCAACCTGAGCTCAGGTCATGTCAAGTCACGGACCCACAGTCGCGGCACAACAAAATAGCTGAAGAGGCGAATGCGGTGTTGAGCTCGGGGAGTCTATTTGCCGTAGCTGGGGTAGGTCGGCTTGGGGCAGACGGTGACGTACTGGTTCTGGTTCTGGGTCTTGGTGACGGTCACGTACTGGTTCTGCGTCTCGGTCTGGGTGACGTACTTGTACTCGGGGTACGCCGAGGTCACCGTCTGGGTGACGTAGTGGGGCACGTTCTGGGTCTCAGTCACGTACTGCTGGCTGACCTTGGTCTCGGTGACGTACTGGTACTCGGGGTACGCCTCGGTCTGGTACGCCGTCTTGGTGACGTAGTACGGAACCTGGGCGGTCTCGGTGTAGTACTTGCTCACAACGTCGGTCTCAGTGTAGTAGGCCTTCTCGGTCTTGGTGACGTAAGAGGTATCGGTGAAGTACTGATGCTCAGTGACGTACTGGGTGTCGTACACCACCTTGGTGCTCACCTTAACCTCGGGCGCCACGTAGCTGGTGACATACTGCGTCTGGTACTGGGTACTCGGGTAGTACAGGGTCTCGGTGACCTTCTGGTACAGGGTGGTCGGCTCGAGTGCCGTGTACGTGTTGTACCGCGTCTCGTAACCGATATTGGTTGAGGTGACGGTGATGTAGTGGGTCTCTGGCTCGCAGGCGGGCGTGCCGTAGCCGGTGGCAGGGGCCGGGGCCGGAGCGTCGTACGAGGGCGCGATCGGAGGCGCGCCGTACTGGGGCTCCGCGTCAGGCTTGGGCAGCGCGGAGGCTGCGCCAACCAGAAGCACCAGGGCCAGGGCGTTCATCTTGGCTGTGTCCGACTGGTAGGCGAGCGAAAGACTGACGCTGGAGCGGCGGCGGCGGGTTTTATACTCCCGTAGTCGGCGCTCGGCGCGTCACTTTCCATCGAAGTTGTGGTGACATAGATATAAACACTGGGCGCGCCGACGGGGGAGAGGGGAGAGGGGGAGAGGGGGTCCAGGGGTCCAGGAGGTTCTCGCGAGAGATAGAAGAGGAGGACGAGGGACCAGAGGATTATTCTGGCAAGGGGGAAGAATGTGAGAGGGGAGCAGCCGCAGCACGCACCTCGCCCGCTTTCGTTCGCCGAGTGCCATACCAGAGACATATCGGAGACATGCCGAGCCATACCGGAGACGTGTCGTCATGGCCGGGAAGTCGTCCCAAGGCTGTCTCGACTGCCTCTCGTCAGTGCAGTTCACAGTATTGTATTAACAGAAAATCCAATACAATCCAAATTAAAATGCAGTAGCGGATTGGTGTAAAAGCAATTGCTTGAAGCGCCTCTCCTAAGGAGCATAACTAAAATGACAAACTGAAGTCCACATAAAAAACCTGACAGAGATGGCAGACACTAGAAATAAGAGAATAACTGAAGCAGGCAATCAGACAGCACCGATCCCGCCAACGACCCTCCGAGCAACCGTTTGGTACACGTCATGTGTCCCAGGCACCGGGCAGCCGAGGTCAGGTCAGCAGGCAGAATGGGTAATGTGTGAATGTTGGGGTGTGGAGATGAATCGACGGGGGCGTATAATCAATGTTTGTAAGTGGTGGGCAATGGACGTTCCTTTGGCTCTTGTTGAAATTTGTGTCGAAAAGGAGGGTTTTCTTTGAGCCGGGAGGTTATCGAAGTTGGGTATGATAGTTTGTATCGCGCTGAATAATTGTCATCGATTAGTGGCATGTATGGGGCACCAGAGTATGTAATGGATGGTATCTTCGTGACGGTGACCGCAGATCCATGAGGGACTTGGTGTACTCTGGTGTTGGATTCGGAAGAGGTGTGCATTCAGTGCAGACTTGTCAGTGATTCAATGTGAATCGACTACTTTTGATTGAATCATTCTTATTTCAAATGAATGACTCATGAATCGATTCACCTCATGCGCAAACCTGTTGTGAGTCACTGATTGAATCATTCATACAGAGAAAATAGGCTGATTGAATCATTCATTGCTCAAAGAATCATTCTTTTTTGGTCGAACAGCATAAACTGTCCACAAAATATGCTAGCGGCCCAGCATTCATATGTGCCCTGTGGACAAACCAGGCAATTAATGGCCAATTATATGAGCTATGTCCTGAGCTGTAGCCTGTAATTCATCTATGCGTAAAGAAAGCGAGGCTTTGTGTCCAACTCCAGTGGGCACAAAGCCACTGTTCAATCAGCCCTAACTAGGTGAATACCTTGGAACTGGTAGGGTTAGGGGTAGGTACCTAAATTCTTAGAAAAGGTAACTAACTCATACTTTGGTTCATAAACCACACAGCACACGCACACCTTTTTCACACGAAAAAATTATAAAAAGGTACCCACCTTTTCCTAATTTATAGGCTATACCATATCAAAAACTAAATCATAAACAAACATTTGCATGACCTCCGCATGTCCCAAATATCACTGTCGCATCGGCGCCGTTTTATTCCACATCATGCTTTATAAAAAATAATACCTAATGCAAAATCAAAATAAATGTTCTATTCGCTTAAAAAAGTGAAACGTAAAGTCATTAATGCTTTTGGAACTTGGAATTTGCAATTATAATAAATATTATAAATATAATTTTGTAATCAAAATAAACAACACGCGTGTCCAATTGGCTCACATTCACATTCACATTCGAAAAACATTCGCGGACTATTTGTATTGGCTTCAAAATTGGTACACAGATAGATCACGACCTAGTGATCATTCTGGTACAATCTTAGAGTCGCACATTCAAAATCAAAGGATTTAGAGCAGGTCATATGTTTAAGGTCAAACAGCAGACTATTCTGATGTGCATGCAAATTGGAACACAGGCAGAGCATGACCTCCCTATCACGCCCATAAAATCTTAGAGTCGCACATTCAAAATCAAAGGAGTTAGACAAAGAAGTCCACACTTCCCTTCAATGTTGAGTGATTGGAATCAAGATTGAATCATTCATTATGGTAATGCTGAGTGATTGAATCATGATTGAATCATTAATTATGGTAATGTTGAGTGATTGAATCATGATTTAATCATTCATTATGGTAATGTTGAGTGATTGAATCATGATTGAATCATTCATTATGGTCCGTGAATCACTGTGAATCGACTCATGACAAATATGAATCATTGACAAGTCTGATTCAGTGTCGTTAATCCGACGCGAAGTCTTGTGTGGTGTGTTTCCTGTTTTGTTTTGCCGTATGAGTGTAACGCTGGTGGTTCTGTGTTTGTATTTGTATTTGTATTTGCTCTGCAGCACATTCCAACATACCATGTACTTACGGTGGTAATATACACGATTGGCCATTACTGTACTATCTCATGCATTAAAAAACAATTTGGGCTAAAGAAACACTCATTCATCATCGCACGTGCACCACATCACACACAAATACACATAATAAATGTGCGCTCATGTCCCACTAACTGGCAGACACCGTGGTCGCAAAGCATGCTCGGTTCAGCGCCCTCACATGGTGTGGCAGGAGATTGTAATCCGTCGGGGCACGATACACAAACTGCCGCTTGCCACTGTTGTGTCGCACCTGTGGCAGACGGATGTCGTTGGACTGACGAGTGTTCCTACCGGTCGTATCAACGTTTGAATTGAGACTGTCTGCCAGTGGTAGTGGCTGTCCTGTTGTCAGTGGCGGATCCAGGATTTTCTAAGGCAGGGGCTTCAGGTCCGAGGGCGGCATGTTTCATCGGTGACAGGGGCGACATGGTCTAGACGGGCGCCAATCCAATATGTCAATTAACCCGGCAGTCACTGGGGTATATTCTGTAACAAGACTCACTGGGGGGGAGGGCTTTTTTAGACCCTTCCCCTGGTATCTGCAGAACCAATGATCGCAGCGGGACGCGCAAGGCGGCATTCGAAAGCGCTCAATGAGATAAACCTAACGCAAGCTTAAAAATTTCAAATTAAGGTCACATGTCAGGTCACGGTCAAGTCAAACGTCAAAATCGAGGTATTTGAGTTTATGGACAATACTTGCCATCCATGGCCTTCGATTGCGCCTATAATCACCCAAAGTGCTGTCAAAAGTATGTGACATATCCCACATGAGCTAAAGTGAGATTGTTGCAAAAGATCAAGGTTAAGGTCAGGTCACAAAAGGTCACTACACACAAATTATCTACGAAAGTCATGCAGCACATGTTTTATGGATGCTTTTACGCGTAGAATTCGACAGTGGTAGTCATTTTGCCACCTGACTTAGTTTACGTGAAGTTAGTGTCAAGTTCAGGTCAAGTTCAGGTCACTGAAGGTCAAAATTTGAAATTGATAAATCGAAATAAAAAATCATGTTTCTATATCAGTTGTATCTAAAACAAACAGTGCTGGCATTTATTTGTCTGTATTCAGTCAATACAAGCCAACAAACGCAATTTCAAAATACGATGTCATGATTTACCCATATTTTATATGCCATGACAGTCAAAAAAGATGATATCATTTTGAAATTTGGTATGTAGTTGCCCATATGTCGTTATCTGACATATATTCCGTTTTTTTCAATATCTTTGAAATTTTTGATTTGTGAGCATTTTCTGACTAAATTTTTCCATTGGTTTCTCAAAAGGTGTAAGAATGATGCCCGGAAAGGTACTGAAATTTTGGCGTCGATATCTCCATTAGTTATTGAGATATTCCTAATATTCTTAAAGGGAGGGGGGGGGGGGGGCTAACCCCCCCCCCCCCCCAGTGACTCGCGGGTTAAAGAAGTCAAATATGCCTATTCCTTAACCCGCGCCCCTGGAAGGCAGAATCTGCCCCCTCCCGGATTTTCTCAATGTCTTGAAAACTATGATAGATATTGACGTGAAACGTTCCGTAGCTTATGTTGCATCCATTTTACGTCTTCTTTCAACATATATCAGTTGGGCAAACTACAGAGAGGTGATCAAAAATAGATCAATCAATTTGTAAATTTTGTTATGCCCATATTTGGGCATATATGCAGTATCAAACTGTGAGGCCTATGTCATTAGTCCAATTCGGAGCAACATACGCATACTCGGAGGTTAAAAAGTGTTGGAGAACATGTTGTATAATATCGGAATATATATCGGAATAATAAATGTAGCCAGATTCGGCAATTGCCCTTATTAAACTGTAAATGACTTATAACGATCTAAATATTGATACCGCGACGTAACGACCACAGCGTGAAATTAATTTTTAGATCGGTCGTCAGCCTCGGTCGTCAGCCAGCTAAACCAATTTTAGATTTCACAGTCAGGTGGCGAATCAAAATTTAGATCGCTGAGGCTGCTGCGAGTGTCCAAATTGAGATCACCGACCCTTACTTTGGCCATATCTGCCAAAGTAGGGATCTGATCATACAAGTACAAGAAAATATGATGGCGCGATTCGTGCAGTTTCAACTGAAAAAAATCCAGGCGTGATGACATTTTTTGAGGGGTGATATGGTGTTTGAAGTTGTGAATGTCAGGAAAACAATCAATTTTTAGATCGGATCTCATCATAAGGGCATGCTCCGCCCATTTTAATGACGTCACGACCTAATTTTTGATCGATTAATTTGTAGATTGCCTCCCCGTAGTTTGCCCAACTGATGTCATTCAAATTAGTGAACTAGTTTGGGAGATAATGACGTTTTAGTGACGTCAGGTCATGCAATTTTTGGTGGAAAAACGATAAATGTTTGAAAAACCGTAGAAAATCGAGTTGTAAAGTAAATTTCAAAAAAGTCAAATGAAAGAAAATGTAATTTTCTTCAAAATGGCTATCTCGGATTTGCATTTTTGTTAGTTTTTACCCCCCCCCCCAAATAACTAAAAAAAACTTATTTCTTTAGGAAAAATCCCACAAAATCTACATTTTTAAAGATATAAAAAACGGAATATCTATTGGATAACCAAGTGTGAACGATACCCACACCAAATTTCAAAGTAAAATCTTTATTTTTGACTGACTTATGGCTCCCAAGTATGATTAACTCATGACGTAATTTGTTGAAATTGCATTTTATGGCTTTTAAATACCACATACAGACAAATCAATGCCACCACCACTGTATTTGTTAGACAAAACTGGTCTAGAAACATGACTTTTTTATTTATATTAATCAATTTCAAATTTTGACCTTATGCAACCTGACCTTGACCTGAACTTCGCCTAAGAGCCCTTATATGGGGTAAGGGGGTAAAATGGGCTAATTCTATCAAATTATACGTGTAAAATAACCCATAAAACGTGTATCGCATGACTTTCGTAGACCTTTTACCAATAGTGATATTTGCTGACTGCCCTTGACGGCTTGACCTTCGCTTACAATCTCAATTTACCTAATGCGGAAGATGTATTATGCCTCTGAGAGCACTTTGTGCCATAATAGTTGCAATATAAGGCTTTAAATAGAAAGTATAGCAAATCAACCCAAATACTTTTTTGTTGACATTTTTACATTTCACCTGACCGTGACCTGACATGTGACCTTATTTTGAACATTTAACGTATGTTTTACGTGCGCCTTATTGAGAGCTTTCGATTGCTTTCTTGCGCGTCTCGCTGCGGTTATTGGTTCGGAAGATAACGAGGTGGCAGTATATGCCCCCCCCCCCCGATCGGCTAAATACCCCAGCGGGGCGCGGGACCCTTTTGAAAGTCTGGTAGCATAATCAAAGGTCCGACTGCGGATCTATGTATACGTAGGTTTACATGGTTCACAAGATTTACATGATTTTTTTGTATTCTCTGAGCTAACTACATGTAGCCTGGACAAGCAAAACATATATATTGTCGCAACATCGGGAAACTAAGTTGCATACGTGGATAAACAAGGATCAGAATCTTGTGTAACGACTAGAGGTGGCAAAAGTTGACAATTTTTAACCCAGACCGACCCGGTCCCAAAAGCTGAAAAATGCACCCAGTTATACCCGGTGCAAGGCAACTTTGAACCCAGCGGACCCAACTAGCAAAATGTTGTCTCGCAACTAATATTGGCAAATCTGCACTCTACAGTTAGTGCAATTAAACTAACTCTTGTAGTTGCAAATACATACAGTTCAGATTGGCCAACAGCACAAAGAAACATGCGTATCAGTGTGCCTACTTGCGTGAAACCAGCATGAAACATAAGTTGGACCCAGTCTGTACCCGGTATCATTTGACGGGACCCAGTCTAGGATCATCTGGGTCCAGAGTGGGTCTAGAGACCGGGTCCTCGGGTCCACGTTTTGCCAACTCTGGTTACGTCAATTCAGTCGTTCTTATTGGTTCGCGCCAATCCAAGGGGATTATAAAACGTTTTCGGCGTCAGTCACCGATTTTACAATTTGACATTTGGTCTCAAGATCAAATTGAACCTCCTGCTTCCCAGAATCAGGTCCATTTTGACCTTACAGGTCTCCTTCGAAGTCAAATTCAATGCAAAAGGACGGAAAACGCTGTAGCGCCCAAAGTTTGCGTCCGATTGCAACACAAATGGTCTCAAACGATGCCCCCGTGCCCATTTCCAGGATGACAAGTATTCTTAGAGTACATTTGTTCCCAGTGACCTTCAAGGTCAAAGGACGGGGAACGCTGTAACGCCCAACTTTGGGCGCTAACTTGAAGGTCACGGGGCACAACTCTAAGAATGTTTGTCATTCTGGAAATGGAAAGGACGGGGGAAAATGCCGTCCTTTGCCCCTGAATTTGACATGAAAGGTCACAGGGCTTGACTTTGAAGGTCATGGGACACAGCTCTGAACATGCTTGTCATCTTGGAACTGGGCACAAGGAATCGTTTGAGACCAATGTCTCGCGATCGGACAGTAACTTTGGGCGCTACAGCGTTCCCCATCGTTTGACCTTTAATTTGATCTTGAAGGAGACCAGTAAGGTCAAAATGGACCTGATTTTTTAAAGCAAGAGGTTCGTTTTGACGTTAGTCCTCCTGACCAAATCGCGTAAAAATCCGTGACCGACGCTGAAAACGTTTCTGTGGAGCTGTGAACATCATGGACATTGGACATTCACCCAAGCTATTTGTAGGCGCCCCGAGTGTGAAAGGTACAATACGTCAGCACCTTCAACGCCTCGCCAGGCATATTCAAAAAAATGTCACGGTTATTTCATGGGGGTCAAGGCCTCTTCGTAGGCGCCATCCAGGGCGCTATCGGGAGTGGGGAGGGGGGCAAAAGCGTATTATTGGTTTCGAAGGTCACGGGTGCCCGGTCGCCGTCGCGTCGGAGGGAAGCTGAAGGCGTCGGGGCGCCATTTATTTATTTATTTATTTATTTCACATAATCAGGTCGTTCCACTGTGACAGGGTTATTCCACGACCATCGAACAAGATCAGACAGTTGTCAAATCAACCTAAACACGACTAAAAAAGAAGTCAAAAAAGTTACACAAATATTTACAATGGATGAATCATGCAAGTAGCAAGTCACGAATCTTGGTCTTGAACGGTGGCATAGCCAGGCCAGAGTGCCCATTGACAATCACGAGTCGGTTATACAGCTCAGCAGCTCGGTACGCACATCGTCGTTTCCCATTATTGTTTTTGACACGGGGCAAGCTTAGATGGTGAGACTGCCTAGTATCACGGCGCACATGCTCGCGGTTGTATGTGATGCACGAACGCAACAAGTCAGGTTTTTCGTAAGTGTGTATACCGTGCAGCAGACAAAGATCAAAATACGACACCATGTCAGACGTACCCAACCATCTGAGATCACCGATGACATCGGAAATATGGTCATGCTTTCGCCTCCCGGAAATGACCCTGGCTGAGAAGTTAAACACTTTCTGCAACTTGGTAATGTTCGTGCGGTTAGCGCTCCCGTAGACTTGTACACAATACCGTACATGGGAAAGGACCAGGGCGTCCACTATCCTCGGTAGTACACTCAATGGAATTATATGTCTGATGTGCAGAGTCCGATTAGGATACCGAAACAGCGGTTGATGATGTGGTCTATGTGAGCCGCCCAAGAGAGTTCAGAGTCCATGACTACCCCTAGGTTTTTCACGAACTTGGAGAAAGGTAGGAACTGGCCCATGAACTTGATCTGTGGGGGATCCCTGATCTGGACCAGCTGGCGACGGTCGCCGCACAGGAAGAGCTCTGTCTTGCTGGCGTTCACCATCATACCATGCTGGAGGAACCAGGTGCACAGCATATCGAGAATATTCTCCAGCGCCAGCTTCAGCCCTGGTAGCCTGCTGCTGGGGTTAATGATTGCCACCTGAGAATCATCGGCATAGCGGACCAAGGAGGTGCGGAAGCCGCTGATGCTGGAGGGGATGTAGCAGCTGATGTTGTTGCTGATGACGTTGAACAGCAGTGGCCCCAGGCAGCTTCCCTGATATGTGCCGATGTCAATGGTAAGGGGCTCGGAGAGAGTGTCACCCACCCGCACGCGCTGTGTGTGACCTGCCAGGTAGCTCTTGATCCAACCTGTTCAAATCTGAAGCTGCTCAAGGCTGTTCAGCAGTGTCGAGTGGTCCACGACATCAAAGCAGCGACTGAGGTCAATTAACGTTAAAAGAGATATTTCTGATTGGTCCATACCCTGGAGGATCTGGTCGGTCATGGATAAAAGAGCAGTGGTGGCGGAGTGGCGCGACATAAAACCGTGCTGGTACTGAATAGAAAGTGGTAATGAAGGTAGGCGGTGATCTACTGATGGACAAGTTTCTCAATGATTTTGCAAATGGCCGGAACGTTGGTGATGGGTCGGAAATTGGATGCTTGGGAGGGGTCACCTCTTTTATGAAGAGGGATGACGACGGCACACTTCCAGCTGGCAGGGACTAATGTTAATGATGCGCAGTAAAAGATGTCCGATGTCATTAAAACAAAGCTTAACCATTTGTATGGGCACATCATCAGCCACACATGAGTCCTTGTTAGGCAGACCGAGAATGACGCCCTGAAGCTGGTCTCGTGACACGGGAAGGATGTTGAGAGCCCCGGTGTGGACACGTGGAAGCCTAGTGCCCGCAACCTTGGAGTGACTTTTGACCGGTCACTCACCTTCTCTGCGCACATTACAGGCGTGAAAACTCGCTGCAATGGGCTGCTGTGCCCTGTCCTGTCCCACATCAGACTTAGTCTCCCCAGCGAGCTCATTGACTAAAATACATAATTGTGGCCCGCTTGCTACCGCAATGCGAAGGTAACCAAATTCCATAGTGTATAGTCAAGCTGATCATGCCCGTTCCGCTCCTGTCTCCCGTTTCAGATACCGTCCCGTTCCCGTCCCGTTCCGTCCCCGTCTCCGTCCCGTTGCCGTCCCGTTGCCGTCCCGTTGCCGTCCCGTTGTCGTCCTGTTGCCGTCCCGTTGCCGTCCCGTTGCCGTCCCGTTGCCGTCCCGTTGCCGTCCCGTTACCGTCCCGTTACCGTCCCGTTACCGTCCCGTTACCGTCCCGTTCCCATCCCGTTCCCGTCCCGTTCCCGTCCCGTTCCCGTCCCGTTCCCGTCCCGTTTCCGTCCCGTTTCCGTCCCGTTCCCGTTCCGTTCCCGTCCCGTTCCTGTCCCGTTCCCGTCCCGTTCCCGTCCCGTTCCCGTCCCCGTCCCGTTCCCGTCCCGTTCCGTTCCCGTCCCGTTCCCGTCCCGTTCCCGTCCCGTTCCCGTCCCGTTCCCGTCCCGTTCCCGTCCCGTTCCCGTCCCGTTCCCGTCCTCGTCCGTCCCGTTCCTGCCCCGTTCCGTTCCCGCCCGTGCATGCCCCGAATCCCAGTGTACATTACGCAATCACTGCCAGACAGCCCGGCAGCGCGGCGACTGTGGTCAGCGCGGCAGACAGTCACTTCATCCCACTCCTCCCCCCTCTACACTACAGCTTCGAGGCAGAGGCCAGGCGGCGCGCGCCGCTTCCGTATGACAGTTGCGGTAGTAAACAAGTGGCCCTCAATCCTATAGCACTGCAGCAAGCCCGCAACCCTCGTCGAATCTGACCACGCCGGACTGCGCGCCACCTAGGGCAAAGTTGCGCACTGCTAGTATCGGACCTTGCCAACTCGGCCTGGACAGAAGATATGCACTGCACTGTACAGGTTACGGCAAAAGTAATGGTAAGTACTACTGAAGATGGCTACAACCTAGCAGCGTTTCTAAACAAACAATAGATATCCCTGACAAACTATGCGGTACATCTCTGTCCTACACATATACAGCTTTCTATCACTTTTCACCATTCAAATTAAATCACCTTCAAATAAAATCACAATTTCGAAAAACCTGCTTCTCTTCCCACTTATGTGCACTGGGGCACCTCGACCCTCAGACCGCCTCTGATCGGAGAGTTGTAAGCCCACGCCGGCACGGAATCGGGCGTAGTAGATCGCATTTAGCGCCTAGCAGGTCTACGAGTAGAGACTATTCAACTAGAGGCTACCAAATTGGAATATTAATTATTATAAATACAGGCGCGGGCTAAGGAATGGATCGTCGAAGCTTATCAAAACATTTGAAAAAGTTGTAAAAAGTTTCGCACAATAATCCTTCGTAAAAACGGCTATTATGCCAATTGTTTTTAAAAATTGGGGCTCGCAACCACTAACTAGGCCGTCGTTGGTGCATAAGTTAAATGCTAATTGTGATACCTTTTTATTAAATGTGTATTGATTGTAAAGGATAGAAGGGCACATAATTCTAATGGACAGAGTGCAAACATATTTTCCATACTATTTGAACATTTCGTCAAAAAGCAATACCAGATTTGTCGGAACCGAAATTCGTTACCAAGTACTTACTAGAGCACCGGTCGTTACAAGTGAGGAACGCTTATCAACTTTAAGTTAAAATACATTTCGTTAGGAATATTTATATGCAAAATGTGATCAATTTACAACAGATTTTGGTCTCGTCCGTCAATTTCAAGTAATACTCAATTGTTGTGGGAGAAGGTTTACTTCCCTTTAACCCGCGCCGTGCCGGGGGGGGGGGGGGGGGGCGTTTAGACGGCCGCCCTAAGGTGTTTCGAGGATAGCGAAACAACGGCGGATCGCAGCGCCACCGTTTTTGGCACAGCTGTTAGAGCATCAATTGCGCACATTACATTTTAAAAGAATACCTCGGGCAATCTCAGGTCAGGTCACCGGACCAGGTCACGGGACCCCACCCCCAAAAATGTTTCCGGTTGTACCACAGCCACAGTTTTTAGCCCACCGATTTCTTATTAACAAGATTTCATAATGGAAATAGTACCCACAATACTTTTATCTCGGTTTCGTATATAGGTGACCTAAGGTCGGGTCAATTTCGTGACCTCCACATTATAAGTCAGTGGGGAAATAATTAAATACTTCCTATTCTGAGGATACGAAGTATATCAGCCCAATTCCTTCTGGATCATGTTATCATAGGCTAATCTTGAAGTTCCAGGTGCAATTTTTGTTCAGTGACCCCTACAGGGTCAGATGAGATCACCCGAGGTCACCAACACCTTGTTGCCAATAACTATCGACAAAATCAAGATAGATAAGTGAAACTGGCACCAATTTGTTTGTAACGTCAAGGCACGTCTCACAATGTGCAACATGACCTAATCGGGTCACCACTTGCCTTGAACTTAGGTCAAATTTTAAGTTGACCTAATCTGGTCATCATGCATAAGATACGAATCGCCTTGAGAAGACAAACATGATGGCGTCAAAAATATTGCCCTATGGCGGTTAGGTAAACAGATATTTATGAAAACTGTTTTGCTAAAAAAATAGGTTTTTGACATGTAATGAGCTATGGAGCCTAAACTATTGACTTAACCCTATTCCCTACGGGCGGCCAGAGTTACGTTAACCTGCGGGAGGGGCGGATTCTGCTCCTCCGCCCCCCCCCCCCCAGAGATCTCGAGAACCGCTCAGTCGATTTCGATGAGGAAAACACCATTCGATTCGTCATGACAAGATTTCTCTTTTTGGACCCCCAACTTTTTGTTTTGTTCAAAACTGGGGGGGGGGCGCCAGGGGGCAAAAGTTCCGAAAATTTTGGGTGTTTTTCAAGGTCATTGCGGCCATGTGGTTCGACCAATTTTCATGCTTCAAACGTTTTTGAGCTTCAAATGTACTGGTATTGAATATATCAAAAGACCAAAAACAAAAACAAAAAGCATAGGCATATTCAGGAAATGTAAAATTGGGGGATTTTCTGGACAAAAATATGTGCTGTTCGTGATTGTTTGGGACGACATGAACGTCACATGTGGACATTATATGCTGTGATTTGTTAAATTTGATATATTGCGCATAGGCGGATCAAGTAAAAAAACATGGGGCACCATGCGCGTAACGCTTTTATCATCTTACTAAATTGAAGTTGGACCTAATTTAAAGGTGGGTATCGCCTCCCATTTTGTATCCTTAGTGCGCCTCTGCCCAAAAAATGTGTACAATCCCATTAGCTATGATGCATATTGCATTGAAATTGTTTCTGACGCATGTATTGCACTTCAAACCACGAAGGAGGTATGCGACGCAAAACCGCATTCGTAACACCCTTCCCAAAACAGGAGCCTGGAACCACCTCTGCTGGATTTTTTTTTCTTCAAAATTTTGACGCAACACGTGCCATTCAATTTTGGGAAAAGTCACAAAGTTTCAGGACGCTAGGTCTAACGGTTGAGAAGCGGCAAGTGAAAACCCACCGGGAGGGGCAGAATCTGCCCCCGCAGGGAATAGGGTTAAGCTAAAATCTAAGAAACTCTGGCGATTGAATTTTTGAAGAGATTTCCAATGCCTTTTTTCCCTTTGTTCCTGCCTACATAGTACCTTTGATATCTGGCGATTTCTGGAGCGAAGTCCTAAAACTTGAAAATCTGACCCTTGATGGCCTCTGGTGACCTCAATATTGACCTGAGAAAAACAAATGCCTGAAATAGTTTCAAAATGCATTTTGACGAACTTTCGAGCGGTGTTTGTGGTTTTTGTTTACGTCCCATAGGAGCCGAGTTAGAGGGGGCGTCGAAACGCTCCCCCCCCCCTCCCGACACGGGGAAGGTGGCACCGAGAGCACCAGTACGGTGCGGGTTAACCCTATTTGTAACAGGCTCCTGGCTACCCCTATTTGTAACAGGGGGGGGGGGATTCCGCCCCCCCCGGAGATCTCGAGATCTACCCGTCCGATTTTCAAAAATGAAACGGTATTTGGTTCCCCTCAACACGATCTACATTTCTAAATAATAAAACAAAATCTAAATTTTGTATAGGGGGACAATAGGGGGGCAAAAACTACAAATTTTAGTGGTATTTTTGATGCAACATAGCTTTCATGTTTATCGACCGATTTTAACACAACTAAAAGGAATCGATAGAGACTGAATTGGACATTGATATATGACGGTGACGTTTGAAAATGTAAAAATAATAGGCGTGTGCAGGTCACTCAATATGAGGGTGAAGTAAATGCGTAATAAAACCATTTTTTATGTTTTTTTTTATAAATGAAATGGTATGTGATTGTGACATTATACAATACAGTTATAAATCTTCTTTTTTTGCCATAGGTGGTACCAGGTTAGTGAAAAAGGGAGGTCAAATTGGAAAAAATATTAACCGCAGACAAGTTGCTACCCAGCACTATAAATATATTACTGATCGTAGATAGTTCCTTTTTGCATTTTGTACTTCATCTAGGCGTATCCAGGATCCAAACTGGGGCGGCGCAAGTCCTTTCGATAAGTATATTATCCGCTATTATGATACTAACTAGTCAACAGTAACTATTTCACTTACAACTTCAATTAACATTGCTTACCCCCCTTTTTGCCCTACCTGGTCTCGCCTATTATCTTATAATCGTTCGTAGAGTAGCCTGCGGTGCGTGTTTCATCCGAAAACTGCAGTATGTTATGTCATTGTACGCCCATGCCTCTTAGTATCCTTGCAATAATATGACCCCCTTTATTCCATTCCTGAGCGCGCCTCTGCAAAAAATGACTTTATTCCCTTTTCTGGCCTCATATGTGCATATATCATTACAAGCTAAACGTCTATTGCGCCGTAATCGCTGGCATATCGTCATCACCATGCCAGCCACGCCCCGTTTCATGTGCCTGAACACGCCCCTGAAACTCTATATGTAATAAATTATGCAAATAATGAAAGCAGAAGCTATCTTGTACCTCTTGATACCTATAAATGCCCCTTACATCGCTCTATTGGCTTCCCGCCAAGCATTGAATACTTCCTGGAAACCCCCCTTTTCAAGCCCTGAAACCGCCTCTGCCATGGAATTTTTATGATATTTCATTAACATGAACTAATTTGCACTTGTTACAATCACCGTAAACCGATGTAACTCCTTCATACTTGAGACAGTTAGGAAAAAACCGTGAAGATCGCATTTCCGTATTATCGCCAAATGTCGCCTCCGAACCCACCCAAAACTGTGCCCTGGAACCGCCTCTGTTCAGGTTAAGAATTCAAAATTTTGACTCCAAATGTGGTCTTCAATTCTATGAAAAGTCCCAAAATTTGATGGGCCTGCTCCCCGCCGTTCTGGCGATATCTGCGAAAAACATGAGGGGGTCGGAATCCGCCCCCCCCCCTCCCTGCTGCAAATAGGGTTAAGGATGTTTTAAATTGTTTTACTTTTTTATTTTGGGATTGACTTATTAGAAATTGAATTTGCCTTTTTATTTTGAAATTGACTTATTACAATTTTAATTTGAATAATTTGTATTTGAACCAGAATTATTCGTATTTAAATTGGAATTATTTTTATTTGAACTTGATTTATTTTAATTTGAAGTTAAAAAGTGTAGTTACTGTGAATTGTAACTGGATGTCCAATTTGACATGACTTGTGAGCCATTTTGAAACTCTGGTGGGCCAAGTGGTCCACCAGTTAAAATGTTAGAGGAGGCCCGGAAACGCACACCTCTCCATCCCTCCAACTCGCCTCACATCCTTCCACCGTTCATATATCCCTTCCACTATCAGACAGTAGAATCTACTTCCCGCAGCTTTGCGCAACACCAAATCCCACACCCTCGTCGGATTTGGTGGTCACTCCAACGTCGATGGTGAGTGACGCGCTGAGCGCCGACTGCGGGAGTATAAAACCCGCCGCCGCCGCTCCAACGTCAGTCTTTCGCTCGCCTACCAGTCGGACACAGCCAAGATGAACGCCCTGGCCCTGGTGCTTCTGGTTGGCGCAGCCTCCGCGCTGCCCAAGCCTGACGCGGAGCCCCAGTACGGCGCGCCTCCGATCGCGCCCTCATACGACGCTCCGGCCCCGGCCCCTGCCACCGGCTACGGCACGCCCGCCTGCGAGCCAGAGACCCACTACGTCACCGTCACCTCAACCAAGATCGGCTACGAGACGCGGTACAACACGTACACGGCTCTCGAGCCTACCACCCTGTACCAGCAGGTCACCGAGACCCTGTACTACCCGAGTACCCAGTACCAGACGCAGTATGTCACCAGCTACGTGGCGCCCGAGGTTAAGGTGAGCACCAAGGTGGTGTACGACACCCAGTACGTCACTGAGCATCAGTACTTCACCGATACCTCTTACGTCACCAAGACCGAGAAGGCCTACTACACTGAGACCGACGTTGTGAGCAAGTACTACACCGAGACCGCCCAGGTTCCGTACTACGTCACCAAGACGGCGTACCAGACCGAGGCGTACCCCGAGTACCAGTATGTCACCGAGACCAAGGTCAGCCAGCAGTACGTGACTGAGACCCAGAACGTGCCCCACCACGTCACCCAGACGGTGACCTCGGCGTACCCCGAGTACAAGTACGACACCCAGACCGAGACGCAGAACCAGTACGTGACCGTCATCAAGACCCAGAACCAGAACCAGTACGTCACCGTCTGCCCCAAGCCGACCTACCCCAGCTACGGCAAATAGACTTCCCGAGCTCAACACCGCATTCGCCTCTTCAGCTCTCTTGTTGTGCCGCGCCTGCGGGTCCGTGACCTGACATGACCTGAGCTCAGGTTGGCGTCAGATCACCAATCAGCTGTTCTTTATCTGTTATGTAATTATTTATCGGTGTGTACATATGTGCGTAGCTTAGATATGGAGTCACGGGACGGCTGGTCCGCGCCCAAATCTGGTCAACATTTCAGTGTCGTTGTGTGGGAATTCGCGCCCTTGCCTAGTGATGATGATAATGATGATGATGATTATCATGTGCTCATCCTGTTGTGATGTGACTTAGTGATGTAAACGATGTGATCCCGCCCACGGGGTACGGCATTTTGTAATAAAACTGTGCAAACGAGGAGAAATTGTATCTGGTATGTCTCCGGTGTGTCTCCGGTATGTCTCCGGTATGTCTCCGGTATGTCTCCGGTATGTCTCCGGTATGTCTCCAGTATGTCTCCGGTATGTCTCCGGTATGTATCCAGTTTGTGTCCGGTATGTCTCCAGTATGTCTCCGGTATGTCTCCGGAATGTCTCCGGTATGTCTCCGGTATGTCTCCGGTATGTATGTGGTATGTCTGCGGTATGTCTCCGGTATTTCTCCGGATGTCTCCGGTATGTCTCCGATATGTCTTCGGTATGTATCCAGTATGTCTCTGGTATGTCTCCGGTATGTCTCCGGTATATATCAGGTATGTCTCCGGTATTTCTCCGGTATGTCTCCGGTGTGTCTCCGGTATTTCTCCGGTATGTCTCCGGTATGTCTCCAGTATGTCTCCGGTGTGTCTCCGGTATGTATCCGGTATGTCTCCGGTATGTATCTGGTATGTCTGCTGTATGTATGTGGTATGTATGAGGTATGTCTCCGGTATTTATCTGGTATGTCTCCGTTATGTCTCCCGTATGTATCCGGTATGTCTCCGGTATGTCTCAGGCATGTCCCGGCATGTCTCCGGTATGTATCCGGTATGTATCCGGATGTCTCCGGTATGTCTCCGATATGTCTCCGGTATGTCTCCGGCATGTCTCCGGTATGTCTCCGGTATGTCTCCGGTATGTCTCCGGTATGTCTCCGATATGTCTCCGGTATGTCTCCGGTATGTCTCCGGTATGTCTCCGGTATGTCTCCGGTATGTCTCCGGTATATCTCCGGTATGTCTCCGGTATGTCTCGATCGCCAGGCAGGGGTCACTAAGGAGAGCCCGATACGGGTAGGAACACGGCGCAAAGCGGTACGTTCCCCTACGCAGACATACGGGCGTGAGCTTGTTGTTCCGGGAGAGCGTCCATGGGTTTGCAGTGCCTTCACCCATACCTGGGGGAAGACTAGGACGAAGCTGCGGGAAAGACTGAAGCCTGCAAAGCGGCCACCACTCCGGAGGTGTGACTCGTTGGCCGCCACATGCTCAGTAACCCTTACCAGTCGCTAGCCAGTGTCGCTATACCGGCCGCTACCAGTCACAGGGGTCATGACAGGGGATCGAGGACCGGTAGTCGGAGGACAACACACGACCTGAAAGATCAGTATCGATGGAATGACACTAACAGCAGTAGTGGCGTAAGGTTCCGCAATGCTAGTAACATAAAGGCCATCCCTTTATAGCCTGGGCAACCGCGCTTTCCAAGCTGACGCTTAAAGGGAATAGTTCACCTTTAACATGGGGTTTTGAACTGAAATAGCAGATTTGTAGAGCATATCGAAAAATTGCGTTGTGGTGAAAGCATTAACTCGCTAGTTCCCCAGTAGAATGCAAGGCTTTCATATTTACTGAGGAAACTTTCTCCCCAGTTTCCCCAGTGGTAGCTACGCCCATGGCACCGGACCAGCTGACAAACGGATCGACCTATGAGATATGGAACGGTGTGAGGAACCTGAAGACGATGCTCTTACATGAACCTTTGGCAATTATTCCACTCATTACCCAGTTTTGTGCCTTCTGCAAGCTCGAATTTGCGTCCGATAAACGAGCAATGGCTAGTCCCGTTCGATGGATCACAGGTTGATAAATACAATTTTGGAACAATTTAGTGTAACCCCAAATACGTTACTGAACTTTTGACTTTATGACATGAAATGTTACGTAAAATTTGGTTATTAACACGCGCCCTGGAGGGGGGCGAAATCCGCCCACCCCTCCGGTTTTTCGAGGATAGCGCAAAAACGGCGGCGCGCAGCGCCGCCGTTTTTTGTATACCTGTTTAGAAATTAACTTCCCGCATCTTGTAAAATTCTTGGCCTCAGGTCATCTCAGGTCAGGTCACCAGACCAGGTCACGTGATGACCTCAACTCCAAAACGTTTGCAGTAGTACCACAGCCACAGTTTTACGCCGATCGGTTTCAATCTTGCAGGACTTCATAAGGTCATAGATACCAACAATTTGTTTATCTCGGATTTATAATATCGGTGACCTAAGGTCAGGTCAATTTTGTGACCGCCAACACGGTTTTATCAATAACTATCGACATAATGAAGATAGAGAAGAGAAGAGAAAAAGAGAAGAGGTACCAATATGTTTGTCTCGTCGAGACACGTCTCCCAATATGCAACATGACCAACTTGGGTCACCACTTGACCTTGACCTGAGGTCAAATTTCTCAGGTGACCTAACCCGGTCACCATGAATATGATTCGAAGCGCCTTGAAGAGACACACGCGATGGCGTAAACATTATTGCTTTATCTTTATTAGGTAAAAGGTTATTTGGGGAAAACAGTTTTGAAAACAAAATTACCTTTTTGACATTCGATGACCTCTGGAGCCTAAACTATTGACCTGAGCTCAAATCTGAGGACACCTATATTTTTCAATGACTTTCGATTGCTTTTTTCCGTTTGCTGCTAACTATCATAGTTCCCGAGATATTTGGGAGTGTTCGAACCGAAGTCTTGAAAACTTGCAAATCTGACCCTTGATGACCTCTGGTGACCTCAATATTGACCTGAAAAAAAATTAACGAAATACTTTCGAAAGAGCTTGTCTCGAGCTATCTAACGTCGTTTCGTGCTTGTCGCTACGTTGCGTGGTGTTCGAGATCATAGGGGGGGGGGGGGCGAAATCCGCCCCCCTCCAGGGCGTGTAATTATCAGAGGCCCTCCAGGGCGCGTGTTAAAGCTCCGTCGGCTTCACTAACGGCGTTTCAATAAATGAAAAATAGAATACTACAATTTCAGCCTTAATTTATTTATTTACTTACTTAGTATGAGGTCACCGATTATTTGATTAATTCTCATGTTCGGAATTTTAATCACTTAACCTTAAGATAAAAGATGTTCCCAGGCATAATCTTATTTGTATTTTTTTCTCTCTCGTCATCACCAGAAACGGCACAACCGACGCCAACGGCGTCGCCTCTTCGCGCAGCGAAGCAAGCGGGGACCGCCTGTATTCTATCTATCTAAAGTTAGGATGTTATCCGTTACATGGCCCTCCCCCCCCCCCCCTCCCGACTGAAAGCACGTTAGACTGAGCTGCCAAGTTTCCCCAGTAGATTCCCCAGTTCCCCAGTTCCTCAGTTTCGTAACCACGGACCGTGGTTACGCCACTGTCTGTAGCCAGCGCTGCTCTCGCCCTCCCTGACCAAGCACTCGGCGAGTCGGCAGTCAGGCACCGAAGTGACCGACGAAGCACGATGACGTCATCCTCCGCGGGGTGACGTCATCTGCCGCTGGAGAGTCGGTTGGCTCTGGCAGAGTCGTCCCAGCGCCCGCACCTGCCGGCCGGATACTCCGAATTTACTCGAAGCCAGCAGGCTTAAATGTAATGCTCATGTCCGCTGGCGCAGTCGGGCGTTCTTTTCGCCTTTACATGTCCGCTGAGTGTCACTTCATGTTGTGCGATGCGTGGTTTTTTTATTCGACGGTTGACGTAGGTACTAAAGAGAATAGTGTCTGGTTAGTTTCTATCGGCTGATCTCTGAGAGCGTGGGTTCAATGCTCATGAGCCGCTAGATCGTATTTCAGTGGAAATAAAGGGGTGAGCTAACATTTCATCTGAGAATAACGACGCGTCGATTTAAACATGACATGATTAAAAATTATACGAATCTCACAACTCATCACACACATTTTTAAGCATTATATTGTTATGGGCGTCATATAACCACGAGAGTTGCGGCGCCCTAAAACCCCAATTCACGACCAAGCATTGTATTATAGTACCTAAATGTAAAGCACGTATATCCGATGGGGTTTGTACGTAAGCCAAGCCACTACATTGGAATGAAATGCGGCATGTTCTATAGGCTATGTTCAAATTCGGGGAAATAACAATATTAGCCCGAGCACCTCTCTCATACTTCGGCCCAGCGGCGACAGGACGGCCAGTGGGCTGATTAACCCGCGAGTTATCGGGGGGGGGGGGGGCTATTTTTTGCCCCCTCCCCTCCCGTTGTTTTGTAATATCTCCTAAAATATCGGTGGTAATATCCTAAAATATCGGTTATAATATCGGTGACCTAAGGTCAGGTCAATTTTGTGACCGCCAACACGGTTTTATCAATAACTATCGACATAATGAAGATAGAGAAGAGAAGAGAAAAAGAGAAGAGGTACCAATATGTACCTCTTAAAGAGAAGAGGTACCTTGTCGCTACGTTGCGTGGTGTTCGAGATCATAGGGGGGGGGGGCGAAATCCGCCCCCCTCCAGGGCGTGTAATTATCAGAGGCCCTCCAGGGCGCGTGTTAAAGCTCCGTCGGCTTCACTAACGGCGTTTCAATAAATGAAAAATAGAATACTACAATTTCAGCCTTAATTTATTTATTTACTTACTTAGTATGAGGTCACCGATTATTTGATTAATTCTCATGTTCGGAATTTTAATCACTTAACCTTAAGATAAAAGATGTTCCCAGGCATAATCTTATTTGTATTTTTTTCTCTCTCGTCATCACCAGAAACGGCACAACCGACGCCAACGGCGTCGCCTCTTCGCGCAGCGAAGCAAGCGGGGACCGCCTGTATTCTATCTATCTAAAGTTAGGATGTTATCCGTTACATGGCCCTCCCCCCCCCCCCTCCCGACTGAAAGCACGTTAGACTGAGCTGCCAAGTTTCCCCAGTAGATTCCCCAGTTCCCCAGTTCCTCAGTTTCGTAACCACGGACCGTGGTTACGCCACTGTCTGTAGCCAGCGCTGCTCTCGCCCTCCCTGACCAAGCACTCGGCGAGTCGGCAGTCAGGCACCGAAGTGACCGACGAAGCACGATGACGTCATCCTCCGCGGGGTGACGTCATCTGCCGCTGGAGAGTCGGTTGGCTCTGGCAGAGTCGTCCCAGCGCCCGCACCTGCCGGCCGGATACTCCGAATTTACTCGAAGCCAGCAGGCTTAAATGTAATGCTCATGTCCGCTGGCGCAGTCGGGCGTTCTTTTCGCCTTTACATGTCCGCTGAGTGTCACTTCATGTTGTGCGATGCGTGGTTTTTTTATTCGACGGTTGACGTAGGTACTAAAGAGAATAGTGTCTGGTTAGTTTCTATCGGCTGATCTCTGAGAGCGTGGGTTCAATGCTCATGAGCCGCTAGATCGTATTTCAGTGGAAATAAAGGGGTGAGCTAACATTTCATCTGAGAATAACGACGCGTCGATTTAAACATGACATGATTACAAATTATACGCATCTCACAACTCATCACACACATTTTTAAGCATTATATTGTTATGGGCGTCATATAACCACGAGAGTTGCGGCGCCCTAAAACCCCAATTCACGACCAAGCATTGTATTATAGTACCTAAATGTAAAGCACGTATATCCGATGGGGTTTGTACGTAAGCCAAGCCACTACATTGGAATGAAATGCGGCATGTTCTATAGGCTATGTTCAAATTCGGGGAAATAACAATATTAGCCCGAGCACCTCTCTCATACTTCGGCCCAGCGGCGACAGGACGGCCAGTGGGCTGATTAACCCGCGAGTTATCGGGGGGGGGGGGGGGCTATTTTTTGCCCTCTCCCCTCCCGTTGTTTTGTAATATCTCCTAAACCAACACAGGATCGTCACCAAACTTGCTGTACCTTCTCTCACATCAATTTTACACATGGTGGCCAAAGGAAAAAGATGAGGTTATGATAGGTCAACCGGGAATGACGTCAGTGTGACGTCATGTTCTGCGGTTTTTGTTGAAAAATATGGGCTTGCGACAAACGCTGTAAAAAAACAAGCAATTTACAAGATAAATTAAATTGTCATATATCAAATGATTGACAATAGACTCGGCTCTCTCCGATATTCGATTTTTATTGAAATTAACAAATTTGAGAAATCCAAGAACAAAATGTTTTTTTTGCAATATCTTCATAAAAATTCAGAGTTATCAAAAAACCGAAATATATGTGATTGAGAGGTGTCCGCCGAATATGTGTACCAAATTTGAAGTCGATTTCGTCAAAAATGACTGACTTATGACCATTCAAAGACAAAAATCGACGACCTCTTACAGCATTACCATGCATACAATATGCATTTCCGTTTTTGCTTTTTACTTACGTATTTGTATGGAACAAAGAATGTTCTATGATCTTTTTTCCGTTCTAGACGAAAATCGAACAGATAAACATGTGTTAACCCGGCATTGACACGGGGGCATTTAACGACGCGGGGGCATTTAATTGAACGTGGTCCACCAGTTAAAATGTTAGAGGAGGCCCGGAAACGCACACCTCCTCTCCATCCCTCCAACTCGCCTCACATCCTTCCACCGTTCATATATCCCTTCCACTATCAGACAGTAGAATCTACTCCCCGCAGCTTTGCGCAACACCAAATCCCACACCCTCGTCGGATTCCCACACCCTCGTCGGATTTGGTGGTCACTCCAACGTCGATGGGGAGTGACGCGCCGAGCGCCGACTGCGGGAGTATAAAACCCGCCCCCGCCGCTCCAGCGTCAGTCTTTCGCTCGCCTACCAGTCGGACACAGCCAAGATGAACGCCCTGGCCCTGGTGCTTCTGGTTAGCGCAGCCTCCGCGCTGCCCAAGCCTGACACGCAGCCCCAGTACGGCGCGCCTCCGATCGCGCCCTCGTACGACGCTCCGGCCCCGTCCTCTGCCACCGGCTACGACACGCCCGCCTGCGAGCCAGAGATCCACTACGTCACCGTCACCTCAACCAAGATCGGCTACGAGACGCGGTACAACACGTACACGGCGCTCGAGCCGACCACCCTGTATCAGAAGGTCACCGAGACCCTGTACTACCCGAGTACCCAGTACCAGACGCAGTATGTCACCAGCTACGTGGCGCCCGAGGTTAAGGTGAGCACCAAGGTGGTGTACGACACTCAGTACGTCACTGAGCATCAGTACTTCACCGAGACCTCTTACGCCACCAAGACCGAGAAGGCCTACTACACTGAGACCGACGTGGTGAACAAGTACTACACCGAGACCGCCCAAGTGCCGTACTACGTCACCAAGACGGCGTACCAGACCGAGGCGTACCCCGAGTACCAGTACGTCACCGAGACCAAGGTCAGCCAGCAGTACGTGACTGAGACCCAGAACGTGCCCCACTACGTCACCCAGACGGTGACCTCGGCGTACCCCGAGTACAAGTACGTCACCCAGACCGAGACGCAGAACCAGTACGTGACCGTCACCAAGACCCAGGACCAGAACCAGTACGTCACCGTCTGCCCCAAACCGACCAACCCCAGCTACGGCAAATAGACTCCCCGAGCTCAACACCGCATTCGCCTCTTCAGCTCTCTCGTTATGCCGCACCTGCGGGTCCGTGACCTGACATGACCTGAGCTCAGGTTGGCGTCAGATCACCAATCAGCTGTTCTTTATCTGTTATGTAATTATTTATCGGTGTGTGCATATGTGCGTAGCTTAGATATGGAGTCACGGGACGGCTGGTCCGCGCCCAAATCTGGTCAACATTGCAGTGTCGTTGTGTGGGAATTCGCGCCCTTGCCTAGTGATGATGATGATAATGATGATGATGATGACTATGATGATGATGATGTGCTCATCTTGTTGTGATGTGACTCAGTGATGTAAACGATGTGATCCGACCCACGGGGTACGGCATTTTGTAATAAACTGGG
This sequence comes from Chirona hameri, assembly GCA_036785665.1. NCBI lineage: Eukaryota > Metazoa > Arthropoda > Thecostraca > Balanomorpha > Balanidae > Chirona > Chirona hameri. The sequence goes on along the minus strand of JAXIVJ010000013.1, from coordinate 231,728 downwards.
CAAGCGAGGACAAATTGTATCTGGTATGTCTCCGGTATGTCTCCGGTATGTCTCCGGTATGTCTCCAGTATGTATCCGGCATGTCTCCGGTATGTCTCCGGTATGTCTCCAGTATGTCTCCGGTATGTCTCCGGTATGTCTCCGGTATGTCTTCGGTATATCTCCGGTATGTCTCCAGTATGTCTCCAGTATGTCTCCGGTATGTATCTGGTATGTCTCCGGTATGTCTCCAGTATGTATCCGGTATGTCTCCGGTATGTCTCCGGTATGTCTCCGGTATGTCTCCGGTATGTCTCCGGTATGTCTTCGGTATATCTCCGGTATGTCTCCAGTATGTCTCCAGTATGTTTCCAGTATGTCTCCGGTATGTATCTGGTATGTCTCCGGTATGTCTCCGTTATGTATCCGGTATGTCTCCGGTATGTCTCGGTCGCCAGGCGGGGGTCACTAAGGAGAGCACGATACGGGTAGGAACACGGCGCAGAGCGGTACTTTCCCCCTACGCAGCTAGACATACGGGCGTGAGCTTGTCGTTACGGGAGATTGTCCATGGGTTTGCAGTGCCTTCACCCATACCTGGGGGAAGACTAGGACGAAGCTGCGGGGAAGACTGAAGCCTGCAAGGCGGCCACCACTCCTGAGGTGTGACTCGTTGGCCGCCACATGCTCAGTAACCCAAACCAGTCGCTAGCCAGTGTCGCTACCGGCCGCTACCAGTCACAGGGGTCATGACAGGGGATCGAGGACCGGCAGTCGGAGGACAACACACGACCTGAAAGATCAGTATCGATGGAATTGACACTGGACAGTAACATTGCGGAACCTTACGCCACGTAAGGTTCCGCAATGCTAGTAACATGAAGGCCCTCCCTTTATAGCCCGGGCAACTGCACTTCCCAGGCTGACCCTTAAAAAGAAAAGTTCACCTTTAACATGGGGTTTTTAACTGAAATAGCAGATTTGTATAGCATATCGAAAAATGCGTTGTGGTGAAATAATTACCTCGCTACGCTAAGTGATTTCGACACAGGTCGTGGTAGTAGATCGGGGCATGAAACAGCATATTCTAAAAGGGGCCCTTTTCGAAGACGTTGTTCGGCTGTTTCGTGCCCCGATCGGGGCAAGAAACTTGAAACCCTTCGACGGATATCCATCTATCGTCCAAACAAATGTCATATTCGTTGTTTCAGTTCGAAATACCCCGTAAAGCCCAAATTCAAGACAACTTTCAAGGTGACTTATTTCTTTTAATCAGCCCACTTGCCGTCCTGTCGCCGCTGGGCCGAAGTGTGAGAAAGGGGCTCGGGCTAGAGATGTTATTTTCCCCAAATTGGAACATAGCCTGTAGAACCTGGGGTGGCCATGTAACGAATAATATCCTAGCAAAACCTGGCCCTACCCACTTGTTTATATAACGCTAAATAACCTCTTTTCTTATGGTGGTTCATCCGTAGGCAAAAATGGGCGAAATAATATAAACGATTCGGTATTCAATAAACAGAATCACTCCTTAGGGAACAGGAAATATCTGGGACACCTGCAGATATTTCCGACTGCAGGTGTGCGACTAGCTATTAATGTGCGACTAGCATTGTCGGCTGTCGCTCATTAATAGTAGGTAAATGGTAAATAGACTCAATTTAGGTCATTGCACCAGATTGTGAGATGTTTTCCAAAGTTACGAGAACAACGTTGTGACATCGTATTGGCGCAACGTTGCTGCAACGTTTAATAATAACGTTTAGAGAACTTTGCTCCCCACAACATTCACAACGTTGTCACAACGTAAACTTCCAACTTGATGTTTGCCAACATTGTCAGAACGTGATCTGTTAGCTGGAGAGGAATATACATCGAAATTAAAACCGAATATTAGTAGTTGGGGCAAATTGTGCAAAATACGACAGCACAATCTGTGGAACATTACTGAATTACCCAGACACAGTATTCGAGCGTTTAAAGGAAATAGTTCACCTTCAACATTAGTTTTAAACTGAGATAGCAGTTTTGTAGCCCGTTTTGGGAAACCCCTATCTGCAAGTTTTCTTGACTGAAAAGACTCTCCAGCCGAATATATTTTAGTTTTTGGCGAAGGAATGCGGTGCTGGCGAAAGAATGTACTGGTTCGAGCCCGGGGAGAGGCTATACCATCAGCCAATCAGCTTGCATCTGGTGTTAGCAAGCGAATCGCCGGCCGCCGGTTGGCACATCTCCAATGCGAGTCTATCTTTACGCGACTACTTTCGAATCTGATTGGCTGAACCATTTTTTACATTCGCGTGACGTCAGGACTCTGACTCAGAGAGTATGCATATAGTTTTGATAAACAATAAAAATGTACGGCCTTCTGTCCTGAATCGGCGCGATATAAGACCATTTTTGACAATATAAAAAGAAATTGTATTAAAAATATAATCAAATCATGTTGGGTAAAAAAAAATCAAAAGTGAGCTATTTCCTTTAACTGTCAACTGAGTGATGCGATCGAACTTGTGAGGAATGAGGATAACCTCATTCCTTTGTGACGTTTCTGGGAGTCTACAAAATAACGTTGTTACATCGTTTTGTCGTTATGTCGCAACCTTGTCACAACGTTGTGACGCCAAATTGTTAGCTGGGTCCTTACCAGCTGCAATATAATAGAAATACAATGCAATGCGCATCCTTACCTGCAATGCAATGCAAGTGCTATGTCAAAAGTTACCGTGTCACGGGCCACTCACAACCACTGCTCAATGCCACTCCCACAGCTGCCCGCCGGCCTCCAGTCTCCAGCCGTGTCGTCATGAGCCAACCCTGGGTCCGGTGTCGGGACGGTCAGGTGTCAGTACCGGAGTACTTATACCGTCAGTACCAGAAAACTTATATCGTCAGTACCAGAGTACTTATATCGTCAGTACCAGAGTACTTATATCGTCAGTACCAGAGTACTTATATCGTCAGTACCAGAGTACTTATATCGTCAGTACCAGAGTACTTATATCGTCAGTACCAGAGTACTTATATCGTCAGTACCGGAGTACTTATATCGTCAGTACCAGAGTACTTATATCGTCAGTACCAGAGTACTTATATCGTCAGTACCAGAGTACTTATATCGTCATTACCATAGTACTTATATCGTCAGTACCAGAGTACTTATATCGTCAGTACCAGAGTACTTATATCGTCAGTACCAGAGTACTTACATCGTCAGTACCAGAGTACTTATATCGTCAGTACCAGAGTACTTATATCGTCAGTACCAGAGTACTTATATCGTCAGTACCAGAGTACTTATATCGTCAGTACCAGAGTACTTATATCGTCAGTACCAGAGTACTTATATCGTCAGTACCAGAGTACTTACATCGTTAGTACCAGAGTACTTATATCGTCAGTACCAGAGTACTTATATCGTCAGTACCAGAGTACTTATATCGTCAGTACCAGAGTACTTATATCGTCAGTACCAGAGTACTTATATCGTCAGTACCAGAGTACTTATATCGTCAATACGGTCTCAGTACAACTCTGGTGATGGCAAAAACATGTGTTACAATAAGATAATGCCTGTGGACATGTATTAAGGTTATAATCTTCTTGAAAGTTTCAGGAAGATTCAGGAAGTTTCTGGAAGATTATATAAATACTTATCCTGCGTATTACCACCAAACCGCAATTTTTCAACATATTTTATTCTTACAAACATATTCACAAACTATGAGGGACATTTCTAGCCAAAAATCGCATGAAAAGTTGTGTAGTTTTTCAAAACTTTCAGAATCTTTCAAAAACTTTTCAGCGCAATAATCCTTCGTGGAAACGCCTATTTTACCATTTCGTCAAAAAGCAATACCAGATTTTGGTGGGAAACGAAATTCGTTACCAAGTACTTGAGAGTACGAGTCGTTAAAGTGTGCGACGATTATCAACTTTGAATTGAAATATCTTACGGTAGGAATGTTTACATGCCAAATGTGGTCAATTAAAAATATATTTTGGTCTCGTCTGGCAATTTCAAGTAATAACTCCATTTGTGTGGAAAAATGTCAATATTTCCCTTTAACACGCGCCGTGGGGCGGGGGGCACTTTTGACCCCCCCCCCCCCCCCCACATGTTTTTCGTTAATAGCTAAAACACGAAGCAGAGCAGGGCGGTGTTTTTTGCGTGACATTAAAGCCAACTCAATGGGGGACCGTTTGACGAAAATTAAAATCGGTCGAGAAATTTTTGATTTATATGGATTTTCAGTCCAAGATGGCGGCCAGAATCGCAGTCGGCAAATTGATATCTTCGGAACCAACAGTCGGATCGGGATGATTAAAAAACTACTCGGTATACAATGTCAATGTTCATCCCCGGAAACAACTTTGGACACATTGCTGGTGACCTGTGACGTCACAGAGGTCAAATTCCAAAAACTGACATTTGGACAGATTTGACCTTCGTGACCTCGTATGACCTTGAAGATATTAACCAAAGGTCAAGAAAATTACAGAAAATGTAGATCATCATAGCACCTACCTAGCCTGTACGTTGCATTATTCTAGCTCTCATACTGTCGGAGATCTTAGGGGGAGGCACTTTAGTGCCCCCCCCCTCCACTGCCTGTTAGTGGCATACTCCTCTCCACTGCGCGTGTTATGGACGTTTTAAATTGTTTGACTTTTTTATTTTGGAATTGAGTTATTCGAATTTTAATTTCACTTATTTTATTTTAAAATTGACTAATTTTAATTGGAATTGGAATTATTTGTATTTGAATTGGAATTATTTATATTTGAATGGGAATTATTTATATTTGAATTGGAATTATTTGTATTTGAATTGAATTTATTTTAATTTGAAGTTAAAAAGGTGTAGATTCTGTGAAATGTAACTGCATTGCATGACTGGTGGGACATTTTGAAACTCTGGTGGGCCAAGTGGCCCACCAGTTAACATGTTAGAGGTGGCCCTGAAACGCACACCTCCTCTCCATCCCTCCAACTCGCCTCACATCCTTCCAGCGTCCATATATCCCTACTACTATCAGACAGTGGAATCTACTCTCCGCAGCTTTGCGCAACAACAAATGCCGCTCTGACTTTGTTCGTCAGGTCTGGCAGCGATTTGGGGCACCAGAATGAAACTGAATGCTGGTAAAACCCAGCTCCTAGTCCTCGGCACGCACCAGATGTTACGACACATGCCGCCCGTTTCTATCCGCGTTGGAGACACCATTATCGACGGACGAGGAAAGTAACACGGCTCGCAACCTTGGAGTGACCTTTGACCGGTCACTCACCTTCTCTGCGCACATCACCGGCGTGAAAACTCGCTGCAATGGGCTGATGTGGCCCTGTCCTGTCCCACATCAGACATAGTCTCCCCAGCGAGCTCATTGACTATAATACATAATTGTGGCCCCCTTGCTAGCGCAATGCGAAGGTAACCAAGTTCCATAGTGTATAGTCAAGCTGATCATGCCCGTTCCGCTCCTGTCTCCCGTTTCAGATACCGCCCCGTCCCCGTCTCGTTGCCGTCCCGTTGCCGTCCCGTTGCCGTCCCGTTGCCGTCCCGTTGCCGTCCCGTTCCCGTCCCGTTCCCGTCCCGTTCTCGTCCTCGTCCGTCCCGTTCCTGCCCCGTTCCGTTCCCGCCCGTGCATGCTCCGAATCCCAGTGCGCATTACGCAATCACTGCCAGACAGCCCGGCAGCGCGGCGGCTGTGGTCAGCGCGGCAGCCAGTCACTTCATCCCCACTCCTCCCCCCCCCCCCCCTCCACCCCAGCTTCGAGGCAGAGGCCAAGCGGCGCGCGCCGCTTCCGCATGTCAGTTGCGGTAGTAAACAAATGGCCCTCAATCCTAGCACTGCAGCAAGCCCGCAACCCTCGTCGAATCTGACCACGCCGGACTGCGCGCCACCTAGGGCAAAGTTGCGCACTGCTAGTATCGGACCTTGCCAACTTGGCCTGGACAGAAGATATGCACTGCACTATACAGGGCACGGCAATAGTAATGGTAGGTACTACTGAAGATGGCTAAAACCTAGCAGCGTTTCTAAACAAACAATAGATATCCCTGACAAACTATGCGGTACATCTCTGTCCTACCAATATACAGCTTTCTATCACTTTTCACCATTCAAATTAAATCACCTTCAAATAAAATCACAATTTCGAAAAACCTGCTTCTCTTCCCACTTACGTGCACTGGGGCATTTCGACAATAAGACCGCCTCTGATCGGAGAGTTGTAAGCCCACGTCGGCATGGAATCGGGCGTAGTAGATCGCATTTAGCGCTTAGCGGGTCCACGAGTAGAGGTTATTCATTGTAGTAAGGACATAGTGGCCGCAAAGACTCCGCGTCAGCCAATAGTTGTCCGCCTTACACACGGGCAGGGGAAGGGTCAGAGGCTGCCACGTGGCCAGGATTTGGTCCAGGGGGAGGGGGGCTCGAAAGGGCTCCTTCCCGAGCGTTGAAAGGGCCCCCTTCACAAGCGGTGAAAGGGCCAAACAAAACGGATGAAAAGGCGCGTTACAAGGATGGAAATCCAGTATGACAGCTATGGCATGGGCCATACCAACTTTGAGGTACTGGGGTTAGCGAACTGCCATATCGACTTTGGAACCAGCGACACCAATTTGGAATTAGCTATACCAACTTGGAATATTGTTTAAGCTCAAGACCTGTAACTCTGAAAGGGAATAGGTCACCCTGAAAGTTGTCTTGAAGTTCAACCATACGGTGCATCTTGAGCTCAAAACTACGAATATGACTTGGGTTTGGACAACTGATGGATATATGTGGAGAAAGAAGTAAGTTTCTCTTTCTATTTCACGAGAAATTGTACGATAGCAGCTGGCGTTCTGGCCCCGCCCCGCTCCGCCTGACGCCAAGTACAGTCTCTGACAGGGGCCGCCGCGTCGCCCGGGCGGCTGAGCGGATATTAACGAGGCGTCGTGATTAGAGACTTCGTGCCAGAGAGTGTACCTTCCTCCGGCGGCGAGCGTTAATGTCCCGATCGTGGCCCGGAACAGCGGACATGAAACCGGGCCCACTAGTCATGTGTCGAAATTATTTAACGTAGGGAGTTCCAGGTGCAATTTTTGTTCAGTGACCCCTACAGGGTCAGATGAGGTCACCTGAGGTCACCAACACTTTGTTGCCAATAACTATCGACAAAATCAAGATAGATAAGTGAAACTGGCACCAATGCGTTTGTATCGTCAAGGCACGTCTCACAATGTGCAACATGACCTAATCTGGTCACCACTTGCCTTGACCTGAGGTCAAATTTTTAAGTTGACCTAATCTGGTCATCATGCATAAGATACGAAGAGCCTTGAGAAGACAAACATGATGGCGTCAAAAATATTGCCCTATCGCTGTTAGGTAAACAGATATTTATGAAAACTGTTTTGCTAAAAAAAAAAAAACTAGCTTTTTGACATTTGATGAGCAAAAGAGCCTAAACTATTGACTTAACCTTATTCCCTTGCGGCCAGAATTACGTTAACCTGCGGGGAGGGGCAGATTCTACCCCCCCCCCCCCAGAGATCTCGCGAACCGCGCGGTCGATTTCAATGACGAAAACGCCATTCGATTCGTCATGACAAGATTTCTCTTTTTGAACCTCCAACTTTTTGTTTTGTTCAAAAATGGGGGGCCAGGGTGCAAACATTCCGAAAATTTTGGGTGTTTTTTAAAGGTCATTGCGGCCATGTGGTTCGACCGATTTTCATGCTTCAAAGTTTTTGAGCTTAAAATGTACTGGTATGTAATATATTAAAAGACCAAAAACAAACTAATAAATCATAGGCGTATTCAGGGAATGTAAAATTGGGGGATTTTCTGGAGATAAAAAATATGTGCTGTTCGTGATTGTTTGGGACGACATGAACGCCACATGTGGGCATTATATGCTGTAATTTGTTAAATTGGGTATATTGCGCATAGGCGGATCAAGGAAAAAAACATGGGAGCACCATGCGCGTAACGCTTTTATCATCTTACTAAATTGAAGTTGGACCTAATTTGAGGGTGGGTATCGCCTCCCATTTTTTTATTCTGAGTGCGCCTCTGCCCCAAAAATGTGTACAATCCCATTATATATAATGCATATTGCATTGAAATTGTTTCTGACGCATTTATTGCACTTCAAACCACGAAGGAAGTATGCGACGCAAAACCGCATCCGTAACACCCTACACAAAACAGGAGCCTGAAACCGCCTCTGCTAGATTTATTTCTTCAAAATTTTGACACAACACGCGCCATTCAATTTTGGGAAAAGTCAAAAAGTTTCAGGACGCCTAGGCCTAACGTTTAGAAGCGGCAAGTGAAAACCCACCGGGAGGGGCAGAATCTGCCCACGCAGGGAATAGGTTTAAGCTAAAATCTGAGAAACTCTGGCGATTAAATTTTTCAAGAGATTTCCAATGCCTTTTTTCCGTTTGTTCCTACCTCCATAGTACCTGTGATATCTGGCAATTTCCTGAGCGAAGTCCTAAAACTTCACCTCAATATTGACCTGAGAAAAACAAATGCCTGAAATAGTTTCAAAATGCATTTTGACGAGCTTTCGAGCGGTGTTCATGGTTTTTGTTTACGTCCCATAGGAGCCGAGTTACAGGGGGCGTCGAAACGCCCCCTCCCGGCACGGCGAAGGTGGCGCCGAGAGCATTTGCACGGCGCGGGTTAAGGATGTTTTAAATTGTTTGCCTTTTTTTTATTTTGGAATTTACTTATTATAATTTGAATTTGCCTTTTTATTTTGAAATTGACGTATTATAATTTTAATTTTAATAATTTGTATTTGAACCGGAATTATTCGTATTTAAATTGGAATTATTTGTATTTGAACTGGATTTATTTTAATTTGAAGTTAACAAGATGTAGTTACTGTTAAATGTAACTGCATGTCCAAATTTACATGACTTGTGGGCCATTTTGAAACTCTGGTGGGCCAAGTGGTCCACCAGTTAAAATGTTAGAGGAGGCCCGGAAACGCACACCTCCTCTCCATCCCTCCAACTCGCCTCACATCCTTCCACCGTTCATATATCCCTTCCACTATCAGACAGTAGAATCTACTCCCCGCAGCTTTGCGCAACACCAAATACCACACCTTCGTCGGATTCCCACACACTCGTCGGATTTGGTGGTCACTCCAACGTCGATGGGGAGTGACGCGCCGAGCGCCGACTGCGGGAGTATAAAACCCGCCGCCGCCACTCCAGCGTCAGTCTTTCGCTCGCCTACCAGTCGGACACACCCAAGATGAACGCCCTGGCCCTGGTGCTTCTGGTTGGCGCAGCCTCCGCGCTGCCCAAGCCTGACGCAGAGCCCCAGTACGGCGCGCCTCCGATCGCGCCCTCGTACGACGCTCCGGCGCCGGCCCATGCCACCGGCTACGGCACGCCCGCCTGCGAGCCAGAGACCCACTACGTCACCGTCACCTCAACCAAGATCGGCTACGAGACGCGGTACAACACGTACACGGCGCTCGAGCCGACCACCCTGTACCAGCAGGTCACCGAAACCCTGTACTACCCGAGTACCCAGTACCAGACGCAGTATGTCACTAGCTACGTGGCGCCCGAGGTTAAGGTGAGCACCAAGGTGGTGTACGACACTCAGTACGTCACTGAGCATCAGTACTTCACCGAGACCTCTTACGTCACCAAGACCGAGAAGGCCTACTACACTGAGACCGACGTGGTGAACAAGTACTACACCGAGACCGCCCAGGTGCCGTACTACGTCACCAAGACGGCGTACCAGACCGAGGCGTACCCCGAGTACCAGTATGTCACCGACACCAAGGTCAGCCAGCAGTACGTGACTGAGACCCAGAACGTGCCCCACTACGTCACCCAGACGGTGACCTCGGCGTACCCCGAGTACAAGTACGTCACCCAGACCGAGACGCAGAACCAGCACGTGACCGTCACCAAGACCCAGAACCAGAACCAGTACGTCACCGTCTGCCCCAAGCCGACCTACCCCAGCTACGGCAAATAGACTCCCCGAGCTCAACACCGCATTCGCCTCTTCAGCTCCCTTGTTGTGTCGCACCTGCGGGTCCGTGACCTGACATGACCTGAGCTCAGGTTCGCGCCAGATCACCAATCAGCTGTTCTTTATCTGTTATGTAATTATTTATCGGTGTGTGCATATGTGCGTAGCTTAGATATGGAGTCACGGGGCGGCTGGTCCGCGCCCAAATCTGGTCAACATTGCAGTGTTATTGTGTAGGAATTCGCGCCCTTGCCTAGTGATGATGATAATGATGATGATGATGACTATGATGATGATGATGTGCTCATCTTGTTGTGATGTGACTTAGTGATGTAAACGATGTGATTCGACCCACTGGGTACGGCATTGTGTAATATAACTGTGCAAGCGAGGGCAAATTGTATCTGGTATGTCTCCGGTATGTCTCCGGTATTTATCCGGTATTTATCCGGCATGTATCAGGGATGTCTCCGGTATGTCTCCGGTATGTATCTGGTATATCTCCGGTATGTATCCCGTATGTCTCCGGTATGTCTCCGGTATATCTCTGGTATTTCTCCGGTATGTCTCCGGTATGTCTCCGGTATGTCTCTGGCATGTCTCCGGTATGTATCCGGTATGTCTCCGGTATGTCTCCGCTATGTCTCCAGTATGTTTCCGATATGTCTGCAGTATGTCTTGGTATGTCTGCGTTATGTCTTCGGTATGTTTCCAGTATGTCTCCGGTATGTCTCCGGTATGTCTGCGGTATGTCTCCGGTATGTCTGCGGTATTTCTCTGGTATGTCTCCGGTATGTCTCCGGTATGTCTCCGGTATGTCTTCGGTATGTCTCCGGTATGTATCTGGTATGTTTCCGATATGTCTGCAGTGTGTCTTCGGTATGTCTCCGGTATGTATCTGGTATGTCTGCAGTATGTATGTGGTATGTCTGCGGTATGTCTCCGGAATGTCTTCGGTATGTCTCCGGATGTCTTCGGTGTTCTCCAGTATGTCTCCGGTATGTCTCCGGTATGTCTCCGGTATGTCTCCGGTATGTCTCCGGTATTTATCCGGTATGTCTCCAGCATGTCTCCGGGATTTATCCGGTATGTCTCCGGTATGTATCTGGTATGTCTCCGGTAAGTATCCGGTATGTATCCGGTATGTCTCCGGTATATCTCTGGTATTTCTCCGATATGTCTCCGGTATGTCTCTGGTATGTCTCTGGTATGTCTCCGGTATGTCTCCAGTATGTTTCCGATATGTCTGCAGTATGTCTTGGTATGTCTGCGGTATGTCTTCGGTATGTTTCCAGTATGTCTCCGGTATGTCTTCGGTATGTCTGCGGTATGTCTCCGGTATGTCTGCTGTATTTCTCGGGTATGTCTCCGGTATGTCTCCGGTATGTCTCCGGTATGTCTCCGGTATGTCTACGGTATGTCTCCGGTATGTATCTAGTATGTTTCCGATATGTCTGCAGTGTGTCTTCGGCATGTCTCAGGTATGCATCTGGTATGTCTGCAGTATGTATGTGGTATGTCTGCGGTATGTCTCCAGAATGTCTTCGGTATGTCTTCGGAGGATGTCTTCAGTGTTGTCCAGTATGTCTCCGGTATGTCTCCGGTATGTCCCCGGTATGTATCCGGTATGTATCCGGTGTGTCTCCGGTATGTCTCCGGTATGTGTCCGGTATTTCTCCGGTATGTGTCCGGTATGTCTCCGGTATGAATGCGGTATGTCTCCGGTATGTCTAATGTATGTTTCTGGAAAGCCTCAGGTATCTCTGCGGTATGTCTCCGGTGTGTCTCCGGTATGTCTGCGGTATGTCTCCGGTATGTCTCCGGTATGTCTCCGGTATGTCTCTGGTATGTCTGCGGTATGTGTGTGGTATGTCTGCGGTATGTCTGCGGTATGTCTCCGGTATATCTCCGGCGTGTCTCCGGTATGTATCCGGTATGTCTCCGGTATGTCTTCGGTATGTCTCCGGTATGTATCTGGTATGTCTGCAGTATGTATGTGGTATGTCTGCGGTATGTCTCCGGTATGTCTTCGGTATGTCTCCGGATGTCTCCGGTGTTCTTTAGTATGTCTCCGGTATGTCTCCGGTATGTCTCCGGTATGTCTCCGGTATGTCTCCGGTGTGTTTCCAGTATGTCTCCGGTATGTCTCCGGTATGTGTCCGGTATTTCTCCGGTATGTGTCCGGTATGCCTCCGGTATGTCTCCGGTATGTCTCCGGTATGTCTCCGGTATGTCTCCGGTATGTCTCTGGTAAGCCTCGGGTATGTCTGCAGTATGTCTCCGGTGTGTCTCCGGTATGTCTCTGGTATGTCTCCGGTATGTCGCCGGTATGTCTCCGGTATGTCTTCGGTATGTCTCCGGTATGTCCCCGGCATGTCTCCGGTATGTATCCGGTGTGTCTCTGGTATGTCTCCGGTATATCTTCGGTATGTCTCCGGTATGTCTCTGGTATGTCTCCGGTATGTCTCCGGTATGTATCCGGTATGTCTGCGGTATGTATGTGGTATGTCTGCGGTATGTCTGCGGTATGTCTCCGGTATATCTCCGGCGTGTCTCCGGTATGTATCCGGTATGTCTCCGGTATGTCTCCGGTGTGTCTCGGTCGCCAGGCGTGGGTCACTAAGGAGAGCCCGATACGGGTAGGAACGCGGCGCAAAGCGGTACATTCCCCCTACGCAGACATACGGCCGTGAGCTTGTTGTTCCGGGAGAGTGTCCATGGGCTTGCAGTGCCTTCCGCCATTCCTGGGGAATACTAGGACAAAGATGCGGGAAAGACTAAAGCCTGCAAGGCGACCACCACTCCTGAGGTGTGACTCGTTGGCCGCCACATGCTCAGTAACCCAAACCAGTCGCTAGCCAGTGTCGCTACCGGCCGCTACCAGTCATAGGGGTCATGACAGGGGATCGAGTACCGGCAGTCGGAGGACAACACGCGACCTGAAAGATCAGTATAGATGGAATGACACTAACAGCAGTAGTGGCGTAAGGTTCCGCAATGCTAGTAACATAAATGCCCTCCCTTTATAGCCAGGGTAACCGCGCTTCCCACGCTGACGCTTAACCCGGCAGCTACTGGGATATGTTCCATAACCAGACTTTCTGAGTGGGGGAGTGGGGGGGGGGGGGACTTTTCCCCCCTCGGATTTACGAAACTACTGGATCGATTTAATTAATCCAAACGGCATTCGATATCCCTAGAAAATTAGTCGAGGGAAACCTAATATTGTTAACCTCGGGGTTACAGATGACGTCACAGGGCACGTCAAATACAAAATGTTTGACTGTCATAAAGGTCTGGGTGGATGAAATTGTCGCGCAAAAGTGCGATATTAAACGCATTAACAGTCAATAAATGGGTACGATTCGTGGCGTCCACACTTCTAAGTACCATTCTCAGTTGTTGATGACCTTAGGTCAGGTCAAGGTCATCCGAGGTCACGAGGTCAAACTGACGAATACTATCATTAGGCGTTTAACCCGGCATTGACTGGGGCCTCCGCTGAACACCATTGACTGGGTGGCGTTCAAAATTTGAAATTGAGAAATTTAAATAAAAAACATGATTCTGGACCAGTTTTGTCTCAGAAATACAATACTGGCATTTATTTGTCTGTATCTGATGAACAAAAGAGAAAACAACGCAATTTCACTTTAGATGCCATAAGTCAGTCAAAAATGGTGATATCATTTTGGAATTTGGTATGGGAGTTTCCCCCCACATGTCGTTCTCTGATATGTATTCCGTTTGTTTAAATATCTTTGAAAAATGTGATTTTGTTGTGTGAGTTTTTTTTTCAATTTTAGGGGTCCAACACCATTCATTTTATTTTAAAAAGTCCGAGACAACCATATTGTAGCCCTTGCCATTTGCTATGTTTTGACGTTTTGTTATTATATTTTGCTCAAAATATGGTATTTGTACGGTCTGTTAAAGTTAAAAGTTTGTGTCAAACTTGTGTAGTGATGTCACTAAATTGCTATATCTAAAAAAACGACTTGCTTTATTTTTACACAGACGACGTAAAATCGATGTAGGAGGAAGGTACCCGAAGTTTCACGTTGATAACGCTATTGGTTTTTGAGCTATTACGAAAGTTCATCAGGGGGGGGGGGCGTTAAAGCCCCCGCGTCAATGCCGGGTTAACACATGTTTATGTGTTCGTTTTTCGTCTAGAACGGGAAAAAGACCATAGGACATTCTTTGTTCCATAGAAATAAGTAAGTAAAAAGCAAAAACGGAAATGCATATTGTATGTATAGTAATGCTGTAAAAGGTGGTCGATTTTTGTCTTTGAATGGTCATAAGTCAGTCATTTTTGACGAAATCGACTTCACATTTGGTACATATATTCAGCGGACACCTCTCAATCACATATATTTCGGTTTTTTGATAACTGAATTTTTATGAAGATACTGCAAAAAAAAAACATTTTGTTCTTGGATTTCACAAAATTTTGAATTTCAATAAAAATCGAAAATCGGAGAGAGCAGTTGGGTAGCCGAGTCTATTGTCAATCATTTGATATGTGACAATTTAATGTATCTTGTAAATTGCTTGTTTTTTTACAGCGTTTGTAGCAAACCCATATTTTTCAACAAAAAACGCAGAACATGACGTCACACTGACATCATTCCCGGTTGACCTATCATAACCTCATCTTTTTCCTTCGGCCACCATGTGAAAAATTGATGTGAGAGAGGGTACTGAAAGTTTGGTGACGATACTTTGTTGGTTTAGGAGATATTACAAAACAACGGGAGGGGAGGGGGCAAAAAATAGCCCCCCTCCCCCTGATAACTTGCGGGTTAATCAGCCCACTGGCCGTTCTGTCGCCGCTGGGCCGAAGTATGAGAGAGGTGCTCGGGCTAATATTGTTATTTTCCCAAAATTTGAACATAGCCTATAGAAGATGCCGCATTTCATTCCAATGTGGTGGCTTGGCTTACGTACAAACCCAATCGGATATACGTGCTTTAAATGTAGGTGCTATAATACAATGCTGGGTCGTGGATTGGTGTTCTAGGGCGCCGCAACTCTCGTGGTTATATGGCGCCCATAACAATATATTACACAAATGTGTGTGATGAGCTGTGAGATGTGTATAATTCTAAAGCATTTCATGTTTAAATCGACGCGTCGTTATTCTCAGATGAATGTTAGCTCATCCCTTTATTCCCGCTGAAATACGATCTAGCGGCTCACGAGCATTGAACCCACGCTCTCAGAGATCAGCCGATAGAAACTAACCAGGCACTATTCTCTGCAGTACCTACGTCAACCGTCGAATAAAAAAAAACACGCATCGCACAACATCAAGTGACACTCAGCGGACATGTAAAGGCGAAAAGAACGTCCGACTGCGCCAGCGGACATGAGCATTACATTTAAGCCGGTTGGCTTCGAGTAAATTCGGAGTATCCGGCCGGCAGTTACGGGAACTGGGGTGGCTCTGCCAGAGCCAACCAACTCACCAGCAGCTGATGACGTCACCCCGCAGATAATGACGTCATCGTGCTTCGTCGGTGCCTGGCTGCCGACTCGCCGAATGCTTGGTCAGGGAGGGCGAGAGCAGCGCTGGCTACGGACAGTGGCGTAACCACGGTCTGAAATCTACTGGGGAAACTTGGCAGCTCAGCCTACCGTGCTTTCAGTCGGGAGGGGGGGGGGGAGGGGGAGGGCCATGTAACGGATAACATCCTAGCCAAACCTGGCCGTACCCACTTGTTTATATAACGCTAAATAACCTCTTTTCTTGTGGTGGTTCATCCGTAGGCAAAACTGGGCGAAATAATATAACCGATGCAGTATTCAATAAACAGAATCACTCCTTTGGGAACAGGAAATATCTGGGACACCTGCCGTTTTTTTTCGTTCGAAAAAAGACCTGGAACGAAAATGCTTAACAAAGTTCTCCTCATTTCTCACAACGTTCGATCGCATACTCAGTTCAACGCCCGAATACTGTGTGATTCATTAATGTGTCACAGATTGTGCTGTCGTATTTTGCACAATTTGCCCCAACTGCTATTATTCGGTTTTAATTTCAATGTATATTTGTCTCCAGCTAACAGATAACGTTGTGACAATGTTGTCAAACATCAAGTTGGAAGTTTACGTTATGACAACGTTGTGAATGTTGTGGAGAGCAGAGTTATCTAAACGTTATTATTAAACGTTGCAGCATCGTTGCGCCATTACGACGTCACAACGTTGTTCTCGTAACTTTGGAAAACATCTCACAATGTGGTGCGATGACCTAAATTGAGTCTATTTACCATTTACCTACTATTAATGAGCGACAATGTTAGTCACGTTAGTCGTTTGCCAAAAGTAACGTTGGGACAACGTTTTGCGAACGTCGTGATGTAACGTTGTGACGTTTCTGGGAGTCTACAAAATAACGTTGTTACATCGTTTTGTCGTTATGTCGCAACCTTGTCACAACGTTGTGACGTAAAATTGTGAGCTGGGTCCTTACCAGCTCCAATCTAATAACAATACAATGCAATACGCATCCTTACCTGCAATGCAATGCAAGTGCTATGTCAAAAGTTCCCGTGTCACGGGCCACTCACAACACTGCTCAATGCCACTCCCACAGCTGCCCGCCGGCCTCCAGTCTCCAGCCGTGACGTCATGAGCCAAACCTGGGTCCGGTGTCGGGATGGTCAGGTGTCAGTACCAGAGTACTTATATCGTCAGTACCAGAGTACTTATATCGTCAGTACCGGAGTACTTATATCGTCAGTACCAGAGTACTTGTATCGTCAGTACCAGAGTACTTATATCGTCAGTACCAGAGTACTTATATCGTCAGTACCGGAGTACTTATATCGTCAGTACCAGAGTACTTATATCGTCAGTACCAGAGTACTTATATCGTCAGTACCAGAGTACTTATATCGTCAGTACGGTCTCAGTACAACTCTGGTGATGGCAAAAACATGTGTTACAATAAGATAATGCCTGTGGACATCTATATATTAAGCTTATAATCTTCTTGCAAGTTTGAGGAAGATTCAGGAAGTTTCAGGAAGATTATATACATACTTATCCTGTTTATTACCACCAAATCGCAATTTTGTCAGCATATTTTATTCGTACCAACATATAACAAAATTATGAGGGACATTTGTAGCCAAAAATCGCATGTAAACGTTGTGTAGTTTTTCAAAACTTTCAGAATCTTTCAGAAACTTTTCAGCGCAATAATCCTTCGTGGAAACGCCTATTCTACCATTTCGTCAAAAAGCAATACCAGATTTTGGTGAGAAACGAAATTCGTCAGGTTAAGAACTCAAAATTTGGACTCCAAATGCGGTCTTCAATTCTATGAGAAGTCCCAAAATTTCATGGGCCTGCTCCCAGCCGTTCTGGAGATATCTGCGAGAAACATGAGGGGGGGGGGGGGGGGGGGAGGGCGGAATCCGCCCCCTCCCTGTTACAAATAGGGTTAAGGATGTTTTAAATTGTTTGACTTTTTTATTTTGGAATTGACTTATTAGAAATTGAATTTGCCTTTTTACTTTGAAATTGACTTATTATAATTGCAATTTGAATGATTTGTATTTGAACCGGAATTATTCGTATTTAAATTGGAATTATTTGTATTTGAACTTTATTTATTTTAATTTGAAGTTAAAAAGATGTAGTTACTGTGAAATGTAACTGCATGTCCAAATTTACATGACTTGTGGGCCATTTTGAAACTCTGGTGGGCCAAGTGGTCCACCAGTTAACATGTTACAGGAGGCCCGGAAACGCACACCTCCTCTCCATCCCTCCAACTCGCCTCACATCCTTCCACCGTTCATATATCCCTTCCACTATCAGACAGTGGAATCTACTTCTCGCAGCTTTGCGCAACACCAGATCCCACACCTTCGTCGGATTCTCACACCCTCGTCGGATTTGGTGGTCACTCCAACGTCGATGGGGAGTGACGCGTCGAGCGCCGACTGCGGGAGTATAAAACCCGCCGCCGCCGCTCCAGCGTCAGTCTTTCGCTCGCCTACCAGTCGGACACAGCCAAGATGAACGCCCTGGCCCTGGTGCTTCTGGTTGGCGCAGCCTCCGCGCTGCCCAAGCCTGACGCGGAGCCCCAGTACGGCGCGCCTCCGATCGCGCCCTCGTACGACGCTCCGGCCCCGGCCCCTGCCACCGGCTACGGCACGCCCGCCTGCGAGCCAGGGACCCACTACGTCACCGTCACCTCAACCAAGATCGGCTACGAGACGCGGTACAACACGTACACGGCGCTCGAGCCGACCACCCTGTACCAGCAGGTCACCGAGACCCTGTACTACCCGAGTACCCAGTACCAGACGCAGTATGTCACCAGCTACGTGGCGCCCGAGGTTAAGGTGAGCACCAAGGTGGTGTACGACACTCAGTACGTCACTGAACATCAGTACTTCACCGAGACCTCTTACGCCACCAAGACCGAGAAGGCCTACTACACTGAGACCGACGTGGTGAGCAAGTACTACACCGAGACCGCCCAGGTGCCGTACTACGTCACCAAGACGGCGTACCAGACCGAGGCGTACCCCGAGTACCAGTATGTCACCGAGACCAAGGTCAGCCAGCAGTACGTGACTAAGACCCAGAACGTGCCCCACTACGTCACCCAGACCGTGACCTCGGCGTACCCCGAGTACAAGTACGTCACCCAGACCGAGACGCAGAACCAGTACGTGACCGTCACCAAGACCCAGAACCAGAACCAGTACGTCACCGTCTGCCCCAAGCCGACCTACCCCAGCTACGGCAAATAGACTCCCCGAGCTCAACACCGCATTCGCCTCTTCAGCGTTGTCCTAGTCTTATTGTGCCGCGACTGTGGGTCCGTGACCTGACATGACCTGAGCTCAAGTTGGCGTCAGATCACCAATCAGCTGTTCTTTATCTGTTATGTAATTATTTATCGGTGTGTGCATATGTGCGTAGCTTAGATATGGAGTCACGGGACGGCTGGTCCGCGCCCAAATCTGGTCAACATTGCAGTGTCGTTGTGTGGGAATTCGCGCCCTTGCCTAGTGATGATGATAATGATGATGATGATGACTATGATGATGATGATGTGCTCCTCTTTTTGTGATGTGACTCAGTGATGTAAACGATGTGATCCGACCCACGGGGTACGGCATTTTGTAATAAAACTGGGCAAGCGAGGACAAATTGTATCTGGTGTGTCTCCAGCATGTCTCCGGTATGTATCTGGTATGTCTCCGGTATGTTTCCGGTATGTCTCCGGTATGTCTCCGGTGTGTCTCCGGTATGTCTCCGGTATGTATCCTGTATGTCTCCGGTATGTCTCCGGTATGTCTCCAGTATGTCTCCGGTATGTCTCCGGTATGTATCCTGTATGTCTCTGGTGTGTCTCCGGTATGTCTCCGGTATGTATCCTGTATGTCTCCGGTATGTCTCCGGTATGTCTCCGGTATGTCTCCGGTATGTCTTCGGTATGTCTCCGGTATGTCTCCAGTATGTCTCCGGTATGTCTCCGGTATGTCTCCGGTATGTCTCCGGTATGTCTTCGGTAGGTTTCCGGTATGTCTCTAGTATGTCTCCGGTATGTCTCCGGTATGTCTCGGTCGCCAGGCGCGGGGCCACTACGGAGAGCACGATACGGGTAGGAACACGGCGCAGAGCGGTACATTCCCCTACGCAGCTAGACATACGGGCGTGAGCTTCTAGTTCCGGGAAAGCGTACTTGGGTTTGCAGTGCCTTCACCCATACCTGGGGGAAGACTAGGACGAAGCTTCGGGAAAGACTAAAGCCTGCAAGGCGGCCACCACTCTCGAGGTGTGACTCGTTGGCCGCCACATGCTCAGTAACCCAAACCAGTCGCTAGCCAGTGTCGCTACCGGCCGCTACCAGTCACAGGGGTCATGACAGGGGATCGAGGAGCGGCAGTCGGAGGACAACAACAAACGACCTTGAAGATCAGTATCGATGGAATGACACTAGCAGCAGTAGTGGCGTAAGGTTCCGCAATGCCAGTAACATAAAGGCCATCCCTTTATAGCCTGGGCAACCGCGCTTCCCAAGCTGACCCTTACAAGGAATAGTTCACCTTTAACATGGGGTTTTGAACTGAAATAGCAGATTTGTAGAGCATATCGAAAAATGCGTTGTGGTGAAAGAATTACCTTCGTACGCTAAGTAATTTCGACACGGCTAGTGTCGTGGTAGTAGATCGGGGCATGAAACAGCATATTCTAAAAGGGGCCCTTTTCGAAGACGTTGTTCGGCCGTTTCGTGTCCCGATCGGGGCAAGAAACTTGAAACTCTTCGACGGATATCGATCTATCGTTCAAACAAATGCCATATTCGTTTTTTTTCTCTCGAAATACCCCGAATAGCCCAAATTGAAGACAACTTTCAAGGTGACCTATTTCTTTTAATCAGCCCACTGGCCGTCCTGTCGCCGCTGGGCCGAAGTGTGAGAAAGGGGCTCGGGCTAGAGCTGTTATTTTCCCCAAATTGGAACATAGCCTGTAGAACCTGGGGTGGCCAGGTAACGGATAATATCCTAGCAAACCTGGCCCTACCCACTTCTTTATATAACGCTAAATAACCTCTTTTCTTGAGTTGGTTCATCCGTAGGCACAAATGGGCGAAATAATATAACCGATGCTGTATTCAAATAAACAGAATCACTACTTAGGGAACAGGAAATATCTGGGACACCTGCAGATATTTCCGACTGCAGGTGTGCGACTAGCTATTAATGTGCGACTAGCATTGTCGGCTGTCGCCAATTAATAGTAGGTAAATGGTAAATAGGCTCAATTTAGGTCATCGCACCAGATTGTGAGATGTTTTCCAAAGTTACGAGAACAACGTTGTGACATCGTAATGGCGCAACGATGCTGCAACGTTTAATAATGACGTTTAGATAACTCTGCTCCCCACAACATTCACAACGTTGTCACAACGTAAACTTCCAACTTGATGTTTGCCAACATTGTCAAAACGTGATCTGTTAGCTGGAGAAGAATATACATCGAAATTAAAACAGAACATTAGTAGTTGGGGCAAATTGTGCAAAATACGACAGCACAATCTGTGGAACATTACTGAATTACCCAGACACAGTATTCGAGCGTTTAAAGGAAATAGTTCACCTTCAACATTAGTTTTGAACTGAGATAGCAGTTTTGTAGCCCGTTTTGGGAAACCCCTATCTGCAAGTTTTCTTGACTGAAAAGACTCTCCAGCCGAATATATTTTAGTTTTTGGCGAAGGAATGCAGTGCTGGCGAAAGAATGTACTGGTTCTAGCCCGGGCAGAGGCTATACCATCAGCCAATCAGCTTGCATCTTGTGTTAGCAAGCGAATCGCCGGCCGCCGGTTGGCACATCTCCAATGCGAGTCTATCTTTACGCGACTACTTTCGAATCTGATTGGCTGAACCATTTTTTACATTCGCGTGACGTCAGGACTCTGACTCAGAGAGTATGCATATAGTTTTGATAAACAATAAAAATGTACGGCCTTCTGTCCTGAATCGGCGCGATATAAGACCATTTTTGACAATATAAAAAGAAATTGTATTAACAAATATAATCAAATCGTGTTGGGTAAAAAAAAATCAAAAGTGAGCTATTTCCTTTAACTGTCAACTGAGTGATGCGATCGAACTTGTGAGGAATGAGGATAACCTCATTCCTTTGTGACGTTTCTGGGAGTCTACAAAATAACGTTGTTACATCGTTTTGTCGTTATGTCGCAACCTTGTCACAACGTTGTGACGTCAAATTGTTAGCTGGGTCCTTACCAGCTGCAATATAATAGAAATACAATGCAATGCGCATCCTTACCTGCAATGCAATGCAAGTGCTATGTCAAAAGTTCCCGTGTCACGGGCCACTCACAACCACTGCTCAATGCCACTCCCACAGCTGCCCGCCGGCCTCCAGT
Source organism: Chirona hameri (assembly GCA_036785665.1). Taxonomy (NCBI): domain Eukaryota; kingdom Metazoa; phylum Arthropoda; class Thecostraca; order Balanomorpha; family Balanidae; genus Chirona; species Chirona hameri. The sequence continues at coordinate 209,810 of JAXIVJ010000013.1, read as the reverse complement.
CTCCAGCCGTGTCGTCATGAGCCAACCCTGGGTCCGGTGTCGGGACGGTCAGGTGTCAGTACCGGAGTACTTATATCGTCAGTACCAGAGTACTAGTATCGTCAGTACCAGAGTACTTATATCGTCAGTACCAGAGTACTTATATCGTCAGTACCAGAGTACTTGTATCGTCAGTACCAGAGTACTTATATCGTCAGTACCAGAGTACTAATATCGTCAGTACCAGAGTACTTATATCGTCAGTACCAGAGTACTTATATCGTCAGTACGGTCTCAGTACAACTCTGGTGATGGCAAAAACATGTGTTACAATAAGATAATGCCTGTGGACATGTATTAAGGTTATAATCTTCTTGAAAGTTTCAGGAAGATTCAGGAAGTTTCAGGAAGATTATATAAATACTTATCCTGCGTATTACCACCAAACCGCAATTTTGTCAACATATTTTATTCTTACCAACATATTAAAAAACTATGAGGCACAATTCTAGCCAAAAATCGCATGTAAAAGTTGTGTAGTTTTTCAAAACTTTCGAATCTTTCAGAAACTTTTCAGCGCAATAATCCTTCGTGGAAACGCCTATTCTACCATTTCGTCAAAAAGCAATACTAGATTTGGTGGGGAAACGAAATTCGTTACCAAGTACTTGAGAGTACGAGTTGTTAAAGTGTGCGACGATTATCAACTTTAAATTGAAATATCTTACGGTAGGAATGTTTACATGCCAAATGTGATCAATTAAAAATATATTTTTATATAAAAATATATTTCAGAGTCCTGACACATGCCGCCCGTTTCAATCCGCGTTGGAGACACCATTATCGACGGACGAGGAGAGTAACACGGCTCGCAACCTTGGAGTGACCTTTGACCGGTCACTCACCTTCTCTGCGCACATTACCGGCTTGAAAACTCGCTGCAATGGGCTGCTGTGGCCCTGTCCTGTCCCACATCAGACATAGTCTCCCCAGCGAGCTCATTGACTATAATACATAATTGTGGCCCGCTTGCTACCGCAATGCGAAGGTAACCAAGTTCCATAGTGTATAGTCAAGCTGATCATGCCCGTTCTGCTCCTGTCTCCCGTTTCAGATACCGTCCCGTTCCCGTCCCCGTCCCGTTCCGTTGCCGTTCCGTTGCCGTTCCGTTGCCGTCCCGTTGCCGTCCCGTTGCCGTCCCGTTGCCTTCCCGTTGCCGTCCCGTTGCCGTCCCGTTGCCGTCCCGTTGCCGTCCCGTTGCCGTCCCGTTGCCGTGTCGTTCCCGTCCCGTTCCCGTCCCGTTCCCGTCCCGTTCCCGTCCCGTTCCCGTCCCGTTCCCGTCCCGTTCCCGTCCCGTTCCCGTCCCGTTCCCGTCCCGTTCCTGTCCCGTTCCCGTCCTGTTCCCGTCCCGTTCCCGTCCCGTTCCCGTCCCGTTCCCGTCCCGTTCCCGTCCCGTTCCCGTCCCGTTCCCGTCCCGTTCCCGTCCTCATCCGTCCTGTTCCCGTCCCATTCCGTTCCCGCCCGTGCATTACCCGAATCCAAGTGTGCATTACGCAATCACTGCCAGACAGCCCGGCAGCGCGGCAGCTGTGGTCAGCGCGGCAGACAGTCACATCATCCCACTCCTCCCTCTCCACCCCAGCTTCGAGGCAGAGGCCAGGCGGCGCGTGCCGCTTCCGCATGTCAGTTGCGGTAGTAAACAAGTGGCCCTCAATCCTAGCACTGCAGCAAGCCCGCAACCCTCGTCGAATCTGACCACGCCGGACTGCGCGCCACCTAGGGCAAAGTTGCGCACTGCTAGTATCGGACCTTGCCAACTTGGCCTGGACAGAAGATATGCACTGCACTATACAGGGCACGGCAAAAGTAATGGTAGGTACTACTGAAGATGGCTAAAACCTAGCAGCGTTTCTAAACAAACAATAGATATCCCTGACAAACTATGCGGTACATCTCTGTCCTACACATATACAGCTTTCTATCACTTTTCACCATTCTACACCTTCAAATAAAATCACCATTTTCGAAAAACCTGATTCTCTTCCCACTTATGTGCACTGGGGCATTTCGACCCTGAGACTGCCTCTGATCGGAGAGTTGTAAGCCCACGCCGGCACGGAATCGGGCGTAGTAGATCGCATTTAGCGGATCCAAGAGTAGAGGTTATTCATTGTAGTAAAGACATAGTAGCCGCAAAGACCCCGCGTCAGCCTATAGTTGTCCGCCTTACAAACGGGCAGGGGAAGGGTCAAAGGCTGCCACGTGGCCAGGATTTGGTCCATGGGGGGGGGGGGGGCTCGAAAGGGCCCCTTCCCTAGCGTTGAAAGGGCCCCTTCCCAAGCGGTGAAAGGGCCAAGCAAAACGGATGAAAAGGCGCGTTACAAGGATGGAAATCCAGCATGACAGTTATGGCATGGGCCATACCAACTTGTAGGTGCTGGGGTTAGCAAACTGCCATATCGACTTTGGAACCAGCGACACTAATTTGGAATTAGCTATACCAACTTGGAATATTGTTTAAAAGCTCAAGACCTGGAACTCTTAAAGGGAATAGGTCACCTTGAAAGTTGTCTTGAAGTTCACCCATGCGGTGCATCCTGAGCTCGAAACTACGAATATGACATTGGTTTGGACAACTGACGGATATATTTGGAGAAAGAAGTAAGTTTCTCTTTCTATTTCACGAGAAATCGTACGATAGCAGTAGTCGTTCTAGCTCCGCCCCGCTCCGCCTGACGCCTAGTACAGTCTCTGACAAGGGGCCGCCGCGCCGCCCGGGCGGCTGAGCGGATATTAACGAGGCGTCGTGATCAGAGACTTCGTGCCAGAGAGTGTACCTGCCTCCGGCGGCGAGCGTTCATGTCCCGATCGTGGCCCGGAACAGCGGACATGAAACCGGGCCCACTAGTCCTGTGTCGAAATTATTTAACGTAGGGAGGTATTTTTTTCACCACAACGCATTTTTAGACCCGCTCTACAAATCTGCTATCTCAGTCCAAAACAAACATGTTAAAGGTGAATAAATTGAACAAACAAATTGAAAAACAAAATCCTGTAAACAAAATGCGCCGCGGAGCGGTGCGAAAATTTTGAGTCTTATGCCCTGGATATGCTTGCTCATCAATGCGTCGCATTGCGTATGGTGCGGACCTCTAAAAATGATATGTGCGTTTAAAAGTGCGGTAAAAAAGTGCGTAAATGAACTATTTTCGCCAATTATATAGGAAGGTAGCCGGGTCAATACCGGGTCTCATTCCATCCGACCACCTGGAAGTAACGTGTGACGTCAGAGCTGTGCCTCAGTCACCTCCGCTGGTGTCCCGGAAATCAGCACTGAACTACAAACGGGCCGATTGGGATGCCATGAGGCGGGCTCTGCAGTTCACACCGTGGAATCTGCTGGATGGTGTGCCAGTGGATGAGGCGTTAGATACTTTTTATGACCTCCTCACATCGGCTATTCGTGACCACATCCCGGTGGTAACACTGTCGCGTCGTCAGCCTACTTGGTTTGACCGCGAGCTGCGATCAGCTCTCAGCGAGAAGGAGGCGGCGCACCGCAGGATGAAGAGGAACCGGAATGAAGACAACCAGCTAGTATTCAGCGAGAAGCGGCGTCAGTTCAAACGGCTAACGAGTGTGAAATTTGCAATTTATCTGAAAGGATTGGTTGGTGATCTGTCATCTAATCCGAAGCGTTTTTGGACATTTCTTAAGTGTATAAAAGGAAACAACTCTAGCACGCCTTGTTTAATAGACGGTGGTAGAAAGATTGATAGTGATCGTGAGAAAGCTGAGCTACTGAACCGCACGTTTGCTAGTAAATTATCGGACCCTGGCGTAAATATGATACCTCCGACACCGGATTATGCGATAGGTAATCTGTCCTCATTTGACGTGTCAGAGGATCTTGTCCGTGCAATACTATTGTGCACAAATAGGAGCAAGGCATGTGGTCCGGACGATGTGAGTGCCCGTATCATACACGTTTGTCTATTGAACAAGGTGTTTGTCCGAAAGCTTGGAAACGTGCGAACATCGTACCTATTTTCAAAAAAGGGGATAAGTCGTGTGCGACGAATTACAGAAGCGTTAGTTTGCTGCCACTGTTTAGTAAGATATTGGAGAAGGTGGTGTACAGTACGTTGGTGAGTCATGTGCGCCCGGTTCTCACTAGTCAGCAGCATGATTTCATGCCGGGGCGTTCCTGTGTCTCGAACCTGGGGTCGATGTTGCGCGTGGCCTGGAACAACATATCCGCTGGCTCTCAAACAGACGTAATTTATACTGACTATAGTTCAGCATTGCAGAGTGTAAATCATAAACTCTTGGCTCTAAAAATGGAAAAATCGTATCATATGACCGGAAAAGCACTGTCCTGGCTCAAATCGTACTTGTCTGAAAGAGAGCAGCGGGTTGTTGTGCATGGCAAATGCTCAGCGTGGGCCCCGGTACTGTCGGGAACGCCAGAGGGGGGGGGGGCTTTTGTCCCCTCTTCTGTTCGTATGTTATGTCAATGATCTGCCAGATGTCGTACGCTCAGATTGTCTCCTGTTTGCCGATGATTTTAAGCTATATGCTAGGGTTGACAGTTTTAGTGATGTTCGCGGTCTGCAGGCTGATATAGATAGGCTCTGCCAGTGGTCGGCAGCGTGGCAGTTAAAACTGAACGCAGCGAAATGTAAAATCCTCTCACTAACTCTGCGAACGAAACCCATCAAGGCGTTTACACGATGGGAAGTGAGGTGATTGAAAGAGTGCACGAAATGCGAGACCTGGGAGTGATGTTAGACGGAAAGTTGACTTTTGGTTCCCATGTAGACGTTGTGCTGAAGAAAGCCAACAGGGCTCTCGGTCTTTTGATGAGATCGTTTCAAACCGGAAAAAATGTCGCTCATTGTACGATGTCAATCCCAAGTCAATCATATCGACATACTGCGCAAATGTTCGATCAATACTAGAGTATGGCTGTGTTATATGGGGAGGAGCTGCCAACACGCACTTGAAAAGAACTGAAAAAGTTCAGCATAAATTCCTGACTTGGCTCTGCGCTCGCTGTCGTGTTGCAGATGTCGCTTTGGATTATGATAGTCTTCTACGCCATTTCGGACTAGCATCTCCCGCTGCAAGAAGATTACAATACGACATCATGCTCCTGAGAAACATTCACAACAACAAAATTGACTCGTCTTTCCTTGTAGAGTCATTCCCGTTGGCAGCTGCTCCCCGTGTACTCCGTAGCAGATTGTTGTTCCACGTGCCGCATGCCAGAGTGAACACGGTCAAGTCCAGTTTGTAAGAATTTAGTTTGTCAGTATGTTTGTAAGAATCCCTTGCCACTGCAACACGTTCCTAAACTCTACAAGGACCGTAGATATCTGACATACAGGGATTGGCAATTTTAGGAAACATGTCATCGTATACTCCACTACAATACTCTAGTCAGTGTAATCATAGTGCTTTTATATCTCATAGGTCATGTCTTTTAGCTAGGCCGTGGGTATTTTTGAGTTGTCAGTCTAGTCATGTGCTCATTTAATATATCATGTCTTTGTCTTGTATCGCATTTTATATCACAGGTTGTATGGTGTCTTTGATAATTTTAGGAAACATGTCATCGTTTACTCCACTACAATACTCTTAGTCAGTGTAGTCATAGTGTTTTATATCTCATAGGTCATGTCTTTTAGATAGGCCCCATGTATTTTTGTGTTCAGTCTAGTCATGTACCCACTTAATATCTCATGTCTTTGTCTTATATCGCATTTTATATCACATGTTGTATGGTGTCTTTTAGGTTGGTATGTTTGTGTTTAAGCGTGTGTTTCACTACGTTTGTGACTTCATCTATAAGTGGGTTTGATTGGCCCGTTGATGATGATTGAAATAAACTAAACTAAACTAAACATAGCATATAAATGCGCCAAGAAACGGGCGATTTTTTTTCCTCTAACCTGCATATAATTGAATTTGTAGTTATATTGCGCCGCGGAGCGGCGCGAAAATTTTGAGTTATATTCCCTGGACAACTGCATTCTTACTGCTGAAAGGCCCAGACTCCCTTCAGATCGTCCAGGGGCCCCTCCGACCTTTTTAACGCCCTTCCGACCTGTTCAGGGATTCATCTGGGATCCGCGAAAAGACATGATGTGGAGTGTGTGATGTATATTAAATACAAAGAGGGCTTACTCTAGAAGACAAATTAACCCTATTTGTAACAGGGGGCGGATTCCGCCCCCCCCTTCATGTTTTTCGCAATTATCTCCAGAACGGCTAGGAGAAGGCCCATTACATTTTGGGACTTTTCCCAAAACAGATTTTCACATATTGAGTCAAAATTTTGAGTTCTTATCCTGAACAGAGGCGGTTCCAGGGCACGGTTTTGGGTGGGTTCGGCGACGACATTTGGCGATAATACGGAAATGCGATCCTCACGGTTTCTACCTAACTGCCTCAAGTATGAAGGAGTTACATCGGTTTACGGTGATTGGAAAACAAGTGCAAATTAGTTGATGTTAATGAAATATCCTGCAAATTGCATGGCAGAGGCGGTTTCAGGGGCTTGAAAAAGGGTGGTTTCCAGGAAGTATTCAATGCTTGGCGGGAAGCCAATAGAGCAATGCAAGGGGAATTTATAGCTATCAAGATGTAAAAGGTAGCTTCTGCTTCCATTATTTGCATAATTTACAACATATATAATTTCAGGGGCGTGTTCAGGCACATGCAAAAGGGGGTGACTGGCATGGTGATGACGATATGCCAGCGATTACGGTGCAATAGACGGTTAGCTTATAATGATATATGCATATATGAGGCCAGAAAAGAGAATAAAGTCGTTTTTGCAGAGGCGCGCTCAGGAATGGAAGAAAGGGGGTCATATTATTGCAAGGAAACTAAGGGGCATGGGCCTACAATGACATAACATACTGCAGTTTTCGGATGAAACACACACCACAGGGTACTCTACGAACGATTATAAGATAATAGGCGATTCCAGGTAGCGTAAAAGGGGGGTAGGCAATGTGAATTAAAGTTGTAAGTGAAATAGTCACTGTTGACTAGTTAGTATCATACTAGCGGATAATATACTTATAAAAAGATCTTGCGCCTCCCCAGTTTGGATCCTGGATACGCCTATGAAGAAGTATAACATGCAAAAAGAACTATCTACGATCAATAACTTATTTATAGTGCTGGGTAGCAACTTGCCTGCGGTTAATATTTGTTTCCCAATTTTACCTCCCTTTTTCACTAACCTGGTACCGCCTATGGCAAAAAAAAGAAGATTTATAACTGTTTTGTGTAATGTCACAATAACTTACCATTTCATTTATCGAAAAAACAACATTACAAAATTGTTTTAATACGCATTTACTTCACCCCCATATTGAGTAAACTGCACACGTCTACGATTTTTGAAATTTGCTAAGTCACCGCCATATATCAATTTCCCATTCAATCTCTATCGATTCCCATTGGTTGTGTTAAAATCGGTTGATAAACATGACAGCTGTCTTCGATCACAAATACCACTACAATTTGTTGTTTTTGCTCCCCTGTTGCCCCCTATCAAAAATTTAGATTTGTGTGTTATTTATAAATGTAGCTCGTGTTGAGGGGAACCAAAAGCCGTTTCATTTTTGAAAATCAAACGTGCAGATCTCGAGATCTCCTCTGTCACAAATAGGGGTAGCCAGGAGCCTGTTACAAATAGGGTTAAAATCGGAGCTTTCGGGTACATTGTAACACCCTGACGAAGGGTGTTACAATATACCCGAAAGCTCTGCTTTTAATATTTGTATTGTGGAGTAAGTCCTCTTTGTATTTAATCTTCATCTGGGATATCTACATGCTTTTGGCCCTTCCGGTCTGACCAGGGACTCCTCTGACCTTCCTAGAAGCCCCTCTTGTGTGTCAAGAGGCCCATTCAGCATGTTCAGAGGTCCTTCCGACCTGGCCAGGGACTGCAATGGCAGCTTTGTCACCCTGCCGACATGCTCAGGGGCCCCTCCGACCTGCCCAGGGCCCCTCCAGTCTGCCTAGGGGCCAATTCGGCATGTTCAGAGGCCCTTCTTACCCGCCCAGGGGTCATTTTGGTCTGGTGAGGGGCCCTCCGATCTGCACAGGGCCCTTTGAACTTTCCAGGAGCCATCTGGTCTCCTCAGGGGCCCGCTATCCTGCTAAGGGGCCCTTCCAACCTGGCAAGGGACTGCGCTGGCAGCTTTGTCACCTTGCGACATGCTCTGAGGGCCCTCCGACCTGCCCTGGGCCCCTCCGTGCTGACTAGGGGCACATTCGGCATGTTCAGGGGCCCTTATGACCCACCTAGGGCCCGTCCGGTCTGGTCAGGGGCCCCTCTGCACAGGGCCCTTTTAACTTCCCAGTGGCCCTCTGGTCTGTCTAGGGGCCCTCCAACCTGCTCAGGGGCCCTTATGACCTAGCAAAGGACTGCGCTGACCGCTTTGTCACCCTGGTGACATGCTCAGGGGCCTTTCGACCTGCTCAGGGCCCCTCTGTGCTGGCTAGGGGCCCATTCGACGTGTTCAGGGGGCCCTCTGACCCGCTCAGGGGCCCTTTTGGTCTGGCCAGGGGCCCCTCTGACATGCACAGGGCTCTTTTGAACGTCCAAGGGGCCCTCTGGTCTTTCAGAGAGGGTCCTGGGGCCCCTGAAGTGCTCTAAAGTCTCTAAAGACCACGCTTCGCGTGGTTAAGAGCCCATGATACCGCGCTTCGCGCGGTCTCGTCGGCCCTTTTCGGCGCACTGTGCGCGCCGAAAAGGGCCCTCCCGGCCTCCATGGGGAGGCCCCCCCCCCTGGTTACGTGTCTGGTCAGAGGTCACCGATACGCAGAGCGTTGGATCGGCGGGAGCCCTCCCGCCGGTCACGGGCTTGGCTGTGTTTCTGGGGCCTGAGTGATGGAGAAGGTGCAAATTGTGGATAGGGGTGCAACATTCTGAAGATCTCACAAGTGGTGTGATGTTACGTCTTTCATAAGAAACAAACGGAGATTCGTTTTGTTATCAGGTTGTCTTTGTTTATTCAAGCTATTAAAAGCGATAGGCAGGAGAGAGATCGAGGGAGCGAGAGAGCGAGAGAGCGCGAGAAGGAGCGCGAGAGAGCGGAGAGCGAGAGAGCGAGAGAGCGAGAGAGCGAGAGAGCGAGAGAGCGAGAGAGCGAGAGAGCGAGAGAGCGAGAGAGCGAGAGAGAAAGAGAGCGAGAGAGGGAGAGAGCGAGAGAGCGAGAGAGCGAGAGAGCGAGAGAGCGAGAGAGCGAGAGAGCGAGAGAGCGAGAGAGCGAGAGAGCGAGAGAGCGAGAGAGCGAGAGAGCGAGAGAGCGAGAGAGCGAGAGAGCGAGAGAGCGAGAGAGCGAGAGAGCAAGAGAGCGAGAGAGCAAGAGAGCGAGAGAGCGAGAGAGCGAGAGAGCGAGAGAGCGAGAGAGCAAGAGAGCGAGAGAGCGAGAGAGCAAGAGAGCGAGAGAGCGAGAGAGCGAGAGAGCGAGAGAGCGAGAGAGTGAGAAAGCAAGAGAGTGAGCAATAGATTTTCACAATTATCTCAATCTCAATCTATAATATATCTCAATCTCAATTTATAATATATCTCAATCTCGATCTATGTGGACTATGTGGTTTAGCGTCGTCAGACTTTGCGAACATAATACTGCATCAATTCTACGTCTTCTTACAAAATTGCAATGAAATGCAGGTAGTGCTTTGGAAGATAATGACGTTTTAATGATGTTATGTCATTTTGGTGGAAAAACGCTAAATGTTTGAAAATTCGTACAAAGTCGAGTTTTATTTCAAATGAAAACGTCAAAAGAACAGAAATTACATTCTCTTCAAAATTTCGATCTCGGATTTGCGAAATTCCGGGGTTTTGACACGCTTCCCCCCCCCCCCCAACAAAAAAAAAACAGGGAAAATTTCCGAAAAATCTTTATTTTAAAGATATTTTTTTATAAAAAAACGGAATATATGCTAGAGAACCAAGCATGAACGATACTCAAACCAAATTTAAAAGCAAAATATTATTTTTGACTGAATTATGGTTCCCTAAGTATAAGTAACTCATGACGTCATTTTAAGCTACGTTCTTTGGCTACCTTTTTGGTTAAATACCGCCGCTGTATTTCTGAGACAAAGTTGGTCTAGAAACATGCCTTTTTATTTATATAAATCAATTACAAATTGTGTCCTTTTGTGACCTGACCTTGACCTTGACCTTTGCTATAATTTCACTTTCGCTTATACGGGAGATGCATTATACGTTTGAGAGCACCTTGTACGATAATAGTCGCAATCTAAGGCTTTGGATGAAAAGTATGGCCCAATAACTCAAATACCTCAATTTTGTCCTTTGACCTAATCGTTACCTAACATTTTACCTTATTTTAAGAGTTTCGGGTATGCATTATATTTGTCTCCTTGAGAGCTTTCGATCGCCGCCTTGGACGCCGCTGCGGTCATTGGTTGGGAAGATACGAGGGGGGTAAAATTTACGCCCACCCCACCCCACCCACAGGGGGCGCGTTCGGCTGGAGAACCGACCGGGGTGCGGGTTAAGGAATGGATCGTCGAAACTTCTCAAAATATTTTAAAAAGTTGTAAAAAGTTTCGCACAATAATCCTTCGTAAAAACGGCTATTATGCCAATTGTTTCCAAAAATTGGGGGTCGCAACAACTAACTAGGCCGTCGTGGGGTGCATAAGTTAAATGCTAATTTTGATACCTTTTTATTCAATGTGTATTGATTGTTAAGGATAGAAGGGCACATAATTCTAATGGACAGAGTGCAAGCCATATTTTCCATACTATTTGAACATTTCGTTAAAAAGCAATACCAGATTTTGGTGGGAACCGAAATTCGTTACCAAGTACTTACAGTACGTTAAAACACATTTCGTTAGGAATGTTTATATGCAAAATGTGATCAATTTACAATATATTTTGGTCTCGTCCGTCAATTTCAAGTAATACTTAATTGTTGTGGGAAAAGGTATACTTCCCTTTTACCTCGTGCCGTGCCGGGGGGGGGGGGCGCTTAGACGCCCGCCCTAAGGTGTTTCGAGGATAGCGAAACAACGGCGGCGCGCAGCGCCGCCGTTTTTGGCACAGCTGTTAGAGCATCAATTGCGCACATTACATTTTAAAAGAATACCTCGGGTCATCTCAGGTCAGGTCACCGGACCAGGTCACAGGACCCCACCTCAAGTTTCCGGTTGTACCACAGCCACAGTTTTTAGCCCATCGATTTCTTACTAACAGGATTTCATAAGGGCAATAGAACCCACAATACTTTTATATCGTTTTTGTATATAGGTGACCTAAGGTCGGGTCAATTTCGCGACTTCCACATTATAAGTCAGTGGGGAAATAATTAAATACTTCCTATTCTGAGGATACGAATTATATCAGCCCAATTCCTTCTGGATCATTTTATCATAGGCCAATCTTGAAGTTCCAATGCAATTTTTGTTCAGTGACCCCTACAGGGTCAGATGAGGTCACCCGAGGTCACCAACACTTTGTTGCCAATAACTATCGACAACATCAAGATAGATAAGTGAAACTGGCACCAATGTGTTTGTATCGTCAAGGCACGTCTCACAATGTGTAACATGACCTAATCGGGTCACCACTTGCCTTGACCTGAGGCCAAATTTTTTAATTGACCTAATCTGGTCATCATGCATAAGATACGAAGCGCCTTGAGAAGACAAACATGATGGCGTCAAAAATATTGCCCTATCGCTGTTAGGTAAACAGATATTTATGAAAACTGTTTTGCTAAAAAAATAGCTTTTTGACATTTGATGAGCTATGGAGCCTAAACTATTGACATAACCCTATTCCCTACGGGCGGCCAGAAATACGTTAACCTGCGGGGAGGGGCGGATTCTGCCCCCCCCCCCCCCCCCCCGATATCTCGAGAACCACTAGGTCGATTTAGATGACGAAAACACCATTTGATTCGTCATAACAAGATTTCTCTTTTTGGACCCCCAACTTTTTGTTTTGATCAGAAATGGGGGGGGGGCCGGGGGGAAAAAACTCCAAAATTTGGTGTTTGTTTTTTTAAAGGTCATTGCGGCCATGTGGTTCGACCGATTGTCATGCTTCAAACGTTTTTGAGCTTCAAATGTACTGGTATTTAATATATCAAAAGACCAAAAACAAAATAAAAAATCCTAGGCGTATTCAGGGAATGTAAAATTAGTGGATTTTCAGGAAAAAATATGTGTTGTTCGTGATTGTTTGGGACGACATAAACGTCACATGTCGGCATTATATGCTGTAATTTGTTAAATTTGATATATTGCGCATAGGCGGATCAAGGAAAAAACATGGGGGCACCATGCGCGTAACGCTTTTATCATCTTACTAAATTGAAGTTGGACCTAATTTGAGGGTGGGTATCACCTCCCATTTTGTTATCCTTAGTACGCCTCTGCCCCAAAAATGTGTACAATCCCATTATCTATGATGCATATTGCATTGAAATGGTTTCTGACGCATTTATTGCACTTCAAACCACGAAGGGGGTATGCGACGCAAAACCACATTCGTAACACCCTCCCCAAAACAGGAGCCTGGAACCGCCTCTGCTGGATTAATTTGTTTCAAAATTTTGACACAACACGTGCCATGTAATTTTGGGAAAAGTCACAAAGTTTCAGGACGCTAGGCCTAACGGTTTAGAAGTGGCAAGTGAAAACCCACCGGGAGGGGCAGAATCTGCCCCCGCAGGGAATAGGGTTAAGCTAAAATCTGAGAAACTCTGGCAATTTAATTTTTCAAGAGATTTCCAATGCCTTTTTCCGTTTGTTCCTACCTACATAGTACCTGTGATATCTGGCGATTTCTGGAGCGAAGTCCTAAAACTTGAAAATCTGACCCTTGATGACCTCTGGTGACCTCAATATTGACCTGAGAAAAACAAATGCCTGAAATAGTTTCAAATTGCATTTTGACGATCTTTTGAGCGGAGTTTATGTTTTTTTTTTCTCGTCCCATAGGAGCCGAGTTAGAGGGGGCGTCGAAACGCCCCCTCTCTCCCCCCCCCCCCCCCTCCCGGCACGGGGAAGGTGTCGCCGAGAGCACCAGCACGGCGCGGGTTAAGGATGTTTTACATTTTTGACTTTTTCATTTTGGAATTGACTTATTAGAATTTGAATTTGCCTTTTTATTTTGGAATTGACTTATTATAATTTTAATTTGAATAATTTGTATTTGAACAGGAATTATTCGTATTTAAATTGGAATTATTTGTATTTGAACTTGATTTATTTTAATTTGAAGTTAAAAAGATGTAGTTACTGTGAAATGTAACTACATGTCCAATTTTACATGACTTGTGGACCATTTTGAAACTCTGGTGGGCCAAGTGGTCCACCGGTTAACATGTTAGAGGAGGCCCGGAAACGCACACCTCCTCTCCATCCCTCCAACTCGCCTCACATCCTTCCACTGTTCATATATCCCTTCCACTATCAGACAGTAGAATCTACTTCCCGCAGCTTTGCGCAACACCAAATCCCACACCTTCGTCGGATTCTCACACCCTCGTCGGATTTGGTGGTCACTCCAACGTCGATGGGGAGTGCCGCGCCGAGCGCCGACTGCGGGAGTATAAAACCCGCCGCCGCCGCTCCAGCGTCAGTCTTTCGCTCGCCTACAAGTCGGACACAGCCAAGATGAACGCCCTGGCCCTGGTGCTTCTGGTTGGCGCAGCCTCCGCGCTGCCCAAGCCTGACGCGGAGCCCCAGTACGGCGCGCCTCCGATCGCGCCCTCGTACGACGCTCCGGCCCCGGCCCCTGCCACCGGCTACGGCACGCCCGCCTGCGAGTCAGAGACCCACTACATCACCGTCACCTCAACCAAGATCGGCTACGAGACGCGGTACAACACGTACACGGCGCTCGAACCGACCACCCTGTACCAGCAGGTCACCGAGACCCTGTACTACCCGAGTACCCAGTACCAGACGCAGTATGTCACCAGCTACGTGGCGCCCGAGGTTAAGGTGGGCACCAAGGTGGTGTACGACACTCAGTACGTCACTGAGCATCAGTACTTCACCGAAACCTCTTACGTCACCAAGACCGAGAAGGCCTACTACACTGAGACCGACGTGGTGAGCAAGTACTACACCGAGACCGCCCAGGTGCCGTACTACGTCACCAAGACGGCGTACCAGACCGAGGAGTACCCCGAGTACCAGTATGTCACCGAGACCAAGGTCAGCCAGCAGTACGTGACTAAGACCCAGAACGTGCCCCACTACGTCACCCAGACCGTGACCTCGGCGTACCCCGAGTACAAGTACGTCACCCAGACCGAGACGCAGAACCAGTACGTGACCGTCACCAAGACCCAGAACCAGAACCAGTACGTCACCGTCTGCCCCAAGCCGACCTACCCCAGCTACGGCAAATAGACTCCCCGAGCTCAACACCGCATTCGCCTCTTCAGCTATCTTGTTGTGCCGCGACTGTGGGTCCGTGACCTGACATGACCTGAGCTCAAGTTGGCGTCAGATCACCAATCAGCTGTTCTTTATCTGTTATGTAACTATTTATCGGTGTGTACATATGTGCGTAGCTTAGATATGGAGTCACGGGACGGCTGGTCCGCGCCCAAATCTGGTCGTCGTTGTGTGGGAATTCGCGCCCTTGCCTAGTGATGATGATGATAATGATGATGATGATGATGACTATGATGATAATAATGTGCTCATATTTTTGTGAGGTGACTCAGTGATGTAAATGATGTGATCCGACCCACGGGTACGGCATTTTGTAATAAAACTGTGCAAGCGAGGACAAATTGTATCTAGTATGTCTCCGGTATGTCTCCGGTATGTCTCCGGTATGTCTCCGGTATGTCTCCAGCATGTCTCCGTTATGTCTCCGGTATGTCTCTGGTATGTCTCCGTAATGTATCTGGTATGTCGCCGGTATGTATCCGGTATGTCTCCGGTATGCCTCCGGTATGTCTCCGGTATGTCTCTGGTATTTCTCCGGTATGTCTCCGGTATGTCTCTGGTATGTCTCCGGTATGTCTCCGGTATGTCTCCGGTATGTCTCCAGTATGTTTCTAATATGTCTGCAGTATGTCTTCGGTATGTCTGCGGTATGTCTCCGGTATGTTTCCGGTATGTCTCCGGTATGTCTCCGGTATGTCTGCGGTATGTCTGCGGTATGTCTGCGGTATTTCTCCGGTATGTCTTCGGTATGTCTCCGGTATGTCTCCGGTATGTATCCGGTATGTCTCTGGTATGTCTCCGGTATGTCTCCGGTATGTCTTCGGTATGTCTCCGGTATGTATCTGGTATGTTTCCGATATGTCTGCAGTGTGTCTTCCGTATGTCTGCGGTATGTCTCCGGTATGTTTCCAGTATGTCTCCGGTATGTTTCCGGCATGTCTCCGGTATGTCTCCGGTATGTCTCCGGTATGTCTCCGGTATGTATCCGGTATGTCTCCGGTATGTCTCCGGTATGTCTCGGTCGCCAGGCGTGGGTCACTAAGGAGAGCCCGATACGGGTAGGATCACGGCGCAAAGCGGTACATTCCCACTACGCAGACATACGCCCGTGAGCTTGTTGTTCCGGGAGAGCATCCATGGGTTTGCAGTGCCTTCCGCCATTCCTGGGGAATACTAGGACGAAGCTGCGGGAAAGACTAAAGCCTGCAAGGCGGCCACCACTCCCGAGGTGTGACTCGTTGGCCGCCACATGCTCAGTAACCCAAACCAGTCGCTAGCCAGTGTCGCTACCGGCCGCTACCAGTCACAGGGGTCATGACAGGGGATCGAGGAGCGGCAGTCGGAGGACAACACACGACCTTGAAGATCAGTTTCGATGGAATGACACTAACAGCAGTAGTGGCGTAAGGTTCCGCAATGCCAGTAACATAAAGGCCCTCCCTTTATAGCCAGGGTAACCGCGCTTCCCACGCTGACGCTTAACCCGGCAGTTACTGGGATATGTTCCATAACCAGGAACTTACTTACTGAGTGGGGGAGTAGGGGGGGGGGGCTATTCCCCCCTCGGATTTCCAGAACTATTGGATCGATTTAATTAATCCAAACGGCATTCGATATCCCTAGAAAATTAGTCGAGGGAAACCTAATATTGTTAACCTCGGGGTTACAGATAACGTCACAGGTCACGTCAAATACAAAATGTTTGACTGTCATAAAGGTCTGGGTGGATGGAATTGTCGCGCAAAAGTGCGATATTAAACGCATAAACAGTCAATAAATCGGTACGATTCGTGGCGTCCACACTTCTAATTACCATTCTCAACTGTTGATGACCTTAGGTCAGGTCAAGGTCATCCGAGGTCACGAGGCCAAACTGACGAATACTATCATTAGGCGTTTTAACCCGGCATTGACTGGGGCCTCCGCTGAACACCATTGACTGGGTGGCGTTCAAAATTTGAAATTGAGAAATATAAAAAAAAACATTATTAAGGACCAGTTTTGTCTCATAAATACAATACTGGCATTTATTTGTCTGTATCTGATGAATAAAAGAGAAAAAACGCAATTTCAAAATATGACGTCATGAGTTACCCATACTTTAGATGCCATAAGTCAGTCAAAAATGGTGATATCATTTTGAAATTTGGTATGGTAGTTTCCCCCCACATGTTGTTCTCTGATATGTATTCCGTTTGTTTAAATATCTTTGAAAAATAAGATTTTGTTGTGTGAGTTTCTTTTCCTCAATTTTAGGGGTCCAACACCATTCATTTTCAAAAATCCGAGACAACCATATTGTAGCCCTTGCCATTTGCTATGTTTTGACGTTTTGTTATTATATTTTGCTCAAAATATGGTATTTGTAGGTCTGTTAAAGTTTAGCTAATTTTTGTGTTAAACTTGTGTAGTGACGTCACTAAATTGCTATATCTAAAAAAAAACGACTTGCCTTATTTTTACACAGACGACGTGAAATGGATGTAGGAGGAAGGTACCTGAAGTTTCACGTTGATAACGCTATTGGTGTTTGAGCTATTACGAAAGTTCTTGGGGGGGGGGGGTTAAATGTTCCCGCGTCAATGCCGGGTTAACACATGTTTATGTGTTCGTTTTCCGTCTAGAACGGGAAAAAGACCATAGAACATTCTTTGTTCCATAGAAATAAGTAAGTAAAAAGCAAAAACGGAAATGCATATTTTATGCATAGTAATGCTGTAAAAGGTAATCGATTTTTGTCTTTGAATGGTCATAAGTCAGTCATTTTTGACGAAATCGACTTCACATTTGGTACATATATTCAGCGGACACCTCTCAATCACATATATTTCGGTTTTTTGATAACTCTGAATTTTTATGAAGATATTGCAAAAAAAAAAACACATTTTGTTCTTGGGTTTCTCAAAATTTAGAATTTCAATAAAAATCGAAAATCGGAGAGAGCAGTTGGGTAGCCGAGTCTATTGTCAATCATTTGATATATGACAATTTAATTTATCTTGTAAATTGCTTGTTTTTTTTTACAGCGTTTGTCGCAAACCCATATTTTTCAACAAAAACCGCAGAACATGACGTCACACTGACATCATTCCCGGTTGACCTATCACAACCTCATCTTTTTCCTTCGGCCACCATGTGAAAAATTTATCTGAGAGAGGGTACTGAAAGTTTGGTGACGATACTGTGTCGGTTTAGGAGATATTACAAAACAGCGGGAGGGGAGGGGGCAAAAAATAGCCCCCCCCCACCTTGATAACTTGCGGTTTAATCAGCCCACTGGCCGTCCTGTCGCCGCTGGGCCGAAGTATGAGAGAGGTGATGGGGCTAATATTGTTATTTCCCCCGAATTTGAACATAGCCTATAGAAGATGCCGCATTTCATTCCAATGTGGTGGCTTGGCTTACGTACAAACCCCATCGGATATACGTGCTTTATATGTAGGTGCTATAATACAATGCTGGGTCGTGGATTGGTGTTTTAGGGCGCCGCAACTCTCGTGGATATATGGCGCCCATAACAATATAATGCTTAAAAATGTGTGTGATGAGTTGTGAGATGCGTATAATTTTTAATCATGTCATGTTTAAATCGACGCGTCGTTATTCTCAGATGAAATGTTAGCTCATCCCTTTATTTCCACTGAAATACGATCTAGCGGCTCACGAGCATTGAACCCACGCTCTCAGAGATCATCCGATAGAAACTAACCAGGCACTATTCTCTGCAGTACCTACGTCAACCGTCGAATAAAAAAAAACACGCATCGCACAACATGAAGTGACACTCAGCGGACATGTAAAGGCGAAAAGAACGCCCGACTGCGCCAGCGGACATGAGCATTACATTTAAGCCGGTTGGCTTCGAGTAAATTCGGAGTATCCGGCCGGCAGGTGCGGGCGCTGGGACGGCTCTGCCAGAGCCAACCGACTCTCCAGCGGCAGATGACGTTATCCCGCAGACGATGACGTCATCGTGTTTCGTCGGTGCCTGGCTGCCGACTCGCCGAGTGCTTGGTCAGGGAGGGCGAGAGCAGTGCTGATGACGTCACCCTACAGAGGATGACGTCATCGTGCTTCGTCGGTGCCTGGCTGCCGACTCGCCGAGTGCTGGGTCAGGGAGGGCCAGAGCAGCGCTGGCTACGGACAGTGGCGTAACCACGGTCTGAAATCTACTGGGGAAACTTGGCAGCTCAGTCTACCGTGCTTTCAGTCGGGAGGGGGGAGGGCCATGTAACGGATAACATCCTAGCCAAACCAGGCCCTGACCCTACCCAGTTGTTTATATAACGCTAAATAGCCTCTTTTCTTGTGGTGGTTCATCCGTAGGCAAAACTGGGCGAAATAATATAACCGATGCAGTATTCAATAAACAGAATCACTCCTTTGGGAACAGGAAATATCTGGGACACCTGCCGTTTTTTTTTCGTTCGAAAAGAGACCTGGAACGAAAATGCTGAACAAAGTTATCCTCATTTCTCACAACGTTCGATCGCATACTCAGTTCAACGCCCGAATACTGTGTGAATCAGTAATGTGTCACAGATTGTGCTGTCGTATTTTGCACAATTTGCCCCAACTACTAATATTCGGTTTTAATTTCGATGTATATTCCTCTACAGCTAACAGATCACGTTTTGACAATGTTGGCAAACATCAAGTTGGAAGTTTACGTTGTGACAACGTTATGACAACGTTGTGAATGTTGTGGGGAGCAGAGTTATCTAAACGTTATTAATAAACGTTGCAGCATCGTTGCGCCATTACGATGTCACAACGTTGTTCTCGTAACTTTGGAAAATATCTCGCAATGTGGTGCGATGACCTAAATTGAGTCTATTTACCATTTACCTACTATTAATGAGTGACAATGTTAGTCACGTTAGTCGTTTGCCAAAAGTAACGTTGGGACAACGTTTTGCGAACGTCGTGATGTAACGTTGTGACGTTTCTGGGAGTCTACAAAATAACGTTGTTACATCGTCTTGTCGTTATGTCGCAACCTTGTCACAACGTTGTGACGTCAAATTGTGAGCTGGGTCCTTACCAGCTGCAATCTAATAACAATACAATGCAATACGCATCCTTACCTGCAATGCAATGCAAGTGCTATGTCAAAAGTTCCCGTGTCACGGGCCACTCACAACCACTGTTCAATGCCACTCCCACAGCTGCCCGCCGGCCTCCAGTCTCCAGCCGTGACGTCATGAGCCAACCCTGGGTCCGGTGTCGGGATGGTCAGGTGTCAGTACCGGAGTACTTATATCGTCAGTACCAGCGTACTTATATCGTCAGTACCAGAGTACTTATATCGTCAGTACCAGAGTACTTATATCGTCATTACCAGAGTACTTATATCGTCAGTACCAGAGTACTTATATCGTCAGTACCAGAGTACTTATATCGTCAGTACCAGAGTACTTATATCGTCAGTACCGGAGTACTTATATCGTCAGTACCAGAGTACTTGTATCGTCAGTACCAGAGTACTTATATCTACAGTACCATAGTACTTATATCGTCAGTACCAGAGTACTTATATCGTCAGTACCAGAGTACTTATATCGTCAGTACCAGAGTACTTATATCGTCAGTATCAGAGTACTTATATCGTCAGTACCGGAGTACTTATATCGTCAGTACCAGAGTACTTGTATCGTCAGTACCAGAGTACTTATATCGTCAGTACCATAGTACTTATATCGTCAGTACCAGAGTACTTATATCGTCAGTACCGGAGTACTTATATCGTCAGTACCAGAGTACTTATATCGTCAGTACCAGCGTACTTATATCGTCAGTACCAGAGTACTTATATCGTCAGTACCAGAGTACTTATATCGTCAGTACCAGAGTACTTATATCGTCAGTACCGGAGTACTTATATCGTCAGTACCAGAGTACTTATATCGTCAGTGCCAGAGTACTTATATCGTCAGTACCAGAGTACTTATATCGTCAGTACCAGAGTACTTATATCGTCAGTACCAGAGTACTTATATCGTCAGTACCAGAGTACTTATATCGTCAGTACCAGAGTACTTATATCGTCAGTACCAGAGTACTTATATCGTCAGTACCAGAGTACTTATATCGTCAGTACCAGAGTACTTATATTGTCAGTACCAGAGTACTAATATCGTCAGTACCAGAGTACTAATATCGTCAGTACCAGAGTACTTATATCGTCAGTACCAGAGTACTTATATCGTCAGTACCAGAGTACTTATATCGTCAGTACCAGAGTACTTATATCGTCAGTACCAGAGTACTTATATCGTCAGTACCAGAGTACTTATATCGTCAGTACCAGAGTACTTATATCGTCAGTACCAGAGTACTTATATCGTCAGTACCAGAGTACTTATATCGTCAGTACCAGAGTACTTATATCGTCAGTACGGTCTCAGTACAACTCTGGTGATGGCAAAAACATGTGTTACAATAAGATAATGCCTGTGGACATCTATATATTAAGCTTATAATCTTCTTGCCAGTTTGAGGAAGATTCAGGAAGTTTCAGGAAGATTATATAAATACTTATCCTGTTTATTACCACCAAATCGCAATTTTGTCAGCATATTTTATTCGTACTAACATATAACAAAATTATGAGGGACATCTGTAGCCCAAAATCGCATGTAAACGTTGTGTAGTTTTTCAAAACTTTCAGAATCTTTCAGAAACTTTTCAGCGCAATAATCCTTCGTGGAAACGCCTATTCTACCATTTCGTCAAAAAGCAATACCAGATTTTGGTGAGAAACGAAATTCGTCACCAAGTACTTGAGAGTACCGGTCGTTAAAAGTGTGGGACGATTATCAACTTTAAATTGAAATATTTTACGGTAGGAATGTTTACATGCCAAATGTGATCAATTTGCAGTATATTTTGGTCTCGTCTGTCGATTTCAAGTAATAACTCAATTTGTCTGGGAAAATGTCAATATTTACATTTAACACGCGCAGTGTGGGGGGGGGCACTTTTGTGCCCCCCCCCCCCCCCCCCCCACACATGTTTTTCGTGAATAGATAAAAACGAAGCAGAGCAGGGGGCTGTTTTTTTTGCGTGACATTAACGCCAACTCAATAGCGGACCGTTTGACGAAAATCAAAATCGACCGATACATTTTATGGTTTTTGTTTACGTTCCATAGGAGCCGAGTTAGATGGGGCGTCGAAACGCCCCCCCCCCCCCCCTCACGGCACGGGGAAGGTGGCGCCAAGAGTACCAGCACGGCGCGGGTTAACCCTATTTGTAACATGCTCCTGGTTACCCCTATTTGTAACAGGGGGAGATAGCGCCCCCCCCCCCGGAGATCTCGAGATCTACCCGTCCGATTTTCAAAAATGAAAAGGAGTTTGGTTCCCCTCAACACCATCTACATTTCTAAATAATATTTAAAAAAAATCTAAATTTTGTTTAGGGGGACAACGGGGGGAGGGGGGCAAAAACTACAAATTGTAGTGGTATTTTTGATCCAACATAAGTTTCATGTTTATCGACCGATTTTAACACAACTAATAGGAATCGATAGAAACTGAATTGGAAATTTATATATGATGGTGACGTTTGAAAATTCAAAAATCATTGGCGTGTGCAGGTCACTCAATATGGGGGTGAAGTAAATGCGTAATAAAACCATTTTTTAATGTTGTTTTTTGATAAATGAAATGGTATGTGATTGTGACATTATATAAAACAGTTATAAATCATATTTTTGTGCCATAGGCGGTACCAGGTTAGTGAAAAAGGGAGGTCAAATTGGAAAAAAACATTAACCGCAGACAAGTTGCTACCCAGCACTATAAATATATTACTGATCGTAGATAGTTCCTTTTTGCATGTTTTACTTCATCATAGGCGTATCCAGGATCTAAATTGGGGCGGCGCAAGACCTTTTGATAAGTATATTATCCGCTATTATGATACTAACTAGTCAACAGTGACTATTTCACTTACAACTTCAATTAACATTGCTTACCCCCCTTTTTACCCTACCTGGACTCGCCTATTATCTTATAATCGTTCGTAGAGTAGCCTGTGGTGCGTATTTCATCCGAAAACTGCAGTATGTTATGTCATTGTACGCCCATGCCTCTTAGTATCCTTGCAATAATATGACCTCTTTATTCCATTCCTGAGCGCGCCTCTGCAAAAAATGACTTTATTCCCTTTTCTGGCCTCATATGTGCATATATCATTATAAGCTAAACGTATATTGCGCCGTTATCGCTGGCATATCGTCATCACCATGCCAGTCACGCCCCGTTTCATGTGCCTGAACACGCCCCTGAAACTCTATATGTAATAAATTATGCAAATAATGAAATCAGAAGCTATCTTGTACATCTTGATAGCTATAAATGCCCCTTACATCGCTCTATTGGCTTCCCGCCAAGCATTGAATACTTCCTGGAAACCCCCGTTTTCAAGCCCCTGAAACCGCCTCTGCCATGCAATTTTTATGAGATTTCATTAACATGAACTAATTTGCACGTGTTGCAATCACCGTAAACCGATCTAACTCCTTCATACTTGAGGCAGTTAGGAAGAAACCGTGAAGATCGCATTTCCGTATTATCGCCAAATGTCGCCTCCGAACCCACCCAAAACTGTGCCCTGGAACCGCCTCTGTTCAGGTTAAGAACTCAAAATTTGGACTCCAAATGCGGTCTTCAATTCTATGAGAAGTCCCAAAATTTCATGGGCCTGCTCCCAGCCGTTCTGGAGATATCTGCGAGAAACATGAGGGGGGGGGGGGCGGAATCCGCCCCCTCCCTGTTACAAATAGGGTTAAGGATGTTTTAAATTGTTTGACTTTTTTATTTTGGAATTGACTTATGAGAAATTGAATTTGCCTTTTTACTTTGAAATTGACTTATTATAATTGTAATTTTAATTATTTGTATTTGAACCGGAATTATTCGTATTTAAATTGGAATTATTTGTATTTGAACTTTATTTATTTTAATTTGAAGTTAAAAAGATGTAGTTACTGGGAAATGTAACTGCATGTCCAAATTTACATGACTTGTGGGCCATTTTGAAACTCTGGTGGGCCAAGTGGTCCACCAGTTAGCATGTTACAGGAGGCCCGGAAACGCACACCTCCTCTCCATCCCTCAAACTCGCCTCACATCCTTCCACCGTTCATATATCCCTTCCACTATCAGACAGTGGAATCTACTTCTCGCAGCTTTGCGCAACACCAAATCCCACACCTTCGTCGGATTCTCACACCCTCGTCGGATTTGGTGGTCACTCCAACGTCGATGGGGAGTGACGCGCCGAGCGCCGACTGCGGGAGTATAAAACCCGCCGCCGCCGCTCCAGCGTCAGTCTTTCGCTCGCCTACCAGTCAGACACAGCCAAGATGAACGCCCTGGCCCTGGTGCTTCTGGTTGGCGCAGCCTCCGCGCTGCCCAAGCCTGACGCGGAACCCCAGTACGGCGCGCCTCCGATCGCGCCCTCGTACGACGCTCCGGCCCCGACCCCTGCCACCGGCTACGGCACGCCCGCCTGCGAGCCAGGGACCCACTACGTCACCGTCACCTCAACCAAGATCGGCTACGAGACGCGGTACAACACGTACACGGCGCTCGAGCCGACCACCCTGTACCAGCAGGTCACCGAGACCCTGTACTACCCGAGTACCCAGTACCAGACGCAGTATGTCACCAGCTACGTGGCGCCCGAGGTTAAGGTGAGCACCAAGGTGGTGTACGACACTCAGTACGTCACTGAGCATCAGTACTTCACCGAGACCTCTTACGCCACCAAGACCGAGAAGGCCTACTACACTGAGACCGACGTGGTGAGCAAGTACTACACCGAGACCGCCCAGGTGCCGTACTACGTCACCAAGACGGCGTACCAGACCGAGGCGTACCCCGAGTACCAGTATGTCACCGAGACCAAGGTCAGCCAGCAGTACGTGACTAAGACCCAGAACGTGCCCCACTACGTCACCCAGACCGTGACCTCGGCGTACCCCGAGTACAAGTACGTCACCCAGACCGAGACGCAGAACCAGTACGTGACCGTCACCAAGACCCAGAACCAGAACCAGTACGTCACCGTCTGCCCCAAGCCGACCTACCCCAGCTACGGCAAATAGACTCCCCGAGCTCAACACCGCATTCGCCTCTTCAGCTATCTTGTTGTGCCGTGACTGTGGGTCCGTGACCTGACATGACCTGAGCTCAAGTTGGCGTCAGATCACCAATCAGCTGTTCTTTATCTGTTATGTAATTATTTATCGGTGTGTGCATATGTGCGTAGCTTAGATATGGAGTCACGGGACGGCTGGTCCGCGCCCAAATCTGGTCAACATTGCAGTGTCGTTGTGTGGGAATTCGCGCCCTTGCCTAGTGATGATGATAATGATGATGAATGATGACTATGATGATGATGATGTGCTCCTCTTTTTGTGATGTGACTCAGTGATGTAAACGATGTGATCCGACCCAAGGGGTACGGCATTTTGTAATAAAACTGGGCAAGCGAGGACAAATTGTATCTGGTATGTCTCCGGCATGTCTCCGGTATGTATGTGGTATGTCTCCGGTATGTTTCCGGTATGTTTCCGGTATGTCTCCGGTATGTCTCCGGTGTGTCTCCGGGATGTATCCGGTATGTATCCGGTATGTCTCCGGTATGTCTCCGGTATTTATTTATTTATTTATTTATTTTATTGATCGCCAACAGAGCAAGACTCCAATAACAGGCGAAGTCGTGAGAGATAAAACACGATGGTAAACTACTAAATACATAGTAAAACATAAACACATCATAAATGTATAAATAAATACAAAAAAGAACCAGCAATCGTATAAGTTTAAAGCGACGCCACATACTTGAGGACACTGTTTTTAAAACTGTAAAAGTTGCCTCCGAACATATCTGCATCCACAATATCACTATTTAAGAAGGTGTTAACTATTTTCGGAATCCTGACAAACAGTCCACTTTGTACAGTGCTCACTCGTGCATGGGGCACCGCGAGCAGGGTTCGTATACCGGAGGTATGTCTCATGTTACTGGCATTGCGGAACCTTACGCCACTACTGCTGCTAGTGTCATTCCATCGATACTGATCTTCAAGGTCGTTTGTTGTTGTCCTCCGACTGCCGCTCCTCGATCCCCTGTCATGACCCCTGTGACTGGTAGCGGCCGGTAGCGACACTGGCTAGCGACTGGGAGACATACCGGAGTTATGTCTCCGGTATGTCTCCGGTATGTCTCCGGTATGTCTCCGGTATGTATCCTGTATGTCTCCGGTGTGTCTCCGGTATGTCTCCGGTATGTATCCTGTATGTCTCCGGTATGTCTCCGGTATGTCTCCGGTATGTCTCCGGTATGTCTTCGGTATGTCTCCGGTATGTCTCCAGTATGTCTCCGGTATGTTTCCGGTATGTATCCGTTATGTCTCCGGCATGTCTCCGGTATGTCTCCGGTATGTCTCCGGTATGTCTCCGGTATGTCTCCGGTATGTCTCCGGCATATCTCCGGTATGTCTCCGGTATGTCTCCGGTATGTCTTCGGTATGTTTCCGGTATGTCTCCAGTATGTCTCCGGTATGTCTCCGGTATGTCTCGGTCGCCAGGCACGGGGCCACTACGGAGAGCACGATACGGGTAGGAACACGGCGTAGAGCGGTACATTCCCCTACGCAGCTAGACATACGGGCGTGAGCTTCTAATTCCGGGAAAGCGTACTTGGGTTTGCAGTGCCTTCACCTATACCTGGGGGAAGACTAGGACGAAGCTGCGGGAAAGACTAAAGCCTGCAAGGCGGCCACCACTCCCGAGGTGTGACTCGTTGGCCGCCACATGCTCAGTAACCCAAACCAGTCGCTAGCCAGTGTCGCTACCGGCCGCTACCAGTCACAGGGGTCATGACAGGGGATCGAGGAGCGGCAGTCAGAGGACAACAACAAACGACCTTGACGATCAGTATCGATGGAATGACACTAGCAGCAGTAGTGGGGTAAGGTTCCGCAATGCCAGTAACATAAAGGCCATCCCTTTATAGCCTGGGCAACCGCGCTTCCCAAGCTGACCCTTACAAGGAATAGTTCACCTTTAACATGGGGTTTTGAACTGAAATAGCAGATTTGTAGAGCATATCGAAAAATGCGTTGTGGTGAAAGAATTACCTTCGTACGCTAAGTAATTTCGACACAGGGCTAGTGTCGTGGTAGTAGATCGGGGCATGAAACAGCATATTCTAAAAGGGGCCCTTTTCGAAGACGTTGTTCGGCCGTTTCGTGTCCCGATCGGGGCAAGAAACTTGAAACTCTTCGACAGATATCCATCTATCGTTCAAACAAATGCCATATTCGTTTTTTTTTTGTTCGAAATACCCCGAATAGCCCAAATTGAAGACAACTTTCAAGGTGACCTATTTCTTTTAATCAGCCCACTGGCCGTCCTGTCGCCGCTGGGCCGAAGTGTGAGAAAGGGGCTCGGGCTAGAGTTGTTATTTTCCCCAAATTGGAACATAGCCTGTAGAACCTGGGGTGGCCAGGTAACGGATAATATCCTAGCAAACCTGGCCCTACCCACTTCTTTATATAACGCTAAATAACCTCTTTTCTTGAGTTGGTTCATCCGTAGGCACAAATGGGCGAAATAATATAACCGATGCTGTATTCAAATAAACAGAATCACTCCTTAGGGAACAGGAAATATCTGGGACACCTGCAGATATTTCCGACTGCAGGTGTGCGACTAGCTATTAATGTGCGACTAGCATTGTCGGCTGTCGCTCATTAATAGTAGCTAAATGGTAAATAGGCTCAATTTAGGTCATCGCACCACATTGTGAGATGTTTTCCAAAGTTACGAGAACAACGTTGTGACATCGTAATGGCGCAACGATGCTGCAACGTTTAATAATAACGTTTAGATAACTCTGCTCCCCACAACATTCACAACGTTGTCACAACGTAAACTTCCAACTTGATGTTTGCCAACATTGTCCAAACGTGATCTGTTAGCTGGAGAAGAATATACATCGAAATTAAAACCGAATATTAGTAGTTGGGGCAAATTGTGCAAAATACGACAGCACAATCTGTGGAACATTGCTGAATTACCCAGACACAGTATTCGAGCGTTTAAAGGAAATAGTTCACCTTCAACATTAGTTTTAAACTGAGATAGCAGTTTTGTAGCCCGTTTTGGGAAACCCCTATCTGCAAGTTTTCTTGACTGAAAAGACTCTCCAGCCGAATATATTTTAGTTTTTGGCGAAGGAATGCGGTGCTGGCGAAAGAATGTACTGGTTCTAGCCCGGGCAGAGGCTATACCATCAGCCAATCAGCTTGCATCTGGTGTTAGCAAGCGAATCGCCGGCCGCCGGTTGGCACATCTCCAATGCGAGTCTATCTTTACGCGACTACTTTCGAATCTGATTGGCTGAACCATTTTTTACATTCGCGTGACGTCAGGACTCTGACTCAGAGAGTATGCATATAGTTTTGATAAACAATAAAAATGTACGGCCTTCTGTCCTGAATCGGCGCGATATAAGACCATTTTTGACAATATAAAAAGAAATTGTATTAAAAAATATAATCAAATCGTGTTGGGTAAAAAAAATCCAAAGTGAGCTATTCCCTTTAATTGTCAACTGAGTGATGCGATCGAACTTGTGAGGAATGAGGATAACCTCATTCCTTTGTGACGTTTCTGGGAGTCTACATAATAACGTTGTTACATCGTCTTGTCGTTATGTCGCAACCTTGTCACAACGTTGTGACGTCAAATTGTTAGCTGGGTCCTTACCAGCTGTAATATAATAGCAATACAATGCAATGCGCATCCTTACCTGCAATGCAATGCAAGTGCTATGTCAAAAGTTCCCGTGTCACGGGCCACTCACAACCACTGCTCAATGCCACTCCCACAGCTGCCCGCCGGCCTCCAGTCTCCAGCCGTGTCGTCATGACCCAACCCTGGGTCCGGTGTCGGGACGGTCAGGTGTCAGTACCGCAGTACTTATATCGTCAGTACCAGAGTACTTATATCGTCAGTACCGGAGTACTTATATCGTCAGTACCAGAGTACTTATATCGTCAGTACCAGAGTACTTATATCGTCAGTACCAGAGTACTTATATCGTCAGTACCAGAGTACTTATATCGTCAGTACCAGAGTACTTATATCGTAAGTACCAGAGTACTTATATCGTCAGTACCAGAGTACTTATATCGTCAGTACCAGAGTACTTATATCGTCAGTACCAGAGTACTTATATCGTCAGTACCAGAGTACTTATATCGTCAGTACCAGAGTACTTATATCGTCAGTACCAGAGTACTTATATCGTCAGTACCAGAGTACTTATATCGTCAGTACCAGAGTACTTATATCGTCAGTACCAGAGTACTTATATCGTCAGTACCAGAGTACTTATATCGTCAGTACCAGAGTACTTATATCGTCAGTACCAGAGTACTTATATCGTCAGTACGGTCTCAGTACAACTCTGGTGATGGCAAAAACATGTGTTACAATAAGATAATGCCTGTGGACATGTATTAAGGTTATAATCTTCTTGAAAGTTTCAGGAAGATTCAGGAAGTTTCAGAAAGATTATATAAATACTTATCCTGCGTATTACCACCAAACCGCAATTTTGTCAACATATTTTATTCTTACCAACATATTAAAAAACTATGAGGGACATTTCTAGCCAAAAATCGCATGTAAAAGTTGTGTAGTTTTTCAAAACTTTCAGAATCTTTCAGAAACTTTTCAGCGCAATAATCCTTCGTGGAAACGCCTATTCTACCATTTCGTCAAAAAGCAATACTAGATTTGGTGGGGAAACGAAATTCGTTACCAAGTACTTGAGAGTACGAGTTGTTAAAGTGTGCGACGATTATCAACTTTAAATTGAAATATCTTACGGTAGGAATGTTTACATGCCAAATGTGATCAATTAAAAATATATTTTTATATAAAAATATATTTCAGAGTCCTGACACATGCCGCCCGTTTCAATCCGCGTTGGAGACACCATTATCGACGGACGAGGAGAGTAACACGGCTCGCAACCTTGGAGTGACCTTTGACCGGTCACTCACCTTCTCTGCGCACATTACCGGCTTGAAAACTCGCTGCAATGGGCTGCTGTGGCCCTGTCCTGTCCCACATCAAACATAGTCTCCCCAGCGAGCTCATTGACTATAATACATAATTGTGGCCCGCTTGCTACCGCAATGCGAAGGTAACCAAGTTCCATAGTGTATAGTCAAGCTGATCATGCCCGTTCTGCTCCTGTCTCCCGTTTCAGATACCGTCCCGTTCCCGTCCCCGTCCCGTTCCGTTGCCGTTCCGTTGCCGTTCCGTTGCCGTCCCGTTGCCGTCCCGTTGCCTTCCCGTTGCCGTCCCGTTGCCGTCCCGTTGCCGTCCCGTTGCCGTCCCGTTGCCGGCCCGTTGCCGTGTCGTTCCCGTCCCGTTCCCGTCCCGTTCCCGTCCCGTTCCCGTCCCGTTCCCGTCCCGTTCCCGTCCCGTTCCCGTCCCGTTCCCGTCCCGTTCCCGTCCCGTTCCCGTCCTGTTCCCGTCCCGTTCCCGTCCCGTTCCCGTCCCGTTCCCGTCCCGTTCCCGTCCCGTTCCCGTCCCGTTCCCGTCCCGTTCCCGTCCCGTTCCCGTCCTGTTCCCGTCCCATTCCGTTCCCGCCCGTGCATTACCCGAATCCAAGTGTGCATTACGCAATCACTGCCAGACAGCCCGGCAGCGCGGCGGTTGTGGTCAGCGCGGCAGACAGTCACATCATCCCACTCCTCCCTCTCCACCCCAGCTTCGAGGCAGAGGCCAGGCGGCGCGTGCCGCTTCCGTATGACAGTTGCAGTAGTAAACAAGTGGCCCTCAATCCTAGCACTGCAGCAAGCCCGCAACCCTCGTCGAATCTGACCACGCCGGACTGCGCGCCACCTAGGGCAAAGTTGCGCACTGCTAGTATCGGACCTTGCCAACTCGGCCTGGACAGAAGATATGCACTGCACTATACAGGGCACGGCAAAAGTAATGGTAAGTACTACTGAAGATGGCTAAAACCTAGCAGCGTTTCTAAACAAACAATAGATATCCCTGACAAACTATGCGGTACATCTCTGTCCTACACATATACAGCTTTCTATCACTTTTCACCATTCTACACCTTCAAATAAAATCACCATTTTCGAAAAACCTGATTCTCTTCCCACTTATGTGCACTGGGGCATTTCGACCCTGAGACTGCCTCTGATCGGAGAGTTGTAAGCCCACGCCGGCACGGAATCGGGCGTAGTAGATCGCATTTAGCGCCTAGCAGGTCTACGAATAGAGACTATTCAACTAGAGGCTACCAACTTGGAATATTGTTTAAGATCAAGACAGGCGCGGGCTAAGGAATGGATCGTCGAAGCTTCTCAAAACATTTGAAAAAAGTTGTAAAAAGTTTCGCACAATAATCCTTCGTAAAAACGGCTATTATGCCAATTGTTTTTAAAAATTGGGGCTCGCAACCACTAACTAGGCCGTCGTTGGTGCATAAGTTAAATGCTAATTGTGATACCTTTTTATTAAATGTGTATTGATTGTAAAGGATAGAAGGGCACATAATTCTAATGGACAGAGTGCAAACATATTTTCCATACTATTTGAACATTTCGTCAAAAAGCAATACCAGATTTGTCGGAACCGAAATTCGTTACCAAGTACTTACTAGAGCACCGGTCGTTACAAGTGAGGAACGTTTATCAACTTTAAGTTAAACTACATTTCGTTAGGAATATTTATATGCAAAATGTGATCAATTTACAACAGATTTTGGTCTCGTCCGTCAATTTCAAGTAATACTCAATTGTTGTGGGAGAAGGTTTACTTCCCTTTAACCCGCGCCGTGCCGGGGGGGGGGGCGTTTAGACGGCCACCCTAAGGTGTTTCGAGGATAGCGAAACAGCGGCGGATCGCAGCGCCACCGTTTTTGGCACAGCTGTTAGAGCATCAATTGCGCACATTACATTTTAAAAGAATACCTCGGGCAATCTCAGGTCAGGTCACCGGACCAGGTCACGGGACCCCACCCCCAAAAATGTTTCCGGTTGTACCACAGCCACAGTTTTTAGCCCACCGATTTCTTATTAACAAGATTTCATAAGGGAAATAGTACCCACAATACTTTTATCTCGGTTTCGTATATAGGTGACCTAAGGTCGGGTCAATTTCGTGACCTCCACATTATAAGTCAGTGGGGAAATAATTAAATACTTCCTATTCTGAGGATACGAAGTATATCAGCCCAATTCCTTCTGGATCATGTTATCATAGGCTAATCTTGAAGTTCCAGGTGCAATTTTTGTTCAGTGACCCCTACAGGGTCAGATGAGATCACCCGAGGTCACCAACACCTTGTTGCCAATAACTATCGACAAAATCAAGATAGATAAGTGAAACTGGCACCAATTTGTTTGTAACGTCAAGGCACGTCTCACAATGTGCAACATGACCTAATCGGGTCACCACTTGCCTTGAACTTAGGTCAAATTTTAAGTTGACCTAATCTGGTCATCATGCATAAGATACGAATCGCCTTGAGAAGACAAACATGATGGCGTCAAAAATATTGCCCTATGGCGGTTAGGTAAACAGATATTTATGAAAACTGTTTTGCTAAAAAATAGGTTTTTGACATGTAATGAGCCATGGAGCCTAAACTATTGACTTAACCCTATTCCCTACCGGCGGCCAGAGTTACGTTAACCTGCGGGAGGGGCGGATTCTGCTCCTCCGCCCCCCCCCCCCCCCCCCCAGAGATCTCGAGAACCGCTCAGTCGATTTCGATGAGGAAAACACCATTCGATTCGTCATGACAAGATTTCTCTTTTTGGACCCCCAACTTTTTGTTTTGTTCAAAACTGGGGGGGGGGGGCGCCAGGGGGCAAAAATTCCGAAAATTTTGGGTGTTTTTCAAGGTCATTGCGGCCATGTGGTTCGACCAATTTTCATGCTTCAAACGTTTTTGAGCTTCAAATGTACTGGTATTGAATATATCAAAAGACCAAAAACAAAAACAAAAAGCATAGGCATATTCAGGAAATGTAAAATTGGGGGATTTTCTGGACAAAAATATGTGCTGTTCGTGATTGTTTGGGACGACATGAACGTCACATGTGGACATTATATGCTGTGATTTGTTAAATTTGATATATTGCGCATAGGCGGATCAAGTAAAAAAACATGGGGCACCATGCGCGTAACGCTTTTATCATCTTACTAAATTGAAGTTGGACCTAATTTAAAGGTGGGTATCGCCTCCCATTTTGTATCCTTAGTGCGCCTCTGCCCCAAAAATGTGTACAATCCCATTAGCTATGATGCATATTGCATTGAAATGGTTTCTGACGCATTTATTGCACTTCAAACCACGAAGGAGGTATGCGACGCAAAACCGCATTCGTAGCACCCTTCCCAAAACAGGAGCCTGGAACCACCTCTGCTGGATTTTTTTCTTCTTCAAAATTTTGACGCAACACGTGCCATTCAATTTTGGGAAAAGTCACAAAGTTTCAGGACGCTAGGCCTAACGGTTGAGAAGCGGCAAGTGAAAACCCACCGGGAGGGGCAGAATCTGCCCCGCAGGGAATAGGGTTAAGCTAAAATCTAAGAAACTCTGGCGATTGAATTTTTGAAGAGATTTCCAATGCCTTTTTTCCCTTTGTTCCTGCCTACATAGTACCTTTGATATCTGGCGATTTCTGGAGCGAAGTCCTAAAACTTGAAAATCTGACCCTTGATGGCCTCTGGTGACCTCAATATTGACCTGAGAAAAACAAATGCCTGAAATAGTTTCAAAATGCATTTTGACGAACTTTCGAGCGGTGTTTGTGGTTTTTGTTTACGTCCCATAGGAGCCGAGTTAGAGGGGGCGTCGAAACGCTCCCCCCCCCCTCCCGGCACGGGGAAGGTGGCGCCGAGAGCACCAGTACGGCGCGGGTTAACCCTATTTGTAACAGGCTCCTGGCTACCCCTATTTGTAACAGGGGGGGGGGGTGGGGGTGGGGGGGATTCCGCCCCCCCCCGGAGATCTCGAGATCTACCCGTCCGATTTTCAAAAATGAAACGGTATTTGGTTCCCCTCAACACGATCTACATTTCTAAATAATAAAACAAAATCTAAATTTTGTATAGGGGGACAATAGGGGGGCAAAAACTACAAATTTTAGTGGTATTTTTGATGCAACATAGCTTTCATGTTTATCGACCGATTTTAACACAACTAAAAGGAATCGATAGAGACTGAATTGGACATTGCTATATGACGGTGACGTTTGAAAATTCAAAAATAATAGGCGTGTGCAGGTCACTCAATATGAGGGTGAAGTAAATGCGTAATAAAACCATTTTTTATGTTTTTTTTTTATAAATGAAATGGTATGTGATTGTGACATTATACAATACAGTTATAAATCTTCTTTTTTTGCCATAGGTGGTACCAGGTTAGTGAAAAAGGGAGGTCAAATTGGAAAAAAATATTAACCGCAGACAAGTTGCTACCCAGCACTATAAATATATTACTGATCGTAGATAGTTCCTTTTTGCATTTTGTACTTCATCTAGGCGTATCCAGGATCCAAACTGGGGCGGCGCAAGTCCTTTCGATAAGTATATTATCCGCTATTATGATACTAACTAGTCAACAGTAACTATTTCACTTACAACTTCAATTAACATTGCTTACCCCTCTTTTTGCCCTACCTGGTCTCGCCTATTATCTTATAATCGTTCGTAGAGTAGCCTGCGGTGCGTGTTTCATCCGAAAACTGCAGTATGTTATGTCATTGTACGCCCATGCCTCTTAGTATCCTTGCAATAATATGACCCCCTTTATTCCATTTCTGAGCGCGCCTCTGCAAAAAATGACTTTATTCCCTTTTCTGGCCTCATATGTGCATATATCATTATAAGCTAAACGTCTATTGCGCCGTAATCGCAGGCATATCGTCATCACCATGCCAGCCACGCCCCGTTTCATGTGCCTGAACACGCCCCTGAAACTCTATATGTAATAAATTATGCAAATAATGAAAGCAGAAGCTATCTTTTACCTCTTGATACCTATAAATGCCCCTTACATCGCTCTAATGGCTTCCCGCCAAGCATTGAATACTTCCTGGAAACCCCCCTTTTCAAGCCCTGAAACCGCCTCTGCCACGGAATTTTTATGATATTTCATTAACATGAACTAATTTGCACTTGTTACAATCACCGTAAACCGATGTAACTCCTTCATACTTGAGACAGTTAGGAAGAAACCGTGAAGATCGCATTTCCGTATTATCGCCAAATGTCGCCTCCGAACCCACCCAAAACTGTGCCCTGGAACCGCCTCTGTTCAGGTTAAGAATTCAAAATTTTGACTCCAAATGTGGTCTTCAATTCTATGAAAAGTCCCAAAATTTGATGGGCCTGCTCCCCGCCGTTCTGGCGATATCTGCGAAAAACATGAGGGGGTCGGAATCCGCCCCCCCTCCCTGCTGCAAATAGGGTTAAGGATGTTTTAAATTGTTTTACTTTTTTATTTTGGGATTGACTTACTAGAAATTGAATTTGCCTTTTTATTTTGAAATTGACTTATTACAATTTTAATTTGAATAATTTGTATTTGAACCGGAATTATTCGTATTTAAATTGGAATTATTTTTATTTTAACTTGATTTATTTTAATTTGAAGTTAAAAAGTGTAGTTACTGTGAATTGTAACTGGATGTCCAATTTGACATGACTTGTGAGCCATTTTGAAACTCTGGTGGGCCAAGTGGTCCACCAGTTAAAATGTTAGAGGAGGCCCGGAAACGCACACCTCTCCATACCTCCAACTCGCCTCACATCCTTCCACCGTTCATATATCCCTTCCACTATCAGACAGTAGAATCTACTTCCCGCAGCTTTGCGCAACACCAAATCCCACACCCTCGTCGGATTCCCACACCCTCGTCGGATTTGGTGGTCACTCCAACGTCGATGGTGAGTGACGCGCTGAGCGCCGACTGCGGGAGTATAAAACCCGCCGCCGCCGCTCCAACGTCAGTCTTTCGCTCGCCTACCAGTCGGACACAGCCAAGATGAACGCCCTGGCCCTGGTGCTTCTGGTTGGCGCAGCCTCCGCGCTGCCCAAGCCTGACGCGGAGCCCCAGTACGGCGCGCCTCCGATCGCGCCCTCATACGACGCTCCGGCCCCGGCCCCTGCCACCGGCTACGGCACGCCCGCCTGCGAGCCAGAGACCCACTACGTCACCGTCACCTCAACCAAGATCGGCTACGAGACGCGGTACAACACGTACACGGCTCTCGAGCCTACCACCCTGTACCAGCAGGTCACCGAGACCCTGTACTACCCGAGTACCCAGTACCAGACGCAATATGTCACCAGCTACGTGGCGCCCGAGGTTAAGGTGAGCACCAAGGTGGTGTACGACACTCAGTACGTCACTGAGCATCAGTACTTCACCGAGACCTCTTACGTCACCAAGACCGAGAAGGCCTACTACACTGAGACCGACGTGGTGAGCAAGTACTACACCGAGACCGCCCGGGTGCCGTACTACGTCACCAAGACGGCGTACCAGACCGAGGCGTACCCCGAGTACCAGTATGTCACCGAGACCAAGGTCAGCCAGCAGTACGTGACTGAGACCCAGAACGTGCCCCACCACGTCACCCAGACGGTGACCTCGGCGTACCCCGAGTACAAGTACGTCACCCAGACCGAGACGCAGAACCAGTACGTGACCGTCATCAAGACCCAGAACCAGAACCAGTACGTCACCGTCTGCCCCAAGCCGACCTACCCCAGCTACGGCAAATAGACTTCCCGAGCTCAACACCGCATTCGCCTCTTCAGCTCTCTTGTTGTGCTGCGCCTGCGGGTCCGTGACCTGACATGACCTGAGCTCAGGTTGGCGTCAGATCACCAATCAGCTGTTCTTTATCTGTTATGTAATTATTTATCGGTGTGTACATATGTGCGTAGCTTAGATATGGAGTCACGGGACGGCTGGTCCGCGCCCAAATCTGGTCAACATTGCAGTGTCGTTGTGTGGGAATTCGCGCCCTTGCCTAGTGATGATGATGATAATGATGATGATGATGACTATGATGATGATGATGTGCTCATCTTGTTGTGATGTGACTCAGTGATGTAAACGATGTGATCCGACCCACGGGGTACGGCATTTTGTAATAAACTGGGCAAGCGAGGACAAATTGTATCTGGTATGTCTCCGGTATGTCTCCGGTATGTCTCCGGTATGTCTCCAGTATGTATCCGGCATGTCTCCGGTATGTCTCCGGTATGTCTCCAGTATGTCTCCGGTATGTCTCCGGTATGTATCCGGTATGTCTTCGGTATATCTCCGGTATGTCTCCAGTATGTCTCCAGTATGTCTCCGGTATGTATCTGGTATGTCTCCGGTATGTCTCCAGTATGTATCCGGTATGTCTCCGGTATGTCTCCGGTATGTCTCCGGTATGTCTCCGGTATGTCTCCGGTATGTCTTCGGTATATCTCCGGTATGTCTCCAGTATGTCTCCAGTATGTTTCCAGTATGTCTCCGGTATGTATCTGGTATGTCTCCGGTATGTCTCCGTTATGTATCGGGTATGTCTCCGGTATGTCTCGGTCGCCAGGCGGGGGTCACTAAGGAGAGCACGATACGGGTAGGAACACGGCGCAGAGCGGTACTTTCCCCCTACGCAGCTAGACATACGGGCGTGAGCTTGTCGTTACGGGAGATTGTCCATGGGTTTGCAGTGCCTTCACCCATACCTGGGGGAAGACTAGGACGAAGCTGCGGGGAAGACTGAAGCCTGCAAGGCGGCCACCACTCCTGAGGTGTGACTCGTTGGCCTCCACATGCGCAGTAACCCAAACCAGTCGCTAGCCAGTGTCGCTACCGGCCGCTACCAGTCACAGGGGTCATGACAGGGGATCGAGGACCGGCAGTCGGAGGACAACACACGACCTGAAAGATCAGTATCGATGGAATTGACACTGGACAGTAACATTGCGGAACCTTACGCCACGTAAGGTTCCGCAATGCTAGTAACATGAAGGCCCTCCCTTTATAGTCCGGGCAACTGCACTTCCCAGGCTGACCCTTAAAAAGAAAAGTTCACCTTTAACATGGGGTTTTTAACTGAAATAGCAGATTTGTATAGCATATCGAAAAATGCGTTGTGGTGAAATAATTACCTCGCTACGCTAAGTGATTTCGACACAGGTCGTGGTAGTAGATCGGGGCATGAAACAGCATATTCTAAAAGGGGTCCTTTTCGAAGACGTTGTTCGGCTGTTTCGTGCCCCGATCGGGGCAAGAAACTTGAAACCCTTCGACGGATATCCATCTATCGTCCAAACAAATGTCATATTCGTTGTTTCAGTTCGAAATACCCCGTAAAGCCCAAATTCAAGACAACTTTCAAGGTGACTTATTTCTTTTAATCAGCCCACTTGCCGTCCTGTCGCCGCTGGGCCGAAGTGTGAGAAAGGGGCTCGGGCTAGAGATGTTATTTTCCCCAAATTGGAACATAGCCTGTAGAACCTGGGGTGGCCATGTAACGAATAATATCCTAGCAAAACCTGGCCCTACCCACTTGTTTATATAACGCTAAATAACCTCTTTTCTTATGGTGGTTCATCCGTAGGCAAAAATGGGCGAAATAATATAACCGATGCGGTATTCAATAAACAGAATCACTCCTTAGGGAACAGGAAATATCTGGGACACCTGCAGATATTTCCGACTGCAGGTGTGCGACTAGCTATTAATGTGCGACTAGCATTGTCGGCTGTCGCTCATTAATAGTAGCTAAATGGTAAATAGACTCAATTTAGGTCATCGCACCAGATTGCGAGATGTTTTCCAAAGTTACGAGAACAACGTTGTGACATCGTAATGGCGCAACGATGCTGCAACGTTTAATAATAACGTTTAGATAACTCTGCTCCCCACAACATTCACAACGTTGTCACAACGTAAACTTCCAACTTGATGTTTGCCAACATCGTCAGAACGTGATCTGTTAGCTGGAGAGGAATATACATCGAAATTAAAACCGAATATTAGTGGTTGGGGCAAATTGTGCAAAATACGACAGCACAATCTGTGGAACATTACTGAATTACCCAGACACAGTATTCGAGCGTTTAAAGGAAATAGTTCACCTTCAACATTAGTTTTAAACTGAGATAGCAGTTTTGTAGCCCGTTTTGGGAAACCCCTATCTGCAAGTTTTCTTGACTGAAAAGACTCTCCAGCCGAATATATTTTAGTTTTTGGCGAAGGAATGCGGTGCTGGCGAAAGAATGTACTGGTTCTAGCCCGGGCAGAGGCTATACCATCAGCCAATCAGCTTGCATCTGGTGCTAGCAAGCGAATCGCCGGCCGCCGGTTGGCACATCTCCAAGGCGAGTCTATCTTTACGCGACTACTTTCGAATCTGATTGGCTGAACCATTTTTTACATTCGCGTGACGTCAGAACTCTGACTCAGAGAGTATGCATATAGTTTTGATAAACAATAAAAATGTACGGCCTTCTGTCCTGAATCGGCGCGATATAAGACCATTTTTGACAATATAAAAAGAAATTGTATTAAAAATATAATCAAATCGTGTTGGGTAAAAAAAAATCAAAAGTGAGCTATTTCCTTTAACTGTCAACTGAGTGATGCGATCGAACTTGTGAGGAATGAGGATAACCTCATTCCTTTGTGACGTTTCTGGGAGTCTACAAAATAACGTTGTTACATCGTTTTGTCGTTATGTCGCAACCTTGTCACAACGTTGTGACGTCAAATTGTTAGCTGGGTCCTTACCAGCTGCAATATAATAGAAATACAATGCAATGCGCATCCTTACCTGCAATGCAATGCAAGTGCTATGACAAAAGTTCCCGTGTCACGGGCCACTCACAACCACTGCTCAATGCCACTCCCACAGCTGCCCGCCGGCCTCCAGTCTCCAGCCGTGTCGTCATGAGCCAACCCTGGGTCCGGTGTCGGGACGGTCAGGTGTCAGTACCGGAGTACTTATATCGTCAGTACCAGAGTACTTATATCGTCAGTATTAGAGTACTTATATCGTCAGTACCAGAGTACTTATATCGTCAGTACCAGAGTACTTATATCGTCAGTACCAGAGTACTTATATCGTCAGTACCAGAGTACTTATATCGTCAGTACCAGAGTACTTACATCGTCAGTCCCAGAGTACCTATATCGTCAGTACCAGAGTACTTATATCGTCAGTACCAGAGTACTTATATCGTCAGTACGGTCTCAGTACAACTCTGGTGATGGCAAAAACATGTGTTACAATAAGATAATGCCTGTGGACATGTATTAAGGTTATAATCTTCTTGAAAGTTTCAGGAAGATTCAAGAAGTTTCAGGAAGATTATATAAATACTTATCCTACCTATTACCACCAAACCGCAATTTTGTCAACATATTTTATTCTTACCAACATATTAAAAAACTATGAGGGACATTTCTAGCCAAAAATCGCATGTAAAAGTTGTGTAGTTTTTCAAAACTTTCAGAATCTTTCAAAAACTTTTCAGCGCAATAATCCTTCGTGGAAACGCCTATTCTACCATTTCGTCAAAAAGCAATACCAGATTTTGGTGGGAAACGAAATTCGTTACCAAGTACTTGAGAGTACGAGTTGTTAAAGTGTGCGACGATTATCAACTTTAAATTGAAATATCTTACAGTAGGAATGTTTACATGCCAAATGTGATCAATTAAAAATATATTTTGGTCTCGTCTGGCAATTTCAAGTAATAACTCCATTTGTGTGGACAAATGTCAATATTTCCCTTTAACACGCGCCGTGGGGCGGGGGGCACTTTTGACCCCCCCCCCCCCCCCCACATGTTTTTCGTGAATAGCTAAAACACGAAGCAGAGCAGGACGGTGTTTTTTGCGTGACATTAAAGCCAACTCAATGGCGGACCGTTTGACGAAAATTAAAATCGGTCGATAATTTTTTATTTATATGGATTTGCAGTCCAAGATGGCGGCCAGAATCGCAGTCGGCAAATTGATATCTGCGTAACCAACAGTCGGATCGGGATGATTCAAAAACTACTCGGTATACAATGTCAATGTTCATCCCCGGAAACAACTTTGGACACATTGCTGGTGACCTGTGACGTCACAGAGGTCAAATTCCAAAACCTGACATTTGGACAGATTTGACCTTCGTGACCTCGTATGACCTTGAAGATATTAACCAAAGGTCAAGAAAATTACAGAAAATGTAGATCATCATAGCACCTACCTAGCCTGTACGTTGCATTATTCTAGCTCTCATACTGTCGGAGATCTTAGGGAGAGGCACTTTAGTGCCCCCCCCCCCCTCCACTGCCTGTTAGTGGCATACTCCTCTCCACTGCGCGTGTTATGGACGTTTTAAATTGTTTGACTTTTTTATTTTGGAATTGAGTTATTCGAATTTGAATTTCACTTATTTTATTTTAAAATTGACTAATTTTAATTGGAATTGGAATTATTTGTATTTGAATTGGAATTATTTATATTTGAATGGGAATTATTTATATTTGAATTGGAACTATTTGTATTTGAATTGAATTTTTTTTAATTTGAAGTTAAAAAGGTGTAGATTCTGTGAAATGTAACTGCATTGCATGACTGGTGGGACATTTTGAAACTCTGGTGGGCCAAGTGGCCCACCAGTTAACATGTTAGAGGTGGCCCTGAAACGCACACCTCTCCATCCCTCCAACTCGCCTCACATCCTTCCAGCGTCCATATATCCCTCCCACTATCAGACAGTGGAATCTACTCTCCGCAGCTTTGCGCAACAACAAATCCCGCTCTGACTTTGTTCGTCAGGTCTGGCAGCGATTTGGGGCACCAGAATGAAACTGAATGCTGGTAAAACCCAGCTCCTAGTCCTCGGCACGCACCAGATGTTACGACACATGCCGCCAGTTTCTTTCCGCGTTGGAGACACCATTATCGACGGACGAGGAAAGTAACACGGCTCGCAACCTTGGAGTGACCTTTGACCGGTCACTCACCTTCTCTGCGCACATCACCGGCGTGAAAACTCGCTGCAATGGGCTGATGTGGCCCTGTCCTGTCCCACATCAGACATAGTCTCCCCAGCGAGCTCATTGACTATAATACATAATTGTGGCCCCCTTGCTAGCGCAATGCGAAGGTAACCAAGTTCCATAGTGTATAGTCAAGCTGATCATGCCCGTTCCGCTCCTGTCTCCCGTTTCAGATACCGCCCCGTCCCCGTCTCGTTCCCGTCCCGTTGCCGTCCCGTTGCCGTCCCGTTGCCGTCCCGTTGCCGTCCCGTTCCCGTCCCGTTCCCGTCCCGTTCCCGTCCCGTTCCCGTCCCGTTCCCGTCCCGTTCTCGTCCTCGTCCGCCCCGTTCCTGCCCCGTTCCGTTCCCGCCCGTGCATGCTCCGAATCCCAGTGCGCATTACGCAATCACTGCCAGACAGCCCGGCAGCGCGGCGGCTGTGGTCAGCGCGGCAGTCAGTCACTTCATCCCCACTCCTCCCCCCCCCCCCCCTCCACCCCAGCTTCGATGCAGAGGCCAAGCGGCGCGCGCCGCTTCCGCATGTCAGTTGCGGTAGTAAACAAATGGCCCTCAATCCTAGCACTGCAGCAAGCCCGCAACCCTCGTCGAATCTGACCACGCCGGACTGCGCGCCACCTAGGGCAAAGTTGCGCACTGCTAGTATCAGACCTTGCCAACTTGGCCTGGACAGAAGATATGCACTGCACTATACAGGGCACGGCAATAGTAATGGTAGGTACTACTGAAGATGGCTAAAACCTAGCAGCGTTTCTAAACAAACAATAGATATCCCTGACAAACTATGCGGTACATCTCTGTCCTACACATATACAGCTTTCTATCACTTTTCACCATTCTACACCTTCAAATAAAATCACCATTTTCGAAAAACCTGCTTCTCTTCCCACTTATGTGCACTGGGGCATTTCGACAATAAGACCGCCTCTGATCGGAGAGTTGTAAGCCCACGTCGGCATGGAATCGGGCGTAGTAGATCGCATTTAGCGCCTAGCGGGTCCACGAGTAGAGGTTATTCATTGTAGTAAGGACATAGTGGCCGCAAAGACTCCGCGTCAGCCAATAGTTGTCCGCCTTACACACGGGCAGGGGAAGGGTCAGAGGCTGCCACGTGGCCAGGATTTGGTCCAGGGGGAGGGGGGCTCGAAAGGGCTCCTTCCCGAGCGTTGAAAGGGCCCCCTTCACAAGCGGTGAAAGGGCCAAACAAAACGGATGAAAAGGCGCGTTACAAGGATGGAAATCCAGTAGGACAGCTATGGCATGGGCCATACCAACTTTGAGGTACTGGGGTTAGCGAACTGCCATATCGACTTTGGAACCAGCGACACCAATTTGGAATTAGCTATACCAACTTGGAATATTGTTTAAGCTCAAGACCTGGAACTCTGAAAGGGAATAGGTCACCCTGAAAGTTGTCTTGAAGTTCAACCATACGGTGCATCTTGAGCTCAAAACTACGAATATGACTTGGGTTTGGACAACTGATGGATATATGTGGAGAAAGAAGTAAGTTTCTCTTTCTATTTCACGAGAAATTGTACGATAGCAGCTGGCGTTCTGGCCCCGCCCCGCTCCGCCTGACGCCAAGTACAGTCTCTGACAGGGGCCGCCGCGTCGCCCGGGCGGCTGAGCGGATATTAACGAGGCGTCGTGATCAGAGACTTCGTGCCAGAGAGTGTACCTTCCTCAGGCGGCGAGCGTTAATGTCCCGATCGTGGCCCGGAACAGCGGACATGAAACCGGGCCCACTAGTCCTGTGTCGAAATTATTTAACGTAGGGAGTTCCAGGTGCAATTTTTGTTCAGTGACCCCTACAGGGTCAGATGAGGTCACCCGAGGTCACCAACACTTTGTTGCCAATAACTATCGACAAAATCAAGATAGATAAGTGAAACTGGCACCAATGCGTTTGTATCGTCAAGGCACGTCTCACAATGTGCAACATGACCTAATCTGGTCACCACTTGCCTTGACCTGAGGTCAAATTTTTAAGTTGACCTAATCTGGTCATCATGCATAAGATACGAAGAGCCTTGAGAAGACAAACATGATGGCGTCAAAAATATTGCCCTATCGCTGTTAGGTAAACAGATATTTATGAAAACTGTTTTGCTAAAAAAAAAACTAGCTTTTTGACATTTGATGAGCTATAGAGCCTAAACTATTGACTTAACCTTATTCCCTTGCGGCCAGAATTACGTTAACCTGCGGGGAGGGGCAGATTCTGCCCCCCCAGAGATCTCGCGAGCCGCGCGGTCGATTTCAATGACGAAAACGCCATTCGATTCGTCATGACAAGATTTCTCTTTTTGAACCTCCAACTTTTTGTTTTGTTCAAAAATGTGGGGCCAGGGTGCAAACATTCCGAAAATTTTGGGTGTTTTTTAAAGGTCATTGCGGCCATGTGGTTCGACCGATTTTCATGCTTAAAAGTTTTTGAGCTTAAAATGTACTGGTATGTAATATATTAAAAGACCAAAAACAAACTAATAAATCATAGGCGTATTCAGGGAATGTAAAATTGGGGGATTTTCTGGAGATAAAAAATATGGGCTGTTCGTGATTGTTTGGGACGACATGAACGCCACATGTGGGCATTATATGCTGTAATTTGTTAAATTGGATATATTGCGCATAGGCGAATCAAGGAAAAAAACATGGGAGCACCATGCGCGTACCGCTTTATCATCTTACTAAATTGAAGTTGGACCTAATTTGAGGGTGGGTATCGCCTCCCATTTTTTTATTCTGAGTCCGCCTCTGCCCCAAAAATGTGTACAATCCCATTATATATAATGCATATTGCATTGAAATTGTTTCTGACGCATTTATTGCACTTCAAACCACGAAGGAAGTATGCGACGCAAAACCGCATCCGTAACACCCTACCCAAAACAGGAGCCTGAAACCGCCTCTGCAAGATTTATTTCTTCAAAATTTTGACACAACACGCGCCATTCAATTTTGGAAAAAAGTCAAAAAGTTTCAGGACGCCTAGGCCTAACGTTTAGAAGCGGCAAGTGAAAACCCACCGGGAGGGGCAGAATCTGCCCACGCAGGGAATAGGTTTAAGCTAAAATCTGAGAAACTCTGGCGATTAAATTTTTCAAGAGATTTCCAATGCCTTTTTTCCGTTTGTTCCTACCTCCATAGTACCTGTGATATCTGGCAATTTCCGGAGCGAAGTCCTAAAACTTCACCTCAATATTGACCTGAGAAAAACAAATGCCTGAAATAGTTTCAAAATGCATTTTGACGAGCTT
Organism: Chirona hameri; assembly: GCA_036785665.1. Lineage (NCBI taxonomy): Eukaryota > Metazoa > Arthropoda > Thecostraca > Balanomorpha > Balanidae > Chirona > Chirona hameri. The sequence continues at coordinate 164,953 of JAXIVJ010000013.1, read as the reverse complement.
TCGAGCGGTGTTCATGGTTTTTGTTTACGTCCCATAGGAGCCGAGTTAGAGGGGGCGTCGAAACGCCCCCTCCCGGCACGGCGAAGGTGGCGCCGAGAGCATTTGCACGGCGCGGGTTAAGGATGTTTTAAATTGTTTGCCTTTTTTATTTTGGAATTTACTTATTATAATTTGAATTTGCCTTTTTATTTTGAAATTGACGTATTATAATTTTAATTTTAATAATATGTATTTGAACCGGAATTATTCGTATTTAAATTGGAATTATTTGTATTTGAACTGGATTTATTTTAATTTGAAGTTAACAAGATGTAGTTACTGTTAAATGTAACTGCATGTCCAAATTTACATGACTTGTGGGCCATTTTGAAACTCTGGTGGGCCAAGTGGTCCACCAGTTAAAATGTTAGAGGCCCGGAAACGCACACCTCCTCTCCATCCCTCCAACTCGCCTCACATCCTTCCACCGTTCATATATCCCTTCCACTATCAGACAGTAGAATCTACTTCCCGCAGCTTTGCGCAACACCAAATACCACACCTTCGTCGGATTCCCACACACTCGTCGGATTTGGTGGTCACTCCAACGTCGATGGGGAGTGAAGCGCCGAGCGCCGACTGCGGGAGTATAAAACCCGCCGCCGCCGCTCCAGCGTCAGTCTTTCGCTCGCCTACCAGTCGGACACAGCCAAGATGAACGCCCTGGCCCTGGTGCTTCTGGTTGGCGCAGCCTCCGCGCTGCCCAAGCCTGACGCAGAGCCCCAGTACGGCGCGCCTCCGATCGCGCCCTCGTACGACGCTCCGGCCCCGGCCCATGCCACCGGCTACGGCACGCCCGCCTGCGAGCCAGAGACCCACTACGTCACCGTCACCTCAACTAAGATCGGCTACGAGACGCGGTACAACACGTACACGGCGCTCGAGCCGACCACCCTGTACCAGCAGGTCACCGAAACCCTGTACTACCCGAGTACCCAGTACCAGACGCAGTATGTCACCAGCTACGTGGCGCCCGAGGTTAAGGTGAGCACCAAGGTGGTGTACGACACTCAGTACGTCACTGAGCATCAGTACTTCACCGAGACCTCTTACGTCACCAAGACCGAGAAGGCCTACTACACTGAGACCGACGTGGTGAACAAGTACTACACCGAGACCGCCCAGGTGCCGTACTACGTCACCAAGACGGCGTACCAGACCGAGGCGTACCCCGAGTACCAGTATGTCACCGAGACCAAGGTCAGCCAGCAGTACGTGACTGAGACCCAGAACGTGCCCCACTACGTCACCCAGACGGTGACCTCGGCGTACCCCGAGTACAAGTACGTCACCCAGACCGAGACGCAGAACCAGTACGTGACCGTCACCAAGACCCAGAACCAGAACCAGTACGTCACCGTCTGCCCCAAGCCGACCTACCCCAGCTACGGCAAATAGACTCCCCGAGCTCAACACCGCATTCGCCTCTTCAGCTCCCTTGTTGTGTCGCACCTGCGGGTCCGTGACCTGACATGACCTGAGCTCAGGTTTGCGCCAGATCACCAATCAGCTGTTCTTTATCTGTTATGTAATTATTTATCGGTGTGTGCATATGTGCGTAGCTTAGATATGGAGTCACGGGGCGGCTGGTCCGCGCCCAAATCTGGTCAACATTGCAGTGTTATTGTGTAGGAATTCGCGCCCTTGCCTAGTGATGATGATAATGATGATGATGATGACTATGATGATGATGATGTGCTCATCTTGTTGTGATGTGACTTAGTGATGTAAACGATGTGATTCGACCCACTGGGTACGGCATTGTGTAATATAACTGTGCAAGCGAGGGCAAATTGTATCTGGTATGTCTCCGGTATGTCTCCGGTATGTCTCCGGTATTTATCCGGTATTTATCCGGCATGTATCAGGGATGTCTCCGGTATGTCTCCGGTATGTATCTGGTATGTCTCCGGTATGTATCCCGTATGTCTCCGGTATGTCTCCGGTATATCTCTGGTATTTCTTCGGTATGTCTCCGGTATGTCTCCGGTATGTCTCTGGCATGTCTCCGGTATGTATCCGGTATGTCTCCGGTATGTCTCCGCTATGTCTCCAGTATGTTTCCGATATGTCTGCAGTATGTCTTGGTATGTCTGCGGTATGTCTTCGGTATGTTTCCAGTATGTCTCCGGTATGTCTCCGGTATGTCTGCGGTATGTCTCCGGTATGTCTGCGGTATTTCTCTGGTATGTCTCCGGTATGTCTCCGGTATGTCTCCGGTATGTCTTCGGTATGTCTCCGGTATGTATCTGGTATGTTTCTGATATGTCTGCAGTGTGTCTTCGGTATGTCTCCGGTATGTATCTGGTATGTCTGCAGTATGTATGTGGTATGTCTGCGGTATGTCTCCGGAATGTCTTCGGTATGTCTCCGGATGTCTTCGGTGTTCTCCAGTATGTCTCCGGTATGTCTCCGGTATGTCTCCGGTATGTCTCCGGTATGTCTCCGGTATTTATCCGGTATGTCTCCAGCATGTCTCCGGGATTTCTCCGGTATGTCTCCGGTATGTATCTGGTATGTCTCCGGTAAGTATCCGGTATGTATCCGGTATGTCTCCGGTATATCTCTGGTATTTCTCCGATATGTCTCCGGTATGTCCCTGGTATGTCTCCGGTATGTCTCCGGTATGTCTCCGGTTTGTCTCCGGTATGTCTCCAGTATGTTTCCGATATGTCTGCAGTATGTCTTGGTATGTCTGCGGTATGTCTTCGGTATGTTTCCAGTATGTCTCCGGTATGTCTTCGGTATGTCTGCGGTATGTCTCCGGTATGTCTGCTGTATTTCTCCGGTATGTCTCCGGTATGTCTCCGGTATGTCTCCGGTATGTCTACGGTATGTCTCCGGTATGTATCTAGTATGTTTCCGATATGTCTGCAGTGTGTCTTCGGCATGTCTCCGGTATGTATCTGGTATGTCTGCAGTATGTATGTGGTATGTCTGCGGTATGTCTCCAGAATGTCTTCGGTATGTCTCCGGATGTCTTCAGTGTTCTCCAGTATGTCTCCGGTATGTCTCCGGTATGTCCCGGTATGTATCCGGTATGTATCCGGTGTGTCTCCAGTATGTCTCCGGTATGTCTCCGGTATGTGTCCGGTATTTCTCCGGTATGTGTCCGGTATGTCTCCGGTATGAATGCGGTATGTCTCCGGTATGTCTCCGGTATGTTTCTGGAAAGCCTCGGGTATCTCTGCGGTATGTCTCCGGTGTGTCTCCGGTATGTCTGCGGTATGTCTCCGGTATGTCTCCGGTATGTCTCCGGTATGTATCTGGTATGTCTGCGGTATGTGTGTGGTATGTCTGCGGTATGTCTGCGGTATGTCTCCGGTATATCTCTGGCGTGTCTCCGGTATGTATCCGGTATGTCTCCGGTATGTCTTCGGTATGTTTCCGGTATGTATCTGGTATGTCTGCAGCATGTATGTGGTATGTCTGCGGTATGTCTCCGGTATGTCTTCGGTATGTCTCCGGATGTCTCCGGTGTTCTTTAGTATGTCTCCGGTATGTCTCCGGTATGTCTCCGGTATGTCTCCGGTATGTCTCCGGTGTGTCTCCAGTATGTCTCCGGTATGTCTCCGGTATGTGTCCGGTATTTCTCCGGTATGTGTCCGGTATGTCTCCGGTATGTCTCCGGTATGTCTCCGGTATGTCTCCGGTATGTCTCCGGTATGTCTCTGGTAAGCCTCGGGTATGTCTGCAGTATGTCTCCGATATGTCTCCGGTATGTCTCCGGTATGTCTCCGGTATGTCTCCGGTATGTCTCCGGTATGTCTCCGGTATGTCTCCGGTATGTCCCCGGTATGTCTCCGGTATGTATCCGGTGTGTCTCTGGTATGTCTCCGGTATATCTTCGGTATGTCTCCGGTATGTCTCTGGTATGTCTCCGGTATGTCTCCGGTATGTGTCCGGTATGTCTGCGGTATGTATGTGGTATGTCTGCGGTATGTCTGCGGTATGTCTCCGGTATATCTCCGGCGTGTCTCCGGTATGTATCCGGTATGTCTCCGGTATGTCTCCGGTATGTCTCGGTCGCCAGGCGTGGGTCACTAAGGAGAGCCCGATACGGGTAGGAACACGGCGCAAAGCGGTACATTCCCCTTACGCAGACATACGGCCGTGAGCTTGTTGTTCCGGGAGAGTGTCCATGGGCTTGCAGTGCCTTCCGCCATTCCTGGGGAATACTAGGACGAAGCTGCGGGAAAGACTAAAGCCTGCAAGGCGACCACCACTCCTGAGGTGTGACTCGTTGGCCGCCACATGCTCAGTAACCCAAACCAGTCGCTAGCCAGTGTCGCTACCGGCCGCTACCAGTCATAGGGGTCATGACAGGGGATCGAGTACCGGCAGTCGGAGGACAACACGCGACCTGAAAGATCAGTATAGATGGAATGACACTAACAGCAGTAGTGGCGTAAGGTTCCGCAATGCTAGTAACATAAATGCCCTCCCTTTATAGCCAGGGTAACCGCGCTTCCCACGCTGACGCTTAACCCGGCAGCTACTGGGATATGTTCCATAACCAGACTTTCTGAGTGGGGGAGTGGGGGGGGGGGGAGGGGGGGGGGGACTTTTCCCCCCTCGGATTTACGGAACTACTGGATCGATTTAATTAATCCAAACGGCATTCGATATCCCTAGAAAATTAGTCGAGGGAAACCTAATATTGTTAACCTCGGGGTTACAGATGACGTCACAGGGCACGTCAAATACAAAATGTTTGACTGTCATAAAGGTCGGGCTGGATGAAATTGTCGCGCAAAAGTGCGATATTAAACGCATTAACAGTCAATAAATGGGTACGATTCGTGGCGTCCACACTTCTAAGTACCATTCTCAGCTGTTGATGACCTTAGGTCAGGTCAAGGTCATCCGAGGTCACGAGGTCAAACTGACGTATACTATCATTAGGCGTTTAACCCGGCATTGACTGGGGCCTCCGCTGAACACCATTGACTGGGTGGCGTTCAAAATTTGAAATTGAGAAATTTAAATAAAAAACATGATTCTGGACCAGTTTTGTCTCAGAAATACAATACTGGCATTTATTTGTCTGTATCTGATGAACAAAAGAGAAAAAAACGCAATTTCAAAATATGACGTCATGAGTTACCCATACTTTAGATGCCATAAGTTAGTCAAAAATGGTGATATCATTTTGGAATTTGGTATGGGAGTTTCCCCCCACATGTCGTTCTCTGATATGTATTCCGTTTGTTTAAATATCTTTGAAAAATGTGATTTTGTTGTGTGAGTTTTTTTTTTCAATTTTAGGGGTCCAGCACCATTCATTTTATTTTAAAAAATCCGAGACAACCATATTGTAGCCCTTGCCATTTGCTATGTTTTGACGTTTTGTTATTATATTTTGCTCAAAATATGGTATTTGTACGGTCTGTTAAAGTTAAAAGTTTGTGTCAAACTTGTGTAGTGATGTCACTAAATTGCTATATCTAAAAAAACGACTTGCTTTATTTTTACACAGACGACGTAAAATCGATGTAGGAGGAAGGTACCCGAAGTTTCACGTTGATAACGCTATTGGTTTTTGAGCTATTACGAAAGTTCATCAGGGGGGGGGGGCGTTAAAGCCCCCGCGTCAATGCCGGGTTAACACATGTTTATGTGTTCGTTTTTCGTCTAGAACGGGAAAAAGACCATAGGACATTCTTTGTTCCATAGAAATAAGTAAGTAAAAAGCAAAAACGGAAATGCATATTGTATGCATAGTAATGCTGTAAAAGGTGGTCGATTTTTGTCTTTGAATGGTCATAAGTCAGTCATTTTTGACGAAATCGACTTCACATTTGGTACATATATTCAGCGGACACCTCTCAATCACATATATTTCGGTTTTTTGATAACTCTGAATTTGTATGAAGATATTGCAAAAAAAACATTTTGTTCTTGGATTTCACAAAATTTTGAATTTCAATAAAAATCGAAAATCGGAGAGAGCAGTTGGGTAGCCGAGTCTATTGTCAATCATTTGATATGTGACAATTTAATGTATCTTGTAAATTGCTTGTTTTTTTTACAGCGTTTGTAGCAAACCCATATTTTTCAACAAAAAACGCAGTACATGACGTCACACTGACATCATTCCCGGTTGACCTATCATAACTTCATCTTTTTCCTTCGGCCACCATGTGAAAAATTGATGTGAGAGAGGGTACTGAAAGTTTGGTGACGATACTTTGTTGGTTTAGGAGATATTACAAAACAACGGGAGGGGAGGGGGCAAAAAATAGCCCCCCTCCCCCTGATAACTTGCGGGTTAATCAGCCCACTGGCCGTTCTGTCGCCGCTGGGCCGAAGTATGAGAGAGGTGCTCGGGCTAATATTGTTATTTTCCCCGAATTTGAACATAGCCTATAGAAGATGCCGCATTTCATTCCAATGTGGTGGCTTGGCTTACGTACAAACCCAATCGGATATACGTGCTTTAAATGTAGGTGCTATAATACAATGCTGGGTCGTGGATTGGTGTTCTAGGGCGCCGCAACTCTCGTGGTTATATGGCGCCCATAACAATATATTACACAAATGTGTGTGATGAGTTGTGAGATGTGTATAATTCTAAAGCATTTCATGTTTAAATCGACGCGTCGTTATTCTCAGATGAATGTTAGCTCATCCCTTTATTCCCGCTGAAATACGATCTAGCGGCTCACGGGCATTGAACCCACGCTCTCAGAGATCAGCCGATAGAAACTAACCAGGCACTATTCTCTGCAGTACCTACGTCAACCGTCGAATAAAAAAAACACGCATCGCACAACATGAAGTGACACTCAGCGGACATGTAAAGGCGAAAAGAACGCCCGACTGCGCCAGCGGACATGAGCATTACATTTAAGCCTGCTGGCTTCGAGTAAATTCGGAGTATCCGGCCGGCAGTTACGGGAACTGGGATGGCTCTGCCAGAGCCAACCAACTCACCAGCAGCTGATGACGTCACCCCGCAGATAATGACGTCATCGTGCTTCGTCGGTGCCTGGCTGCCGACTCGCCGAATGCTTGGTCAGGGAGGGCGAGAGCAGCGCTGGCTACGGACAGTGGCGTAACCACGGTCTGAAATCTACTGGGGAAACTTGGCAGCTCAGCCTACCGTGCTTTCAGTCGGGAGGGGGGAGGGCCATGTAACGGATAACATCCTAGCCAAACCAGGCCCTGACCCTACCCAGTTGTTTATATAACGCTAAATAACCTCTTTTCTTGTGGTGGTTCATCCGTAGGCAAAACTGGGCGAAATAATATAACCTATGCAGTATTCAATAAACAGAATCACTCCTTTGGGAACAGGAAATATCTGGGACACCTGCCGTTTTTTTTCGTTCGAAAAGAGACCTGGAACGAAAATGCTTAACAAAGTTCTCCTCAGTCCTCACAACGTTCGATCGCATACTCAGTTCAACGCCCGAATACTGTGTGAATCAGTAATGTGTCACAGATTGTGCTGTCGTATTTTGCACAATTTGCCGCAACTGCTATTATTCGGTTTTGATTTCAATGTATATTCCTCTCCAGCTAACAGATAACGTTGTGACAACGTTGGCAAACATCAAGTTGGAAGTTTACGTTGTGAAAACGTTATGACAACGTTGTGAATGTTGTGAGAGCAGAGTTATCTAAACGTCATTATTAAACGTTGCAGCATCGTTGCGCCATTACGATGTCACAACGTTGTTCTCGTAACTTTGGAAAACATCTCGCAATGTGGTGCGATGACCTAGATTGAGTCTATTTACCATTTACCTACTATTAATGAGTGACAATGTTAGTCACGTTAGTCGTTTGCCAAAAGTAGCGTTGGGACAACGTTTTGCGAACGTCGTGATGTAACGTTGTGACGTTTCTGGGAGTCTACAAAATAACGTTGTTACATCGTCTTGTCGTTATGTCGCAACCTTGTCACAACGTTGTGACGTCAAATTGTTAGCTGGGTCCTTACCAGCTCCAATCTAATAACAATACAATGCAATACGCATCCTTACCTGCAATGCAATGCAAGTGCTATGTCAAAAGTTCCCGTGTCACGGGCCACTCACAACACTGCTCAATGCCACTCCCACAGCTGCCCGCCGGCCTCCAGTCTCCAGCCGTGACGTCATGAGCCAACCCTGGGTCCGGTGTCGGGATGGTCAGGTGTCAGTACCAGAGTAATTATATCGTCAGTACCAGAGTACTTATATCGTCAGTACCAGAGTACTTATATCGTCAGTACCAGAGTACTTATATCGTCAGTACCAGAGTACTTGTATCGTCAGTACCAGAGTACTTATATCGTCAGTACCAGAGTACTTATATCGTCAGTACCAGAGTACTTATATCGTCAGTACCAGAGTACTTATATCGTCAGTACCAGAGTACTTATATCGTCAGTACCAGAGTTCTTATATCTTCAGTACCAGAGTACTTATATCGTCAGTACCAGAGTACTTATATCGTCAGTACCAGAGTACTTATATCGTCAGTACCAGAGTACTTATATCGTCAGTACCAGAGTACTTATATCGTCAGTACCAGAGTACTTATATCGTCAGTACCAGAGTACTTATATCGTCAGTACCAGAGTACTTATATCGTCAGTACCAGAGTACTTATATCGTCAGTACCAGAGTACTTATATCGTCAGTACCAGAGTACTTATATCGTCAGTACCAGAGTACTTATATCGTCAGTACCAGAGTACTTATATCGTCAGTACCAGAGTACTAATATCGTCAGTACCAGAGTACTTATATCGTCAGTACCAGACTACTTATATCGTCAGTACGGTCTCAGTACAACTCTGGTGATGGCAAAAACATGTGTTACAATAAGATAATGCCTGTGGACATCTATATATTAAGCTTATAATCTTCTTGCAAGTTTGAGGAAGATTCAGGAAGTTTCAGGAAGATTATATACATACTTATCCTGTTTATTACCACCAAATCGCAATTTTGTCACCATATTTTATTCGTACCAACATATAACAAAATTATGAGAACATTTGTAGCCAAAAATCGCATGTAAACGTTGTGTAGTTTTTCCAAACTTTCAGAATCTTTCAGAAACTTTTCAGCGCAATAATCCTTCGTGGAAACGCCTATTCTACCATTTCGTCAAAAAGCAATACCAGATTTTGGTGAGAAACGAAATTCGTCAGGTTAAGAACTCAAAATTTGGACTCCAAATGCGGTCTTCAATTCTATGAGAAGTCCCAAAATTTAATGGGCCTGCTCCCAGCCGTTCTGGAGATATCTGCGAGAAACATGAGGGGGGAGGGCGGAATCCGCCCCCTCCCTGTTACAAATAGGGTTAAGGATGTTTTAAATTGTTTGACTTTTTTATTTTGGAATTGACTTATTAGAAATTGAATTTGCCTTTTTACTTTGAAATTGACTTATTATAATTGTAATTTTAATGATTTGTATTTGAACCGGAATTATTCGTATTTAAATTGGAATTATTTGTATTTGAACTTTATTTATTTTAATTTGAAGTTAAAAAGATGTAGTTACTGTGAAATGTAACTGCATGTCCAAATTTACATGACTTGTGGGCCATTTTGAAACTCTGGTGGGCCAAGTGGTCCACCAGTTAACATGTTACAGGAGGCCCGGAAACGCACACCTCCTCTCCATCCCTCCAACTCGCCTCACATCCTTCCACCGTTCATATATCCCTTCCACTATCAGACAGTGGAATCTACTTCTCGCAGCTTTGCGCAACACCAAATCCCACACCTTCGTCGGATTCTCACACCCTCGTCGGATTTGGTGGTCACTCCAACGTCGATGGGGAGTGACGCGTCGAGCGCCGACTGCGGGAGTATAAAACCCGCCGCCGCCGCTCCAGCGTCAGTCTTTCGCTCGCCTACCAGTCGGACACAGCCAAGATGAACGCCCTGGCCCTGGTGCTTCTGGTTGGCGCAGCCTCCGCGCTGCCCAAGCCTGACGCGGAGCCCCAGTACGGCGCGCCTCCGATCGCGCCCTCGTACGACGCTCCGGCCCCGGCCCCTGCCACCGGCTACGGCACGCCCGCCTGCGAGCCAGGGACCCACTACGTCACCGTCACCTCAACCAAGATCGGCTACGAGACGCGGTACAACACGTACACGGCGCTCGAGCCGACCACCCTGTACCAGCAGGTCACCGAGACCCTGTACTACCCGAGTACCCAGTACCAGACGCAGTATGTCACCAGCTACGTGGCGCCCGAGGTTAAGGTGAGCACCAAGGTGGTGTACGACACTCAGTACGTCACTGAGCATCAGTACTTCACCGAGACCTCTTACGCCACCAAGACCGAGAAGGCCTACTACACTGAGACCGACGTGGTGAGCAAGTACTACACCGAGACCGCCCAGGTGCCGTACTACGTCACCAAGACGGCGTACCAGACCGAGGCGTACCCCGAGTACCAGTATGTCACCGAGACCAAGGTCAGCCAGCAGTACGTGACTAAGACCCAGAACGTGCCCCACTACGTCACCCAGACCGTGACCTCGGCGTACCCCGAGTACAAGTACGTCACCCAGACCGAGACGCAGAACCAGTACGTGACCGTCACCAAGACCCAGAGCCAGAACCAGTACGTCACCGTCTGCCCCAAGCCGACCTACCCCAGCTACGGCAAATAGACTCCCCGAGCTCAACATCGCATTCGCCTCTTCAGCGTTGTCCTAGTCTTATTGTGCCGCGACTGTGGGTCCGTGACCTGACATGACCTGAGCTCAAGTTGGCGTCAGATCACCAATCAGCTGTTCTTTATCTGTTATGTAATTATTTATCGGTGTGTGCATATGTGCGTAGCTTAGATATGGAGTCACGGGACGGCTGGTCCGCGCCCAAATCTGGTCAACATTGCAGTGTCGTTGTGTGGGAATTCGCGCCCTTGCCTAGTGATGATGATAATGATGATGATGATGACTATGATGATGATGATGTGCTCCTCTTTTTGTGATGTGACTCAGTGATGTAAACGATGTGATCCGACCCACGGGGTACGGCATTTTGTAATAAAACTTGGCAAGCGAGGACAAATTGTATCTGGTATGTCTCCGGCATGTCTCCGGTATGTATCTGGTATGTCTCCGGTATGTTTCCGGTATGTCTCCGGTATGTCTCCAGTGTGTCTCCGGTATGTCTCCGGTATGTATCCTGTATGTCTCCGGTATGTCTCCGGTATGTCTCCAGTATGTCTCCGGTATGTCTCCGGTATGTATCCTGTATGTCTCCGGTGTGTCTCCGGTATGTCTCCGGTATGTATCCTGTATGTCTCCGGTATGTCTCCGGTATGTCTCCGGTATGTCTCCGGTATGTCTTCGGTATGTCTCCGGTATGTCTCCAGTATGTCTCCGGTATGTCTCCGGTATGTATCCGTTATGTCTCCGATATGTCTCCGGTATGTCTCCGGTATGTCTCCGGTATGTTTCCGGTATGCCTCCGGTATGTCTCCGGCATATCTCCGGTATGTCTCCGGTATGTCTCCGGTATGTCTCCGGTATGTCTTCGGTATGTTTCCGGCATGTCTCCAGTATGTCTCCGGTATGTCTCCGGTATGTCTCGGTCGCCAGGCGCGGGGCCACTACGGAGAGCACGATACGGGTAGGAACACGGCGCAGAGCGGTACATTCCCCTACGCAGCTAGACATACGGGCGTGAGCTTCTAGTTCCGGGAAAGCGTACTTGGGTTTGCAGTGCCTTCACCCATACCTGGGGGAAGACTAGGACAAAGCTGCGGGAAAGACTAAAGCCTGCAAGGCGGCCACCACTCCCGAGGTGTGACTCGTTGGCCGCCACATGCTCAGTGACCCAAACCAGTCGCTAGCCAGTGTCGCTACCGGCCGCTACCAGTCACAGGGGTCATGACAGGGGATCGAGGAGCGGCAGTCGGAGGACAACAACAAACGACCTTGAAGATCAGTATCGATGGAATGACACTAGCAGCAGTAGTGGCGTAAGGTTCCGCAATGCCAGTAACATAAAGGCCATCCCTTTATAGCCTGGGCAACCGCGCTTCCCAAGCTGACCCTTACAAGGAATAGTTCACCTTTAACATGGGGTTTTGAACTGAAATACCAGATTTGTAGCGCATATCGAAAAATGCGTTGTGGTGAAAGAATTACCTTCGTACGCTAAGTAATTTCGACACGGCTAGTGTCGTGGTAGTAGATCGGGGCATGAAACAGCATATTCTAAAAGGGGCCCTTTTCGAAGACGTTGTTCGGCCGTTTCGTGTCCCGATCGGGGCAAGAAACTTGAAACTCTTCGACGGATATCGATCTATCGTTCAAACAAATGCCATATTCGTTTTTTTAGTTCGAAATACCCCGAATAGCCCAAATTGAAGACAACTTTCAAGGTGACCTATTTCTTTTAATCAGCCCACTGGCCGTCCTGTCGCCGCTGGGCCGAAGTGTGAGAAAGGGGCTCGGGCTAGAGTTGTTATTTTCCCCAAATTGGAACATAGCCTGTAGAACCTGGGGTGGCCAGGTAACGGATAATATCCTAGCAAACCTGGCCCTACCCACTTCTTTATATAACGCTAAATAACCTCTTTTCTTGAGTTGGTTCATCCGTAGGCACAAATGGGCGAAATAATATAACCGATGCTGTATTCAAATAAACAGAATCACTCCTTAGGGAACAGGAAATATCTGGGACACCTGCAGATATTTCCGACTGCAGGTGTGCGACTAGCTATTAATGTGCGACTAGCATTGTCGGCTGTCGCCAATTAATAGTAGGTAAATGGTAAATAGACTCAATTTAGGTCATCGCACCACATTGTGAGATGTTTTCCAAAGTTACGAGAACAACGTTGTGACATCGTAATGGCGCAACGATGCTGCAACGTTTAATAATAACGTTTAGATAACTCTGCTCTCCACAACATTCACAACGTTGTCACAACGTAAACTTCCAACTTGATGTTTGCCAACATTGTCAAAACGTGATCTGTTAGCTGGAGAAGAATATACATCGAAATTAAAACCGAATATTAGTAGTTGGGGCAAATTGTGCAAAATACGACAGCACAATCTGTGGAACATTACTGAATTACCCAGACACAGTATTCGAGCGTTTAAAGGAAATAGTTCACCTTCAACATTAGTTTTGAACTGAGATAGCAGTTTTGTAGCCCGTTTTGGGAAACCCCTATCTGCAAGTTTTCTTGACTGAAAAGACTCTCCAGCCGAATATATTTTAGTTTTTGGCGAAGGAATGCAGTGCTGGCGAAAGAATGTACTGGTTCTAGCCCGGGCAGAGGCTATACCATCAGCCAATCAGCTTGCATCTTGTGTTAGCAAGCGAATCGCCGGCCGCCGGTTGGCACATCTCCAATGCGAGTCTATCTTTACGCGACTACTTTCGAATCTGATTGGCTGAACCATTTTTTACATTCGCGTGACGTCAGGACTCTGACTCAGAGAGTATGCATATAGTTTTGATAAACAATAAAAATGTACGGCCTTCTGTCCTGAATCGGCGCGATATAAGACCATTTTTGACAATATAAAAAGAAATTGTATTAAAAAATATAATCAAATCGTGTTGGGTAAAAAAAAATCAAAAGTGAGCTATTTCCTTTAACTGTCAACTGAGTGATGCGATCGAACTTGTGAGGAATGAGGATAACCTCATTCCTTTGTGACGTTTCTGGGAGTCTACAAAATAACGTTGTTACATCGTTTTGTCGTTATGTCGCAACCTTGTCACAACGTTGTGACGTCAAATTGTTAGCTGGGTCCTTACCAGCTGCAATATAATAGAAATACAATGCAATGCGCATCCTTACCTGCAATGCAATGCAAGTGCTATGTCAAAAGTTCCCGTGTCACGGGCCACTCACAACCACTGCTCAATGCCACTCCCACAGCTGCCCGCAGGCCTCCAGTCTCCAGCCGTGTCGTCATGAGCCAACCCTGGGTCCGGTGTCGGGACGGTCAGGTGTCAGTACCAGAGTACTTATATCGTCAGTACCAGAGTACTTATATCGTCAGTACCAGAGTACTTATATCGTCAGTACCAGAGTACTTATATCGTCAGTACAAGAGTACTTATATCGTCAGTACCAGAGTACTTATATCGTCAGTACCAGAGTACTTATATCGTCAGTACCAGAGTACTTATATCGTCAGTACCAGAGTACTTATATCGTCAGTACCAGAGTACTTATATCGTCAGTACCAGAGTACTTATATCGTCAGTACCAGAGTACTTATATCGTCAGTACCAGAGTACTTATATCGTCAGTACCAGAGTACTTATATCGTCAGTACCAGAGTACTTATATCGTCAGTACCAGAGTACTTATATCGTCAGTACCAGAGTACTTATATCGTCAGTACCAGAGTACTTATATCGTCAGTACCAGAGTACTTATATCGTCAGTACCAGAGTACTTATATCGTCAGTACCAGAGTACTTATATCGTCAGTACCAGAGTACTTATATCGTCAGTACCGGAGTACTTATATCGTCAGTACCGGAGTACTTACATCGTCAGTACCAGAGTACTTATATCGTCAGTACCAGAGTACTTATATCGTCAGTACCAGAGTACTTATATCGTCAGTACCAGAGTACTTATATCGTCAGTACCAGAGTACTTATATCGTCAGTACCAGAGTACTTATATCGTCAGTACCAGAGTACTTATATCGTCAGTACCAGAGTACTTATATCGTCAGTACCAGAGTACTTATATCGTCAGTGCCAGAGTACTTATATCGTCAGTACCAGAGTACTTATATCGTCATTACCAGAGTACTTATATCGTCAGTACCAGAGTACTTATATCTTCAGTACCAGAGTACTTATATCGTCAGTACCAGAGTACTTATATCTTCAGTACCAGAGTACTTATATCGTCAGTACGGTCTCAGTACAACTCTGGTGATGGCAAAAACATGTGTTACAATAAGATAATGCCCGTGGACATGTATTAAGGTTATAATCTTCTTGAAAGTTTCAGGAAGATTCAGGAAGTTTCAGAAAGATTATATAAATACTTATCCTGCGTATTACCACCAAACCGCAATTTTGTCAACATATTTTATTCTTACCAACATATTAAAAAACTATGAGGGACAATTCTAGCCAAAAATCGCATGTAAAAGTTGTGTAGTTTTTCAAAACTTTCGAATCTTTCAGAAACTTTTCAGCGCAATAATCCTTCGTGGAAACGCCTATTCTACCATTTCGTCAAAAAGCAATTCTAGATTTGGTGGGGAAACGAAATTCGTTACCAAGTACTTGAGAGTACGAGTTGTTAAAGTGTGCGACGATTATCAACTTTAAATTGAAATATCTTACGGTAGGAATGTTTACATGCCAAATGTGATCAATGAAAAATATATTTTTATATAAAAATATATTTCAGAGTCCTGACACATGCCGCCCGTTTCAATCCGCGTTGGAGACACCATTATCGACGGACGAGGAGAGTAACACGGCTCGCAACCTTGGAGTGACCTTTGACCGGTCACTCACCTTCTCTGCGCACATTACCGGCTTGAAAACTCGCTGCAATGGGCTGCTGTGGCCCTGTCCTGTCCCACATCAGACATAGTCTCCCCAGCGAGCTCATTGACTATAATACATAATTGTGGCCCGCTCGCTACCGCAATGCGAAGGTAACCAAGTTCCATAGTGTATAGTCAAGCTGATCATGCCCGTTCTGCTCCTGTCTCCCGTTTCAGATACCGTCCCGTTCCCGTCCCCGTCCCGTTCCGTTGCCGTTCCGTTGCCGTTCCGTTGCCGTCCCGTTGCCGTCCCGTTGCCTTCCCGTTGCCGTCCCGTTGCCGTCCCGTTGCCGTCCCGTTGCCGTGTCGTTCCCGTCCCGTTCCCGTCCCGTTCCCGTCCCGTTCCCGTCCCGTTCCCGTCCCGTTCCCGTCCCGTTCCCGTCCCGTTCCCGTCCCGTTCCCGTCCCGTTCCCGTCCCGTTCCCGTCCCGTTCCCGTCCCGTTCCTGTCCCGTTCCCGTCCTGTTCCCGTCCCGTTCCCGTCCCGTTCCCGTCCCGTTCCCGTCCCGTTCCCGTCCTCATCCGTCCTGTTCCCGTCCCATTCCGTTCCCGCCCGTGCATTACCCGAATCCAAGTGTGCATTACGCAATCACTGCCAGACAGCCCGGCAGCGCGGCGGCTGTGGTCAGCGCGGCAGACAGTCACATCATCCCACTCCTCCCTCTCCACCCCAGCTTCGAGGCAGAGGCCAGGCGGCGCGTGCCGCTTCCGCATGTCAGTTGCGGTAGTAAACAAGTGGCCCTCAATCCTAGCACTGCAGCAAGCCCGCAACCCTCGTCGAATCTGACCACGCCGGACTGCGCGCCACCTAGGGCAAAGTTGCGCACTGCTAGTATCGGACCTTGCCAACTTGGCCTGGACAGAAGATATGCACTGCACTGTACAGGGCACGGCAAAAGTAATGGTAGGTACTACTGAAGATGGCTACAACCTAGCAGCGTTTCTAAACAAACAATAGATATCCCTGACAAACTATGCGGTACATCTCTGTCCTACACATATACAGCTTTCTATCACTTTTCACCATTCAAATTAAATCACCTTCAAATAAAATCACAATTTCGAAAAACCTGATTCTCTTCCCACTTATGTGCACTGGGGCATTTCGACCCTGAGACTGCCTCTGATCGGAGAGTTGTAAGCCCACGCCGGCACGGAATCGGGCGTAGTAGATCGCATTTAGCGGGTCCAAGAGTAGAGGTAATTCATTGTAGTAAAGACATAGTAGCCGCAAAGACCCCGCGTCAGCCTATAGTTGTCCGCCTTACAAACGGGCAGGGGAAGGGTCAAAGGCTGCCACGTGGCCAGGATTTGGTCCATGGGGGGGGGGGGGGCTCGAAAGGGCCCCTTCCCGAGCGTTGAAAGGGCCCCTTCCCAAGCGGTGAAAGGGCCAAGCAAAACGGATGAAAAGGCGCGTTACAAGGATGGAAGTCCAGCATGACAGTTATGGCATGGGCCATACCAACTTGTAGGTGCTGGGGTTAGCAAACTGCCATATCGACTTTGGAACCAGCGACACTAATTTGGAATTAGCTATACCAACTTGGAATATTGTTTAAAAGCTCAAGACCTGGAACTCTTAAAGGGAATAGGTCACCTTGAAAGTTGTCTTGAAGTTCACCCATGCGGTGCATCTTGAGCTCGAAACTACGAATATGACATTGGTTTGGACAACTGACGGATATATTTGGAGAAAGAAGTAAGTTTATCTTTCTATTTCACGAGAAATCGTACAATAGCAGTAGTCGTTCTAGCTCCGCCCCGCTCCGCCTGACGCCTAGTACAGTCTCTGACAAGGGGCCGCCGCGCCGCCCGGGCGGCTGAGCGGATATTAACGAGGCGTCGTGATCAGAGACTTCGTGCCAGAGAGTGTACCTGCTTCCGGCGGCGAGCGTTCATGTCCCGATCGTGGCCCGGAACAGCGGACATGAAACCGGGCCCACTAGTCCTGTGTCGAAATTATTTAACGTAGGGAGGTATTTTTTTCACCACAACGCATTTTTAGACCCGCTCTACAAATCTGCTATCTCAGTCCAAAACAAACATGTTAAAGGTGAATAAATTGAACAAACAAATTGAAAAACAAAATCCTTTAAACAAATTGCGCCGCGGAGCGGTGCGAAAATTTTGAGTCTTATGCCCTGGATATGCTTGCTCATCAATGCGTCGCATTGCGTATGGTGCGGACCTCTAAAAATGATATGTGCGTTTAAAAGTGCGGTAAAAAAGTGCGTAAATGAACTATTTTCGCCAATTATATAGGAAGGTAGCCGGGTCAATACCGGGTCTCATTCCATCCGACCACCTGGAAGTAAGGTGTGACGTCAGAGCTGTGCCTCAGTCACCTCCGCTGGTGTCCCGGAAATCAGCACTGAACTACAAACGGGCCGATTGGGATGCCATGAGGCGGGCTCTGCAGTTCACACCGTGGAATCTGCTGGATGGTGTGCCAGTGGATGAGGCGTTAGAGACTTTTGATGACCTCCTCACATCGGCTATTCGTGACCACATCCCGGTGGTAACACTGTCGCGTCGTCAGCCTACCTGGTTTGACCGCGAGCTGCGATCAGCTCTCAGCGAGAAGGAGGCGGCGCACCGCAGGATGAAGAGGAACCGGAATGAAGACAACCAGCAAGTATTCAGCGAGAAGCGGCGTCAGTTCAAACGGCTAACGAGTGTGAAATTTGCAATTTATCTGAAAGGATTGGTTGGTGATCTGTCATCTAATCCGAAGCGTTTTTGGACATTTCTTAAGTGTATAAAAGGAAACAACTCTAGCACGCCTTGTTTAATAGACGGTGGTAGAAAGATTGATAGTGATCGTGAGAAAGCTGAGCTACTGAACCGCACGTTTGCTAGTAAATTATCGGACCCTGGCGTAAATATGATACCTCCGACACCGGATTATGCGATAGGTATTCTGTCCTCATTTGACGTGTCAGAGGATCTTGTCCGTGCAATACTATTGTGCACAAATAGGAGCAAGGCATGTGGTCCGGACGATGTGAGTGCCCGTATCATACACGAATGTGCGCATGAACTAGCCGTACCAATGACAAAGTTGTGTCGTTTGTCTATTGAACAAGGTGTTTGTCCGAAAGCTTGGAAACGTGCGAACATCGTACCTATTTTCAAAAAAGGGGATAAGTCGTGTGCGACGAATTACAGAAGCGTTAGTTTGCTGCCACTGTTCAGTAAGATATTGGAGAAGGTGGTGTACAGTACGTTGGTGAGTCATGTGCGCCCGGTTCTCACTAGTCAGCAGCATGATTTCATGCCGGGGGCGTTCCTGTGTCTCGAACCTGGGGTCGATGTTGCGCGTGGCCTGGAACAACATATCCGCTGGCTCTCAAACAGACGTAATTTATACTGACTATAGTTCAGCATTTCAGAGTGTAAATCATAAACTCTTGGCTCTAAAAATGGAAAAATCGTATCATATGACCGGAAAAGCACTGTCCTGGCTCAAATCGTACTTGTCTGAAAGAGAGCAGCGGGTTGTTGTGAATGGCAAATGCTCAGCGTGGGCCCCGGTACTGTCGGGAACGCCAGAGGGGGGGGGGGGGCTTTTGTCCCCTCTTCTGTTCGTATGTTATGTCAATGATCTGCCAGATGTCGTACGCTCAGATTGTCTCCTGTTTGCCGATGATTTTAAGCTATATGCTAGGGTTGACAGTTTTAGTGATGTTCGCGGTCTGCAGGCTGATATAGATAGGCTCTGCCAGTGGTCGGCAGCGTGGCAGTTAAAACTGAACGCAGCGAAATGTAAAATCCTCTCACTAACTCTGCGAACGAAACCCATCAAGGCGTTTACACGATGGGAAGTGAGGTGATTGAAAGAGTGCACGAAATGCGAGACCTGGGAGTGATGTTAGACGGAAAGTTGACTTTTGGTTCCCATGTAGACGTTGTGCTGAAGAAAGCCAACAGGGCTCTCGGTCTTTTGATGAGATCGTTTCAAACCGGAAAAAAATGTCGCTCATTGTACGATGTCAATCCCAAGTCAATCATATCGACATACTGCGCAAATGTTCGATCAATACTAGAGTATGGCTGTGTTATATGGGGAGGAGCTGCCAACACGCACTTGAAAAGAACTGAAAAAGTTCAGCATAAATTCCTGACTTGGCTCTGCGCTCGCTGTCGTGTTGCAGATGTCGCTTTGGATTATGATAGTCTTCTACGCCATTTCGGACTAGCATCTCCCGCTGCAAGAAGATTACAATACGACATCATGCTCCTGAGAAACATTCACAACAACAAAATTGACTCGTCTTTCCTTGTAGAGTCATTCCCGTTGGCAGCTGCTCCCCGTGTACTCCGTAGCAGATTGTTGTTCCACGTGCCGCATGCCAGAGTGAACACGGTCAAGTCCAGTTTGTAAGAATGTAGTTTGTCAGTATGTTTGTAAGAATCCCTTGCCACTGCAACACGTTCCTAAACTCTACAAGGACCGTAGATATCTGACATACAGGGATTGGCAATTTTAGGAAACATGTCATCGTATACTCCACTACAATACTCTAGTCAGTGTAATCATAGTGCTTTTATATCTCATAGGTCATGTCTTTTAGCTAGGCCGTGGGTATTTTTGAGTTGTCAGTCTAGTCATGTGCTCATTTAATATATCATGTCTTTGTCTTGTATCGCATTTTATATCACAGGTTGTATGGTGTCTTTGATAATTTTAGGAAACATGTCATGGTTTACTCCACTACAATACTCTTAGTCAGTGTAGTCATAGTGTTTTATATCTCATAGGTCATGTCTTTTAGATAGGCCGCATGTATTTTTGTGTTCAGTCTAGTCATGTACCCACTTAATATCTCATGTCTTTGTCTTATATCGCATTTTATATCACATGTTGTATGGTGTCTTTTAGGTTGGTATGTTTGTGTTTAAGCGTGTGTTTCACTACGTTTGTGACTTCATCTATAAGTGGGTTTGATTGGCCCGTTGATGATGATTGAAATAAACTAAACTAAACTAAACATAGCATATAAATGCGCCAAGAAACGGGCCGATTTTTTTCCTCTAACCTGCATATAATTGAATTTGTAGTTATATTGCGCCGCGGAGCGGCGCGAAAATTTTGAGTTATATTCCCTGGACAACTGCATTCTTACTGCTGAAAGGCCCAGACTCCCTTCAGATCGTCCAGGGGCCCCTCCGACCTTTTTAACGCCCTTCCGACCTGTTCAGGGATTCATCTGGGATCCGCGAAAAGACATGATGTGGAGTGTGTGATGTATATTAAATACAAAGAGGGCTTACTCTAGAAGACAAATTAACCCTATTTGTAACAGGGGGCGGATTCCGCCCCCCCCCCTTCATGTTTTTCGCAATTATCTCCAGAACGGCTAGGAGAAGGCCCATTACATTTTGGGACTTTTCCCAAAACAGATTTTCACATATTGAGTCAAAATTTTGAGTTCTTATCCTGAACAGAGGCGGTTCCAGGGCACGGTTTTGGGTGGGTTCGGCGACGACATTTGGCGATAATACGGAAATGCGATCCTCACGGTTTCTACCTAACTGCCTCAAGTATGAAGGAGTTACATCGGTTTACGGTGATTGGAAAACAAGTGCAAATTAGTTGATGTTAATGAAATATCCTGCAAATTGCATGGCAGAGGCGGTTTCAGGGGCTTGAAAAAGGGTGGTTTCCAGGAAGTATTCAATGCTTGGCGGGAAGCCAATAGAGCAATGCAAGGGGAATTTATAGCTATCAAGATGTAAAAGGTAGCTTCTGCTTCCATTATTTGCATAATTTACAACATATATAATTTCAGGGGCGTGTTCAGGCACATGCAAAAGGGGGTGACTGGCATGGTGATGACGATATGCCAGCGATTACGGTGCAATAGACGGTTAGCTTATAATGATATATGCATATATGAGGCCAGAAAAGAGAATAAAGTCGTTTTTGCAGAGGCGCGCTCAGGAATGGAAGAAAGGGGGTCATATTATTGCAAGGAAACTAAGGGGCATGGGCCTACAATGACATAACATACTGCAGTTTTCGGATGAAACACACACCACAGGGTACTCTACGAACGATTATAAGATAATAGGCGATTCCAGGTAGCGTAAAAGGGGGGTAGGCAATGTGAATTAAAGTTGTAAGTGAAATAGTCACTGTTTTTTTTGTTTTTTTTTCTGTTTGTCCCACCAAAGGGATAGTTTATTCAATGCCCACATATCTAAATCAACACACACACACAGACCAACACAAACCGCACTGCACACAGTCGTGACACAGCACTGCACCGTCTCTCTACGGTTCGCGGCTTCATCCCTCCGACTCGCACCAAAGCAGCCTGCCTAAACTAAACATAATCAACTCACCTAAATAAGCCTAAACATAATCAACTCACCCCACAGCAGTCAAGTACATGTACAAAAGAGGCTTGTGCGTGTGCGCGCGCGCGCGTGCGTATGTGTGTGTGCCCGTGCGCGTGCGTGTGTGTGTGTGTAGTAGTGTAGTAGTAGTGTGTGCATGTGCGTGTTGTGTGCGTGTATGTAAATGTTTACGTGTGTATGTCTGTGTTGTGCTTGTGGTTGTGATTATGGGTGTTTGGCGTCAGGACACGAGCGAGCACGTGCGCAAAAATAATTACTGGAGGATACGCTTTAATGTTTTCCATTTATTTTCGAAGTTATCAGGTTTGTTCTTAAGCATGCTGGCAAGTTGTTCTTTTTCTGCTTCAATTCTTAATAAGTTCATCATATGAGAGGCTTCCGGTTTTTTGCCAGCATTGCGAGATCTGTAAATGACTGCTTTTGCTATGGTGATCAATAGTGTTTGAAGTGCATCTGTTTCCTGTGGGAAGAACCACGATTGTTCACCGAGGTGAAAATGTATTTGGTACTCAGTGGACAGTTTTCTCTTTATATTCTGTAGAAATGCTTGTGTATCTGGACACTGCCAGAATAAGTGAGTTATTGTTTCAGTGTCGCGCGCGCAAAATGTACAAGTGCTGTTGTCGGATATCTTGATAGTAAATAGAAACTTATTAGTTGTGATAATCCTGGTTATAATTCTGTAATGAAGGTAAAGTAAATATACGGATTTCGTAGCTTTTTTAACATGCATCAAACTCCCTTCTTGATGGAATCCGATATCACGGTTCCATTTCTGCTTGAGTTTTGCATCAGTAGTGTCACATTTCTTCCTCAATGCATTTATTAATAGTGAATAGTAATATCTAGTGATATTTGGCTTATTGAAGAAAAATTGCAACTTGAATGGAATATTCGGTCTTTCGAATGAAATGTGTGTTGCGTTTCTGACGTTATTAGGTAAGCTACGGATTAATGATTCGTAGCACAGGAATGTCATTGAGATTCGGTATTGCACTTTTATTTCTTCTCGTGACAGTATATTTCCATTATCTGTATTAAAAAGATCACCAATAAATCTTAGTCCTCGATCATTCCATTGCGGGACAATGGAAGTTTTATATTTTGTATAGTCTGAGAACCATATCTGCTCTCTCATGATGTTTTCTGGTTGAAGGCTCAGCATTTTATTTAATTGGATAAGAGATTTCACCACATCACTCCAGAATTCATTTTTCATTTGCGCCTTTACCACTATCAGCTGTGCCGTGCCATACGTAAGCAGCTTAAATGGGTCTAAATGTTCTAGCTTTGTAACGGTTGTCCAAACAGCCGTAGAATTGACTAACCGTTTTAGCCATGACAATTTCAAACTGTGAATGAATGATGTTAAATCAGTCATTTGGAGGCCATCAAATTTTTGATTCTGAATCACTTTCATTCTTTTAACAAGGTCCGGTTTGTTATTCCATAAGAAACTGTACAACATTCGTTCAATCTTCTTTATGTAAGCTTGAGATGGATTCGGTAAGGCCATGAAAAGATGGACAAGCTTAGAGAGTAGCAGGGCCTTTATGACTGTAATTTTCCCTAGAGGAGTGAGATAACGTCTTTTCCATTGCTTAATATCGTTTTCTAAAAGTATGAGCTTTCTCTCTAAATTGAGCTCTGTTATATTGATAATATTGCATTTAAAGTATATTCCTAGAATTTTAATTTCGCTTACCCATTTGAGCTTATCTACTGAACTGTTTTCCGAACTTTGTGGTTGACTCAGCAAACCAAGTGGCAAACATGATGTTTTTTCCCAATTGAGCTTCAGTCCTGATTGTGAGGAAAATTCTGAGAGCTCCTCGGTTACCCCATTAATAGAGCGTTCAGAGCCGTCTAGAAACAAAATGGTGTCGTCCGCATATTGGCTGATGCGAACTTCTGTATTGATACCAAATTGAATACCAGTTAACTTATCGGAATTTGTTATTTGATTTGCCAGTATCTCTACGGATATGTTGAATAAGTATCCAGAAACTGGGTCACCCTGTCTTATTCCTCTATGCATATGTATTTTTTCACCTAAAAAGCCATTCAGGAGAATGCGAGCGAAGTTATGTTGGCTTAAGTACATTGTATTGATAATCTCGATAAATTTATTTCCAAAATTCATTTCTTTTAGAACTGCTCTCACGTATGGCCACGACACAGTCTCAAAAGCTGCTTCAAAATCAGCTGCCATAATTAAACCTGATTTATCATGTTGATTCACGTGTGATATCACATCATACACAAGTCGACTATTCTCACCGATATATCTCCCCTTGATGTAGGCTGATTGCGATGGACTAATAATCCGATTAACAACTTTCTTAAACCTGTTGGCGATGGCAGTTGAAATAATTTTGTAATCGACATTCAGAAGGGATATTGGACGCCATCCTTTGAGTGAGTAGCCTGGTCGTCCTGCTTTTGGTATTAAAGTTATTAAGCTTTCTAGATGTGTTGGCAGTGCTACTCCTTGTAACGAAGTGAATATGTATGCTCGGTGTAAGAATACGCCCAACTGTTTCCAAAAGCATCGAAAGAAGTCTACAGTAAACCCATTACTGCCAGGAGTTTTGCCCTTTTTCATGCCCTGCAGTGCTGAAGTTAGTTCTTGAAGGGTTACATCTGTATCTAACGCATATTTTTCGCTTTCATTCAATGTTTCTCTGACGTTACTCCGGATGAAGATTGAGTCAGGCTCGATTACCTGCGGTACAGAATATTTATCCTGAAATGTCTGAGTAAAAAGTGACAGAATCGCGTTTGATCTTGTGATTGTTTGGCCTTCGTTTTGTATGTACTGTATGGATTTTCTAGATGCGTTTCTTTTCTCCAATGATAGAAAATATTTTGAACTTTTTTCTCCTTCCTCATGCCATTGAGTTCTTGACCGTACAATTAAGCCCTCTATGTATGGTCTCCTATGTTCTTCTAATGCTTCCTTAGCTATGTGTAGAAATTGCTCATTTACATCACATGTGTCGTTAGTAAATAAGGTATATGCTGATTGTATTTTATTGAGTAGTTCTTTTTCTTTCATTCGTCGATTGCGAGCCTTTCTCTTACAGTATTTCACAGTCTCACCTCTAATAAGCATGATAAGTGTTTCGTAGAACAGGCCGTCTTCGATTGTTAATTGTATATCAGGATAATTACTAGCGTTATTTACGTATTCCTCATTGTACAAGGGAATTGCATATTGAAAGACGGTGCTTTTTATGGTCATATCTATAAGGTTTATATACTCGGAATCTCGCAGAACGGATTCATTCATCTTCCAAATTCCAGGACCTTTTTCTACTTCTCCTACATTCATTGTCATTACCACTAGGCTATGGTCTGTCCTATATCCTGGTTTGATTATCACGTCGCACACAGATGATATAAGTTGAGCGTTTACGAAAAGCATGTCTAATCTACCGCATTTTAGAGGATTATTTCTCGACCAAGTGTATTCTAACCTATTCGGATTTTGTACTCTCCATATGTCTACTAACGTGTTATCATTTGTGAAATTCAAGAAAACTTGCTTTGCATTTATATTATACTCACGAACGTAATTGAATGAATCAACTTTAGGGTCGATTACAAAATTAAAATCTCCTCCTATAATCGTATGATCGGTTTGAAATGACTCCAAATGATTGGCAAGGGTGCGGTAGAAATTGGGATCGTCGTCATTAGGACCATAGATGTTAGCCATTAAGTAGGTTTGTGTACCTAATTTGCATACAACGATAATGAAATTTCCGCAGTCGGAGTGTTTAACTTTAATGAGTTCATGCTGTAGGCTATTCTTAATCATGATGCATACCCCTCGACTGCGACTCGTGTAGCATGAGTGGTAACTTTTCCCTTTCCACAAGCTGTTAAAATAAGGAATCGACTCTTTAGTAAGATGGGTATCTTGAAGAAACAAAATATCATAGCTTTGGTTTTTCATGAAATGCAAAACGTCTCTACGCTTCTTTAAATCACCCAGGCCTCTACAGTTCATTGATGTTAATGTTAACTCAGTCATTTCGAACTAAACTGTGTGAACCTCGTTCACACCTGGAAATGGAAAACATGTATACAAGCAGATTGAAGGCAGGAATGTTGTGAGCTCGTGCCTGACGCCGTGTGTGCGTGTGCTTGTGCCTGTGCGCGTGCGCGTGCACGAAAATTTTGAGTTATATTCCCTGGACAACTGCATTCTTACTGCTGAAAGGCCCAGACTCCCTTCAGATCGTCCAGGGGCCCCTCCGACCTTTTTAACGCCCTTCCGACCTGTTCAGGGATTCATCTGGGATCCGCGAAAAGACATGATGTGGAGTGTGTGATGTATATTAAATACTCTAGAAGACAAATTAACCCTATTTGTAACAGGGGGCGGATTCCGCCCCCCCCCCCTTCATGTTTTTCGCAATTATCTCCAGAACGGCTAGGAGAAGGCCCATTACATTTTGGGACTTTTCCCAAAACAGATTTTCACATATTGAGTCAAAATTTTGAGTTCTTATCCTGAACAGAGGCGGTTCCAGGGCACGGTTTTGGGTGGGTTCGGCGACGACATTTGGCGATAATACGGAAATGCGATCCTCACGGTTTCTACCTAACTGCCTCAAGTATGAAGGAGTTACATCGGTTTACGGTGATTGGAAAACAAGTGCAAATTAGTTGATGTTAATGAAATATCATGCAAATTGCATGGCAGAGGCGGTTTCAGGGGCTTGAAAAAGGGTGGTTTCCAGGAAGTATTCAATTCTTGGCGGGAAGCCAATAGAGCAATGCAAGGGGAATTTATAGCTATCAAGATGTAAAAGGTAGCTTCTGCTTCCATTATTTGCATAATTTACAACATATATAATTTCAGGGGCGTGTTCAGGCACATGCAAAAGGGGGTGACTGGCATGGTGATGACGATATGCCAGCGATTACGGTGCAATAGACGGTTAGCTTATAATGATATATGCATATATGAGGCCAGAAAAGAGAATAAAGTCGTTTTTGCAGAGGCGCGCTCAGGAATGGAAGAAAGGGGGTCATATTATTGCAAGGAAACTAAGGGGCATGGGCCTACAATGACATAACATACTGCAGTTTTCGGATGAAACACACACCACAGGGTACTCTACGAACGATTATAAGATAATAGGCGATTCCAGGTAGGGTAAAAAGGGGGGTAGGCAATGTGAATTAAAGTTGTAAGTGAAATAGTCACTGTTGACTAGTTAGTATCATACTAGCGGATAATATACTTATAAAAAGATCTTGCGCCTCCCCAATTTGGATCCTGGATACGCCTATGAAGAAGTATAACATGCAAAAAGAACTATCTACGATCAATAACTTATTTATAGTGCTGGGTAGCAACTTGCCTGCGGTTAATATTTGTTTCCCAATTTTACCTCCCTTTTTCACTAACCTGGTACCGCCTATGGCAAAAAAAAAGAAGATTTATAACTGTTTTGTGTAATGTCACAATAACTTACCATTTCATTTATCGAAAAAACAACATTACAAAATTGTTTTAATACGCATTTACTTGACCCCCATATTGAGTAACCTGCACACGTCTACGATTTTTGAATTTTGCAAAGTCACCGCCATATATCAATTTCCCATTCAATCTCTATCGATTCCCATTGGTTGTGTTAAAATCGGTTGATAAACATGACAGCTGTCTTCGATCACAAATACCACTACAATTTGTTGTTTTTGCTCCCCTGTTGCCCCCCTATCAAAAATTTAGATTTGTGTGTTATTTATAAATGTAGCTCGTGTTGAGGGGAACCAAAAGCCGTTTCATTTTTGAAAATCAAACGTGCAGATCTCGAGATCTCCTCTGTCACAAATAGGGGTAGCCAGGAGCCTGTTACAAATAGGGTTAAAATCGGAGCTTTCGGGTACATTGTAACACCCTGACGAAGGGTGTTACAATATACCCGAAAGCTCTGCTTTTAATATTTGTATTGTGGAGTAAGTCCTCTTTGTATTTAATCTTCATCTGGGATATCTACATGCTTTTGGCCCTTCCGGTCTGACCAGGGACTCCTCTGACCTTCCTAGAAGCCCCTCTTGTGTGTCAAGAGGCCCATTCAGCATGTTCAGAGGTCCTTCCGACCTGGCCAGGGACTGCAATGGCAGCTTTGTCACCCTGCCGACATGCTCAGGGGCCCCTCCGACCTGCCCAGGGCCCCTCCAGTCTGCCTAGGGGCCAATTCGGCATGTTCAGAGGCCCTTCTTACCCGCCCAGGGGTCATTTTGGTCTGGTGAGGGGCCCTCCGATCTGCACAGGGCCCTTTGAACTTTCCAGGAGCCATATGGTCTCCTCAGGGGCCTGCTATCCTGCTAAGGGGCCCTTCCAACCTGGCAAGGGACTGCGCTGGCAGCTTTGTCACCTTGCGACATGCTCTGAGGGCCCTCCGACCTGCCCTGGGCCCCTCCGTGCTGACTAGGGGCACATTCGGCATGTTCAGGGGCCCTTATGACCCACCTAGGGCCCGTCCGGTCTGGTCAGGGGCCCCTCTGCACAGGGCCCTTTTAACTTCCCAGGGGCCCTCTGGTCTGTCTAGGGGCCCTCCAACCTGCTCAGGGGCCCTTATGACCTAGCAAAGGACTGTGCTGACCGCTTTGTCACCCTGGTGACATGCTCAGGGGCCTTTCGACCTGCTCAGGGCCCCTCTGTGCTGGCTAGGGGCCCATTCGACGTGTTCAGGGGGCCCTCTGACCCGCTCAGGGGCCCTTTTGGTCTGGCCAGGGGCCCCTCTGACATGCACAGGGCTCTTTTGAACGTCCAAGGGGCCCTCTGGTCTTTCAGAGAGGGTCCTGGGGCCCCTGAAGTGCTCTAAAGTCTCTAAAGACCACGCTTCGCGTGGTTAAGAGCCCATGATACCGCGCTTCGCGCGGTCTCGTCGGCCCTTTTCGGCGCACTGTGCGCGCCGAAAAGGGCCCTCCCGGCCTCCATGGGGAGGCCCCCCCCCCTGGTTACGTGTCTGGTCAGAGGTCACCGATACGCAGAGCGTTGGATCGGCGGGAGCCCTCCCGCCGGTCACGGGCTTGGCTGTGTTTCTGGGGCCTGAGTCATGGAGAAGGTGCAAATTGTGGATAGGGGTGCAACATTCTGAAGATCTCACAAGTGGTGTGATGTTACGTCTTTCATAAGAAACAAACGGAGATTCGTTTTGTTATCAGGTTGTCTTTGTTTATTCAAGCTATTAAAAGCGATAGGCAGGAGAGAGATCGAGGGAGCGAGAGAGCGAGAGAGCGCGAGAAGGAGCGCGAGAGAGCGGAGAGCGAGAGAGCGAGAGAGCGAGAGAGCGAGAGAGCGAGAGAGCGAGAGAGCGAGAGAGCGAGAGAGCGAGAGAGCGAGAGAGCGAGAGAGCGAGAGAGCGAGAGAGCGAGAGAGCGAGAGAGCGAGAGAGCGAGAGAGCGAGAGAGCGAGAGAGCGAGAGAGCGAGAGAGCGAGAGAGCGAGAGAGAAAGAGAGCGAGAGAGGGAGAGAGCGAGAGAGCGAGAGAGCGAGAGAGCGAGAGAGCGAGAGAGCGAGAGAGCGAGAGAGTGAGAGAGCGAGAGAGCGAGAGAGCGAGAGAGCGAGAGAGCGAGAGAGCAAGAGAGCGAGAGAGCAAGAGAGCGAGAGAGCGAGAGAGCGAGAGAGCGAGAGAGCGAGAGAGCGAGAGAGCGAGAGAGCGAGAGAGCGAGAGAGCGAGAGAGCGAGAGAGCGAGAGAGCGAGAGAGCGAGAGAGCGAGAGAGCGAGAGAGCGAGAGAGCGAGAGAGCGAGAGAGCGAGAGAGCGAGAGAGCGAAAGAGCGAGAGCTCGAGAGAGTGAGAAAGCAAGAGAGTGAGCGATAGATTTTCACAATTATCTCAATCTCAATCTATAATATATCTCAATCTCAATTTATAATATATCTCAATCTCGATCTCAACTATGTGGTTTAACGTCGTCAGACTTTGCGAACATAATGCTGCATCAATTCTACGTCTTCTTACAAAATTGCAATGAAATGCAGGTAGTGCTTTGGAAGATAATGACGTTTTAATGATGTTATGTCATTTTGGTGGAAAAACGCTAAATGTTTGAAAATTCGTACAAAGTCGAGTTTTATTTCAAATTCAAACGTCTAAAGAACAGAAATTACATTCTCTTCAAAATTTCGATCTCGGATTTGCGAAATTCCGGGGTTTTGACACGCTTCCCCCCCAACAAAAAAAAACAGGGAAAATTTCCGAAAAATCTTTATTTTAAAGATATTTATTTTAAAAAAAAACGGAATATATGCTAGAGAACCAAGCATGAACGATACTCAAACCAAATTTAAAAGCAAAATATTATTTTTGACTGAATTATGGTTCCCTAAGTATAAGTAACTCATGACGTCATTTTAAGCTACGTTCTTTGGCTACCTTTTTGGTTAAATACCGCCGCTGTATTTCTGAGACAAAGTTGGTCTAGAAACATGCCTTTTTATTTATATAAATCAATTTCAAATTGTGTCCTTTTGTGACCTGACCTTGACCTTGACCTTTGCTATAATTTCACTTTCGCTTATACGGGAGATGCATTATACGTTTGAGAGCACCTTGTACGATAATAGTCGCAATCTAAGGCTTTGGATGAAAAGTATGGCCCAATAACTCAAATACCTCAATTTTGTCCTTTGACCTAATCGTTACCTAACATTTTACCTTATTTTAAGAGTTTCGGGTATGCATTATATTTGTCTCCTTGAGAGCTTTCGATCGCCGCCTTGGACGCCGCTGCGGTCATTGGTTGGGAAGATACGAGGAGGGTAAAATTTACGCCCACCCCACCCCACCCACAGGGAGCGCGTTCGGCTGGAGAACCGACCGGGGTGCGGGTTAAGGAATGGATCGTCGAAACTTCTCAAAATATTTTAAAAAGTTGTAAAAAGTTTCGCACAATAATCCTTCGTAAAAAAAGCTATTATGCCAATTGTTTCCAAAAATTGGGGGTCGCAACAACTAACTAGGCCGTCGTGGGGTGCATAAGTTAAATGCTAATTTTGATACCTTTTTATTCAATGTGTATTGATTGTTAAGGATAGAAGGGCACATAATTCTAATGGACAGAGTGCAAGCCATATTTTCCATACTATTTGAACATTTCGTTAAAAAGCAATACCAGATTTTGGTGGGAACCGAAATTCGTTACCAAGTACTTACAGTACGTTAAAACACATTTCGTTAGGAATGTTTATATGCAAAATGTGATCAATTTACAATATATTTTGGTCTCGTCCGTCAATTTCAAGTAATACTTAATTGTTGTGGGAAAAGGTATACTTCCCTTTTACCTCGTGCCGTGCCGGGGGGGGGGGGCGCTTAGACGCCCGCCCTAAGGTGTTTCGAGGATAGCGAAACAACGGCGGCGCGCAGCGCCGCCGTTTTTGGCACAGCTGTTAGAGCATCAATTGCGCACATTACATTTTAAAAGAATACCTCGGGTCATCTCAGGTCAGGTCACCGGACCAGGTCACAGGACCCCACCTCAAGTTTCCGGTTGTACCACAGCCACAGTTTTTAGCCCATCGATTTCTTACTAACAGGATTTCATAAGGGCAATAGTACCCACAATACTTTTATATCGTTTTTGTATATAGGTGACCTAAGGTCGGGTCAATTTCGCGACTTCCACATTATAAGTCAGTGGGGAAATAATTAAATACTTCCTATTCTGAGGATACGAATTATATCAGCCCAATTCCTTCTGGATCATGTTATCATAGGCCAATCTTGAAGTTCCAATGCAATTTTTGTTCAGTGACTTCTACAGGGTCAGATGAGGTCACCCGAGGTCACCAACACTTTGTTGCCAATAACTATCGACAACATCAAGATAGATAAGTGAAACTGGCACCAATGTGTTTGTATCGTCAAGGCACGTCTCACAATGTGTAACATGACCTAATCGGGTCACCACTTGCCTTGACCTGAGGCCAAATTTTTTCATTGACCTAATCTGGTCATCATGCATAAGATACGAAGCGCCTTGAGAAGACAAACATGATGGCGTCAAAAATATTGCCCTATCGCTGTTAGGTAAACAGATATTTATGAAATCTGTTTTGCTAAAAAATAGCTTTTTGACATTTGATGAGCTATGGAGCCTAAACTATTGACATAACCCTATTCCCTACGGGCGGCCAGAAATACGTTAACCTGCGGGGAGGGGCAGATTCTGCCCCCCCCCCCCCGATATCTCGAGAACCACTCGGTCGATTTAGATGACGAAAACACCATTTGATTCGTCATGACAAGATTTCTCTTTTTGGACCCCCAACTTTTTGTTTTGATCAGAAATGGGGGGGGGGCCCCAGGGGGAAAAAACTCCGAAGCGCCTCCGATCGCGCCCTCGTACGACGCTCCGGCTCCGGCCCCTGCCACCGGCTACGGCACGCCCGCCTGCGAGCCAGAGACCCACTACATCACCGTCACCTCAACCAAGATCGGCTACGAGACGCGGTACAACACGTACACGGCGCTCGAACCGACCACCCTGTACCAGCAGGTCACCGAGACCCTGTACTACCCGAGTACCCAGTACCAGACGCAGTATGTCACCAGCTACGTGGCGCCCGAGGTTAAGGTGGGCACCAAGGTGGTGAACGACACTCAGTACGTCACTGAGCATCAGTACTTCACCGATACCTCTTACGTCACCAAGACCGAGAAGGCCTACTACACTGAGACCGACGTGGTGAGCAAGTACTACACCGAGACCGCCCAGGTGCCGTACTACGTCACCAAGACGGCGTACCAGACCGAGGAGTACCCTGAGTACCAGTATGTCACCGAGACCAAGGTCAGCCAGCAGTACGTGACTGAGACCCAGAACGTACCCCACTACGTCACCCAGACGGTGACCTCGGCGTACCCAGAATACAAGTACGTCACTCAGACCGAGACGCAGAACCAGTACGTGACTGTCACCAAGACCCAGAACCAGAACCAGTACGTCACCGTCTGCCCCAAGCCGACCTACCCCAGCTACGGCAAATAGACTCCCCGAGCTCAACACCGCATTCGCCTCTTCAGCTATCTTGTTGTGCCGCGACTGTGGGTCCGTGACCTGACATGACCTGAGCTCAAGTTGGCGTCAGATCACCAATCAGCTGTTCTTTATCTGTTATGTAACTATTTATCGGTGTGTACATATGTGCGTAGCTTAGATATGGAGTCACGGGACGGCTGGTCCGCGCCCAAATCTGGTCGTCGTTGTGTGGGAATTCGCGCCCTTGCCTAGTGATGATGATGATAATGATGATGATGATGATGACTATGATGATAATAATGTGCTCATATTTTTGTGAGGTGACTCAGTGATGTAAATGATGTGATCCGACCCACGGGGTACGGCATTTTGTAATAAAACTGTGCAAGCGAGGACAAATTGTATCTGGTATGTCTCCGGTATGTCTCCGGTATGTCTCCGGTATGTATCCGGTATGTCTCCAGCATGTCTCCGTTATGTCTCCGGTATGTCTCTGGTATGTCTCCGTAATGTATCTGGTATGTCGCCGGTATGTATCCGGTATGTCTCCGGTATGTCTCCGGTATGTCTCCGGTATGTCTCTGGTATTTCTCCGGTATGTCTCCGGTATGTCTCTGGTATGTCTCCGGTATGTCTCCGGTATGTCTCCGGTATGTCTCCAGTATGTTTCTAATATGTCTGCAGTATGTCTTCGGTATGTCTGCGGTATGTCTCCGGTATGTTTCCGGTATGTCTCCGGTATGTCTCCGGTATGTCTGCGGTATGTCTGCGGTATGTCTGCGGTATTTCTCCGGTATGTCTTCGGTATGTCTCCGGTATGTCTCCGGTATGTATCCGGTATGTCTCTGGTATGTCTCCGGTATGTCTCCGGTATGTCTTCGGTATGTCTCCGGTATGTATCTGGTATGTTTCCGATATGTCTGCAGTGTGTCTTCCGTATGTCTGCAGTATGTCTCCGGTATGTCTCGGTCGCCAGGCATGGGTCACTAAGGAGAGCCCGATACGGGTAGGATCACGGCGCAAAGCGGTACATTCCCACTACGCAGACATACGCCCGTGAGCTTGTTGTTCCGGGAGAGCATCCATGGGTTTGCAGTGCGTTCCGCCATTCCTGGGGAATACTAGGACGAAGCTGCGGGAAAGACTAAAGCCTGCAAGGCGGCCACCACTCCCGAGGTGTGACTCGTTGGCCGCCACATGCTCAGTAACCCAAACCAGTCGCTAGCCAGTGTCGCTACCGGCCGCTACCAGTCACAGGGGTCATGACAGGGGATCGAGGAGCGGCAGTCGGAGGACAACACACGACCTTGAAGATCAGTTTTGATGGAATGACACTAACAGCAGTAGTGGCGTAAGGTTCCGCAATGCCAGTAACATAAAGGCCCTCCCTTTATAGCCAGGGTAACCGCGCTTCCCACGCTGACGCTTAACCCGGCAGTTACTGGGATATGTTCCATAACCAGGAACTTACTTACTTACTGAGTGGGGAGTGGGGGGGGGGGCTATTCCCCCCTCGGATTTCCAGAACTACTGGATCGATTTAATTAATCCAAACGGCATTCGATATCCCTAGAAAATTAGTCGAGGGAAACCTAATATTGTTAACCTCGGGGTTACAGATAACGTCACAGGTCACGTCAAATACAAAATGTTTGACTGTCATAAAGGTCTGGGTGGATGGAATTGTCGCGCAAAACTGCGATATTAAACGCATAAACAGTCAATAAATCGGTACGATTCGTGGCGTCCACACTTCTAATTACCATTCTCAACTGTTGATGACCTTAGGTCAGGTCAAGGTCATCCGAGGTCACGAGGCCAAACTGACGAATACTATCATTAGGCGTTTTAACCCTGCATTGACTCGGGCCTCCGCTGAACACCATTGACTGGGTGGCGTTCAAAATTTGAAATTGAGAAATATAAAAAAACATTATTCTGGACCAGTTTTGTCTCATAAATACAATACTGGCATTTATTTGTCTGTATCTGATGAATAAAAGAGAAAAAACGCAATTTCAAAATATGACGTCATGAGTTACCCATACTTTAGATGCCATAAGTCAGTCAAAAATGGTGATATCATTTTGAAATTTGGTATGGTAGTTTCCCCCCACATGTTGTTCTCTGATATGTATTCCGTTTGTTTAAATATCTTTGAAAAATAAGATTTTGTTGTTTGAGTTTTTTTCTCAATTTTAGGGGTCCAACACCATTCATTTTCAAAAATCAGAGACAACCATATTGTAGCCCTTGCCATTTGCTATGTTTTGACGTTTTGTTATTATATTATGCTCAAAATATGGTATTTGTACGGTCTGTTAAAGTTTAGCTAATTTTTGTGTTAAACTTGTGTAGTGACGTCACTAAATTGCTATATCTAAAAAAAAAACGACTTGCCTTATTTTTACACAGACGACGTGAAATGGATGTAGGAGGAAGGTACCTGAAGTTTCACGTTGATAACGCTATTGGTGTTTGAGCTATTACGAAAGTTCTTGGGGGGGGGGGGGGGTTAAATGTTCCCGCGTCAATGCCGGGTTAACACATGTTTATGTGTTCGTTTTCCGTCTAGAACGGGAAAAAGACCATAGAACATTCTTTGTTCGATAGAAATAAGTAAGTAAAAAAGCAAAAACGGAAATGCATATTGTATGCATAGTAATGCTGTAAAAGGTAATCGATTTTTGTCTTTGAATGGTCATAAGTCAGTCATTTTTGACGAAATCGACTTCACATTTGGTACATATATTCAGCGGACACCTCTCAATCACATATATTTCGGTTTTTTGATAACTCTGAATTTTTATGAAGATATTGCAAAAAAAACATATTTTGTTCTTGGGTTTCTCAAAATTTAGAATTTCAATAAAAATCGAAAATCGGAGAGAGCAGTTGGGTAGCCGAGTCTATTGTCAATCATTTGATATATGACAATTTAATTTATCTTGTAAATTGCTTGTTTATTTACAGCGTTTGTCGCAAACCCATATTTTTCAACAAAAACCGCAGAACATGACGTCACACTGACATCATTCCCGGTTGACCTATCATAACCTCATCTTTTTCCTTCGGCCACCATGTGAAAAATTTATCTGAGAGAGGGTACTGAAAGTTTGGTGACGATACTGTGTCGGTTTAGGAGATATTACAAAACAACGGGAGGGGAGGGGGCAAAAAATAGCCCCCCCCCACCTTGATAACTTGCGGTTTAATCAGCCCACTGGCCGTCCTGTCGCCGCTGGGCCGAAGTATGAGAGAGGTGATGGGGCTAATATTGTTATTTCCCCCGAATTTGAACATAGCCTATAAAAGATGCCGCATTTCATTCCAATGTGGTGGCTTGGCTTACGTACAAACCCCATCGGATATACGTGCTTTATATGTAGGTGCTATAATACAATGCTGGGTCGTGGATTGGTGTTTTAGGGCGCCGCAACTCTCGTGGATATATGGCGCCCATAACAATATAATGCTTAAAAATGTGTGTGATGAGTTGTGAGATGCGTATAATTTTTAATCATGTCATGTTTAAATCGACGCGTCGTTATTCTCAGATGAAATGTTAGCTCATCCCTTTATTTCCACTGAAATACGATCTAGCGGCTCACGAGCATTGAACCCACGCTCTCAGAGATCATCCGATAGAAACTAACCAGGCACTATTCTCTGCAGTACCTACGTCAACCGTCGAATAAAAAAAAACACGCATCGCACAACATGAAGTGACACTCAGCGGACATGTAAAGGCGAAAAGAACGCCCGACTGCGCCAGCGGACATGAGCATCACATTTAAGCCGGCTGGCTTCGAGTAAATTCGGAGTATCCGGCCGGCAGGTGCGGGCGCTGGGACGGCTCTGCCAGAGCCAACCGACTCTCCAGCGGCAGATGACGTCACCCCGCAGACGATGACGTCATCGTGCTTCGTCGGTGCCTGGCTGCCGACTCGCCGAGTGCTGGGTCAGGGAGGGCGAGAGCAGTGCTGATGACGTCACCCTACAGAGGATGACGTCATCGTGCTTCGTCGGTGCCTGGCTGCCGACTCGCCGAGTGCTGGGTCAGGGAGGGCCAGAGCAGCGCTGGCTACGGACAGTGGCGTAACCACGGTCTGAAATCTACTGGGGAAACTTGGCAGCTCAGTCTACCGTGCTTTCAGTCGGGAGGGGGGAGGGCCATGTAACGGATAACATCCTAGCCAAACCAGGCCCTGACCCTACCCAGTTGTTTATATAACGCTAAATAGCCTCTTTATTTAGCGTTATATAAACAACTGGGTAGGGTCAGGGCCTGGTTTGGCTAGGATGTTATCCGTTACATGGCCCTCCCCCCTCCCGACTGAAAGCACGGTAGACTGAGCTGCCAAGTTTCCCCAGTAGATTTCAGACCGTGGTTACGCCACTGTCCGTAGCCAGCGCTGCTCTGGCCCTCCCTGACCCAGCACTCGGCGAGTCGGCAGCCAGGCACCGACGAAGCACGATGACGTCATCCTCTGTAGGGTGACGTCATCAGCACTGCTTCTTGTAATGGTTCATCCGTAGGCAAAACTGGGCGAAATAATATAACCGATGCAGTATTCAATAAACAGAATCACTCCTTTGGGAACAGGAAATATCTGGGACACCTGCTTTTTTTCGTTCGAAAAGAGACCTGGAACGAAAATGCTTAACAAAGTTCTCCTCATTTCTCACAACGTTCGATCGCATACTCAGTTCAACGCCCCAATATTGTGTGATTCAGTAATGTTCCACAGATTGTGCTGTCGTATTTTGCACAATTTGCCGCAACTACTAATATTCGGTTTTGATTTCAATGTATATTCCTCTCCAGATAACAGATAACGTTGTGACAACGTTATGACACCGTTGTGAATGTTGTGGAGAGCAGAATTATCTAAACGTTATTAATAAACGTTGCAGCATCGTTGCGCCATTACGATGTCACAACGTTGTTCTCGTAACTTTGGAAAACATCTCACAATGTGGTGCGATGACCTAAATTGAGTCTATTTACCATTTACCTACTATTAATGAGTGACAATGTTAGTCACGTTAGTCGTTTGCCAAAAGTAACGTTGGGACAACGTTTTGCGAACGTGGTGATGTAACGTTGTGACGTTTCTGGGAGTCTACAAAATAACGTTGTTACATCATCTTGTCGTTATGTCGCAACCTTGTCACAACGTTGTGACGTCAAATTGTGAGCTGGGTCCTTACCAGCTGCAATCTAATAACAATACAATGCAATACGCATCCTTACCTGCAATGCAATGCAAGTGCTATGTCAAAAGTTCCCGTGTTACGGGCCACTCACAACCACTGTTCAATGCCACTCCCACAGCTGCCCGCCGGCCTCCAGTCTCCAGCCGTGTCGTCATGAGCCAACCCTGGGTCCGGTGTCGGGACGGTCAGGTGTCAGTACCGGAGTACTTATACCGTCAGTACCAGAGTACTTATATCGTCAGTACCGGAGTACTTATATCGTCAGTACCAGAGTACTAGTATCGTCAGTACCAGAGTACTTATATCGTCAGTACCAGAGTACTTATATCGTCAGTACCAGAGTACTTATATCGTCAGTACCAGAGTACTTATATCGTCAGTACCAGAGTACTTATATCGTCAGTACCAGAGTACTTATATCATCAGTACCAGAGTGCTAATATCGTCAGTACCAGAGTACTTATATCGTCAGTACCAGAGTACTTATATCGTCAGTACCAGAGTACTTATATCGTCAGTACCAGAGTACTTATATCGTCAGTACCAGAGTACTTATATCGTCAGTACCAGAGTACTTATATCGTCAGTACCGGAGTACTTATATCGTCAGTACCAGAGTACTTATATCGTCAGTACCAGAGTACTTATATCGTCAGTACCAGAGTACTTATATCGTCAGTACCAGAGTACTTATATCGTCAGTACCAGAGTACTAATATCGTCAGTACCAGAGTACTTATATCGTCAGTACCATAGTACTTATATCGTTAGTACCAGAGTACTTATATCGTCAGTACCAGAGTACTTATATCGTCAGTACCAGAGTACTTATATCGTCAGTACCAGAGTACTTATATCGTCAGTACCAGAGTACTTATATCGTCAGTACCAGAGTACTTATATCGTCAGTACCAGAGTACTTATATCGTCAGTACCAGAGTACTTATATCGTCAGTACCAGAGTACTTATATCGTCAGTACCAGAGTACTTATATCGTCAGTACCAGAGTACTTATATCGTCAGTACCAGAGTACTTATATCGTCGGTACCAGAGTAGTTATATCGTCAGTACCAGAGTACTTATATCGTCAGTACCAGAGTACTTATATCGTCAGTACCATAGTACTTATATCGTCAGTACCAGAGTACTTATATCGTCAGTACCAGAGTACTAATATCGTCAGTACCAGAGTACTTATATCGTCAGTACCAGAGTACTTATATCGTCAGTACGGTCTCAGTACAACTCTGGTGATGGCAAAAACATGTGTTACAATAAGATAATGCCTGTGGACATCTATATATTAAGCTTATAATCTTCTTGCCAGTTTGAGGAAGATTCAGGAAGTTTCAGGAAGATTATATAAATACTTATCCTGTTTATTACCACCAAATCGCAATTTTGTCAGCATATTTTATTCGTACCAACATATAACAAAATTATGAGGGACATCTGTAGCCCAAAATCGCATGTAAACGTTGTGTAGTTTTGCAAAACTTTCAGAATCTTTCAGAAACTTTTCAGCGCAATAATCCTTCGTGGAAACGCCTATTCTACCATTTCGTCAAAAAGCAATACCAGATTTTGGTGAGAAACGAAATTCGTCACCAAGTACTTGAGAGTACCGGTCGTTAAAAGTGTGGGACGATTATCAACTTTAAATTGAAATATTTTACGGTAGGAATGTTTACATGCCAAATGTGATCAATTTGCAGTATATTTTGGTCTCGTCTGTCGATTTCAAGTAATAACTCAATTTGTCTGGGAAAATGTCAATATTTACATTTAACACGCGCAGTGTGGGGGGGGGGGGCACTTTTGTGCCCCCCCCCCCCCCCCCTCCCACACATGTTTTTCGTGAATAGATAAAAACGAAGCAGAGCAGGGGGCTGTTTTTTTTTGCATGACATTAACGCCAACTCAATAGCGGACCGTTTGACGAAAATCAAAATCGGCCGATACATTTTATGGTTTTTGTTTACGTCCCATAGGAGCCGAGTTAGATGGGGCGTCGAAACGCCCCCCCCCCCCCCCCTCCCGGCACGGGGAAGGTGGCGCCAAGAGTACCAGCACGGCGCGGGTTAACCCTATTTGTAACATGCTCCTGGCTACCCCTATTTGTAACAGGGGGAGGGCGGATTCCGCCCCCCCCCGGAGATTTCGAGATCTACCCGTCCGATTTTCAAAAATGAAAAGGAGTTTGGTTCCCCTCAACACCATCTACATTTCTAAATAATATTTTTAAAAAATCTAAATTTTGTTTAGGGGGAAAACGGGGGAGGGGGGCAAAAACTACAAATTGTAGTGGTATTTTTGATCCAACATAAGTTTGATGTTTATCGACCGATTTTAACACAACTAATAGGAATCGATAGAAACTGAATTGGTAATTTATATATGACGGTGACGTTTGAAAATTCAAAAATCATTGGCGTGTGCAGGTCACTCAATATGGGGGTGAAGTAAATGCGTAATAAAACCATTTTTAATGTTGTTTTTTTGATAAATGAAATGGTATGTGATTGTGACATTATATAAAACAGTTATAAATCATATTTTTGTGCCATAGGCGGTACCAGGTTAGTGAAAAAGGGAGGTCAAATTGGAAAAAAACATTAACCGCAGACAAGTTGCTACCCAGCACTATAAATATATTACTGATCGTAGATAGTTCCTTTTTGCATGTTGTACTTCATCATAGGCGTATCCAGGATCTAAACTGGGGCGACGCAAGACCTTTTGATAAGTATATTATCCGCTATTATGATACTAACTAGTCAACAGTGACTATTTCACTTACAACTTCAATTAACATTGCTTACCCCCCTTTTTACCCTACCTGGCCTCACCTATTATCTTATAATCTTTCGTAGAGTAGCCTGTGGTGCGTATTTCATCCTAAAACTGCAGTATGTTATGTCATTGTACGCCCATGCATCTTAGTATCCTTGCAATAATATGACCCCTTTATTCCATTCCTGAGCGCGCCTCTGCAAAAAATGACTGTATTCCCTTTTCTGGCCTCATATGTGCATATATCATTATAAGCTAAACGTATATTGCGCTGTTATCGCTGGCATATCGTCATCACCATGCCAGTCACGCCCCGTTTCATGTGCCTGAACACGCCCCTGAAACTCTATATGTAATAAATTATGCAAATAATGAAATCAGAAGCTATCTTGTACATCTTGATAGCTATAAATGCCCCTTACATCGCTCTATTGGCTTCCCGCCAAGCATTGAATACTTCCTGGAAACCCCCCTTTTCAAGTCCCTGAAACCGCCTCTGCCATGCAATTTTTATGAGATTTCATTAACATGAACTAATTTGCACGTGTTGCAATCACCGTAAACCGATCTAACTCCTTCATACTTGAGGCAGTTAGGAAGAAACCATGAAGATCGCATTTCCGTATTATCGCCAAATGTCGCCTACGAACCCACCCAAAACTGTGCCCTGGAACCGCCTCTGTTCAGGTTAAGAACTCAAAATTTGGACTCCAAATGCTGTCTTCAATTCTATGAGAAGTCCCAAAATTTCATGGGCCTGCTCCCAGCCGTTCTGGAGATATCTGCGAGAAACATGAGGGGGGGCGGAATCCGCCCCCTCCCTGTTACAAATAGGGTTAAGGATGTTTTAAATTGTTTGACTTTTTTATTTTGGAATTGACTTATTAGAAATTGAATTTACCTTTTTACTTTGAAATTGACTTATTATAATTGTAATTTTAATGATTTGTATTTGAACCGGAATTATTCGTATTTAAATTGGAATTATTTGTATTTGAACTTTATTTATTTTAATTTGAAGTTAAAAAGATGTAGTTACTGTGAAATGTAACTGCATGTCCAAATTTACATGACTTGCGGGCCATTTTGAAACTCTGGTGGGCCAAGTGGTCCACCAGTTAACATGTTACAGGAGGCCCGGAAACGCACACCTCCTCTACATCCCTCAAACTCGCCTCACATCCTTCCACCGTTCATGTATCCCTTCCACTATCAGACAGTGGAATCTACTTCTCGCAGCTTTGCGCAACACCAAATCCCACACCTTCGTCGGATTCTCACACCCTCGTCGGATTTGGTGGTCACTCCAACGTCGATGGGGAGTGACGCGCCGAGCGCCGACTGCGGGAGTATAAAACCCGCCGCCGCCGTTCCAGCGTCAGTCTTTCGCTCGCCTACCAGTCGGACACAGCCAAGATGAACGCCCTGGCCCTGGTGCTTCTGGTTGGCGCAGCCTCCGCGCTGCCCAAGCCTGACGCGGAACCCCAGTACGGCGCGCCTCCGATCGCGCCCTCGTACGACGCTCCGGCCCCGACCCCTGCCACCGGCTACGGCACGCCTGCCTGCGAGCCAGGGACCCACTACGTCACCGTCACCTCAACCAAGATCGGCTACGAGACGCGGTACAACACGTACACGGCGCTCGAGCCGACCACCCTGTACCAGCAGGTCACCGAGACCCTGTACTACCCGAGTACCCAGTACCAGACGCAGTATGTCACCAGCTACGTGGTGCCCGAGGTTAAGGTGAGCACCAAGGTGGTGTACGACACTCAGTACGTCACTGAGCATCAGTACTTCACCGAGACCTCTTACGCCACCAAGACCGAGAAGGCCTACTACACTGAGACCGACGTGGTGAGCAAGTACTACACCGAGACCGCCCAGGTGCCGTACTACGTCACCAAGACGGCGTACCAGACCGAGGCGTACCCCGAGTACCAGTATGTCACCGAGACCAAGGTCAGCCAGCAGTACGTGACTAAGACCCAGAACGTGCCCCACTACGTCACCCAGACCGTGACCTCGGCGTACCCCGAGTACAAGTACGTCACCCAGACCGAGACGCAGAACCAGTACGTGACCGTCACCAAGACCCAGAACCAGAACCAGTACGTCACCGTCTGCCCCAAGCCGACCTACCCCAGCTACGGCAAATAGACTCCCCGAGCTCAACACCGCATTCGCCTCTTCAGCTATCTTGTTGTGCCGTGACTGTGGGTCCGTGACCTGACATGACCTGAGCTCAAGTTGGCGT
Source organism: Chirona hameri (assembly GCA_036785665.1). NCBI lineage: Eukaryota > Metazoa > Arthropoda > Thecostraca > Balanomorpha > Balanidae > Chirona > Chirona hameri. The sequence goes on along the minus strand of JAXIVJ010000013.1, from coordinate 121,754 downwards.
CAGATCACCAATCAGCTGTTCTTTATATGTTATGTAATTATTTATCGGTGTGTGCATATGTGCGTAGCTTAGATATGGAGTCACGGGACGGCTGGTCCGCGCCCAAATCTGGTCAACATTGCAGTGTCGTTGTGTGGGAATTCGCGCCCTTGCCTAGTGATGATGATAATGATGATGAATGATGACTATGATGATGATGATGTGCTCCTCTTTTTGTGATGTGACTCAGTGATGTAAACGATGTGATCCGACCCACGGGGTACGGCATTTTGTAATAAAACTGGGAAAGCGAGGACAAATTGTATCTGGTATGTCTCCGGCATGTCTCCGGTATTTATCTGGTATGTCTCCGGTATGTTTCCAGTATGTTTCCGGTATGTCTCCGGTATGTCTCCGGTGTGTCTCCGGGATGTTTCCGGTATGTATCCTGTATGTCTCCGGTATGTCTCCGGTATTCATTTATTTATTTATTTATTTTATTGATCGCCAACAGAGCAAGACTCCAATAACAGGCGAAGTCGTGAGAGATAAAACACGATGGTAAACTACTAAATACATAGTAAAACATAAACACATCATAAATGTATAAATAAATACAAAAAAGCACCAGCAATCGTATAAGTTTAAAGCGACGCCACCTACTTGAGGACACTGTTTTTAAAACTGTAAAAGTTGCCTCCGAACATATCTGCATCCACAATATCACTATTTAAGAAGGTGTTAACTATTTTCGGAATCCTGACAAACAGTCCACTTTGTACAGTGCTCACTCGTGCATGGGGCACCGCGAGCAGGGTTCGTATACCGGAGGTATGTCTCATGTTACTGGCATTGCGGAACCTTACGCCACTACTGCTGCTAGTGTCATTCCATCGATACTGATCTTCAAGGTCGTTTGTTGTTGTCCTCCGACTGCCGCTCCTCGATCCCCTGTCATGACCCCTGTGACTGGTAGCGGCCGGTAGCGACACTGGCTAGCGACTGGGAGACATACCGGAGGTATGTCTCCGGTATGTCTCCGGTATGTCTCCGGTATGTCTCCGGTATGTATCCTGTATGTCTCCGGTGTGTCTCCGGTATGTCTCCGGTATGTATCCTGTATGTCTCCGGTATGTCTCCGGTATGTCTCCGGTATGTCTCCGGTATGTCTTCGGTATGTCTCCGGTATGTCTCCAGTATGTCTCCGGTATGTCTCCGGTATGTATCCGTTATGTCTCCGGTATGTCTCCGGTGTGTCTCCGGTATGTCTCCGGTATGTCTCCGGTATGTCTCCGGTATGTCTCCGGCATTTCTCCGGTATGTCTCCGGTATGTCTCCGGTATGTCTTCGGTATGTTTCCGGTATGTCTCCAGTATGTCTCCGGTATGTCTCCGGTATGTCTCGGTCGCCAGGCACGGGGCCACTACGGAGAGCACGATACGGGTAGGAACACGGCGTAGAGCGGTACATTCCCCTACGCAGCTAGACATACGGGCGTGAGCTTCTAGTTCCGGGAAAGCGTACTTGGGTGTGCAGTGCCTTCACCTATACCTGGGGGAAGACTAGGACGAAGCTGCGGGAAAGACTAAAGCCTGCAAGGCGGCCACCACTCCCGAGGTGTGACTCGTTGGCCGCCACATGCTCAGTAACCCAAACCAGTCGCTAGCCAGTGTCGCTACCGGCCGCTACCAGTCACAGGGGTCATGACAGGGGATCGAGGAGCGGCAGTCGGAGGACAACAACAAACGACCTTGAAGATCAGTATCGATGGAATGACACTAGCAGCAGTAGTGGCGTAAGGTTCCGCAATGCCAGTAACATAAAGGCCATCCCTTTATAGCCTGGGCAACCGCGCTTCCCAAGCTGACCCTTACAAGGAATAGTTCACCTTTAACATGGGGTTTTGAACTGAAATAGCAGATTTGTAGAGCATATCGAAAAATGAGTTGTGGTGAAAGAATTACCTTCGTACGCTAAGTAATTTCGACACAGGGCTAGTGTCGTGGTAGTAGATCGGGGCATGAAACAGCATATTCTAAAAGGGGCCCTTTTCGAAGACGTTGTTCGGCCGTTTCGTGTCCCGATCGGGGCAAGAAACTTGAAACTCTTCGACAGATATCCATCTATCGTTCAAACAAATGCCATATTCGTTTTTTTTTGTTCGAAATACCCCGAATAGCCCAAATTGAAGACAACTTTCAAGGTGACCTATTTCTTTTAATCAGCCCACTGGCTTTCCTGTCGCCGCTGGGCCGAAGTGTGAGAAAGGGGCTCGGGCTAGAGTTGTTATTTTCCCCAAATTGGAACATAGCCTGTAGAACCTGGGGTGGCCATGTAACGGATAACATCCTAGCCAAACCTGGCCGTACCCACTTCTTTATATAACGCTAAATAACCTCTTTTCTTGAGTTGGTTCATCCGTAGGCACAAATGGGCGAAATAATATAACTGATGCTGTATTCAAATAAACAGAATCACTCCTTAGGGAACAGGACATATCTGGGACACCTGCAGATATTTCCGACTGCAGGTGTGCGACTAGCTATTAATGTGCGACTAGCATTGTCGGCTGTCGCTCATTAATAGTAGGTAAATGGTAAATAGACTCAATTTAGGTCATCGCACCACATTGTGAGATGTTTTCCAAAGTTACGAGAACAACGTTGTGACATCGTAATGGCGCAACGATGCTGCAACGTTTAATAATAACGTTTAGATAACTCTGCTCCCCACAACATTCACAACGTTGTCACAACGTAAACTTCCAACTTGATGTTTGCCAACATTGTCCAAACGTGATCTGTTAGCTGGAGAAGAATATACATCGAAATTAAAACAGAATATTAGTAGTTGGGGCAAATTGTGCAAAATACGACAGCACAATCTGTGGAACATTGCTGAATTACCCAGACACAGTATTCGAGCGTTTAAAGGAAATAGTTCACCTTCAACATTAGTTTTAAACTGAGAGAGCAGTTTTGTAGCCCGTTTTGGGAAACCCCTATCTGCAAGTTTTCTTGACTGAAAAGACTCTCCAGCCGAATATATTTTAGTTTTTGGCGAAGGAATGCGGTGCTGGCGAAAGAATGTACTGGTTCTAGCCCGGGCAGAGGCTATACCATCAGCCAATCAGCTTGCATCTGGTGCTAGCAAGCGAATCGCCGGCCGCCGGTTGGCACATCTCCAATGCGAGTCTATCGTTCCGCGACTACTTTCGAATCTGATTGGCGGAACCATTTTTTACATTCGCGTGACGTCAGGACTCTGACTCAGAGAGTATGCATATAGTTTTGATAAACAATAAAAATGTACGGCCTTCTGTCCTGAATCGGCGCGATATAAGACCATTTTTGACAATATAAAAAGAAATTGTATTAAAAATATAATCAAATCGTGTTGGGTAAAAAAATTCCAAAGTGAGCTATTTCCTTTAACTGTCAACTGAGTGATGCGATCGAACTTGTGAGGAATGAGGATAACCTCATTCCTTTGTGACGTTTCTGGGAGTCTACAAAATAACGTTGTTACATCGTCTTGTCGTTATCTCGCAACCTTGTCACAACGTTGTGACGTCAAATTGTTAGCTGGGTCCTTACCAGCTGCAATATAATAGCAATACAATGCAATGCGCATCCTTACCTGCAATGCAATGCAAGTGCTATGTCAAAAGTTCCCGTGTCACGGGCCACTCACAACCACTGCTCAATGCCACTCCCACAGCTGCCCGCCAGCCTCCAGTCTCCAGCCGTGTCGTCATGAGCCAACCCTGGGTCCGGTGTCGGGACGGTCAGGTGTCAGTACCGGAGTACTTATATCGTCAGTACCAGAGTACTTATATCGTCAGTACCGGAGTACTTATATCGTCAGTACCAGAGTACTTATATCGTCAGTACCAGAGTACTTATATCGTCAGTACCAGAGTACTTATATCGTCAGTACCAGCGTACTTATATCGTCAGTACCAGAGTACTTATATCGTCAGTACCAGAGTACTTATATCGTCAGTACCAGAGTACTTATATCGTCAGTACCAGAGTACTTATATCGTCAGTACCAGAGTACTTATATCGTCAGTACCAGAGTACTTATATCGTCAGTACCAGAGTACTTGTATCGTCAGTACCAGAGTACTTATATCGTCAGTACCAGAGTACTTATATCGTCAGTACCAGAGTACTTATATCGTCAGTACCAGAGTACTTATATCGTCAGTACCAGAGTACTTATATCGTCAGTACCAGAGTACTTATATCGTCAGTACCAGAGTACTTATATCGTCAGTACCAGAGTACTTATATCGTCAGTACCAGAGTACTTATATCGTCAGTACCAGAGTACTTATATCGTCAGTACCAGAGTACTAATATCGTCAGTACCAGAGTACTTATATCGTCAGTACCAGAGTACTTATATCGTCAGTACCAGAGTACTTATATCGTCAGTACCAGAGTACTTATATCGTCAGTACCAGAGTACTTATATCGTCAGTACCAGAGTACTTATATCGTCAGTACCAGAGTACTTATATCGTCAGTACCAGAGTACTTATATTGTCAGTACCAGAGTACTTATATCGTCAGTACCAGAGTACTTATATCGTCAGTACCAGAGTACTTATATCGTCAGTACCAGAGTACTTATATCGTCAGTACCAGAGTACTTATATCGTCAGTACGGTCTCAGTACAACTCTGGTGATGGCAAAAACATGTGTTACAATAAGATAATGCCTGTGGACATGTATTAAGGTTATAATCTTCTTGAAAGTTTCAGGAAGATTCAGGAAGTTTCAGAAAGATTATATAAATACTTATCCTGCGTATTACCACCAAACCGCAATTTTGTCAACATATTTTATTCTTACCAACATATTAAAAAACTATGAGGGACAATTCTAGCCAAAAATCGCATGTAAAAGTTGTGTAGTTTTTCAAAACTTTCGAATCTTTCAGAAACTTTTCAGCGCAATAATCCTTCGTGGAAACGCCTATTCTACCATTTCGTCAAAAAGCAATACTAGATTTGGTGGGGAAACGAAATTCATTACCAAGTACTTGAGAGTACGAGTTGTTAAAGTGTGCGACGATTATCAACTTTAAATTGAAATATCTTACGGTAGGAATGTTTACATGCCAAATGTGATCAATTAAAAATATATTTTTATATAAAAATATATTTCAGAGTCCTGACACATGCCGCCCGTTTCAATCCGCGTTGGAGACACCATTATCGACGGACGAGGAGAGTAACACGGCTCGCAACCTTGGAGTGACCTTTGACCGGTCACTCACCTTCTCTGCGCACATTACCGGCTTGAAAACTCGCTGCAATGGGCTGCTGTGGCCCTGTCCTGTCCCACATCAGACATAGTCTCCCCAGCGAGCTCATTGACTATAATACATAATTGTGGCCCGCCAACTCGGCCTGCCAACTCGGCCTGGACAGAAGATATGCACTGCACTGTACAGGTTACGGCAATAGTAATGGTAGGTACTACTGAAGATGGCTAAAACCTAGCAGCGTTTCTAAACAAACAATAGATATCCCTGACAAACTACGCGGTACATCTCTGTCCTACACATATACAGCTTTCTATCACTTTTCACCATTCAAATTAAATCACCTTCAAATAAAATCACAATTTTCGAAAAACCTGATTCTCTTCCCACTTATGTGCACTGGGGCATTTCGACCCTGAGACTGCCTCTGATCGGAGAGTTGTAAGCCCACGCCGGCACGGAATCGGGCGTAGTAGATCGCATTTAGCGGGTCCAAGAGTAGAGGTTATTCATTGTAGTAAAGACATAGTAGCCGCAAAGACCCCGCGTCAGCCTATAGTTGTCCGCCTTACAAACGGGCAGGGGAAGGGTCAAAGGCTGCCACGTGGCCAGGATTTGGTCCATGGGGGGGGGGCTCGAAAGGGCCCCTTCCCGAGCGTTGAAAGGGCCCCTTCCCAAGCGGTGAAAGGGCCAAGCAAAACGGATGAAAAGGCGCGTTACAAGGATGGAAATCCAGCATGACAGTTATGGCATGGGCCATACCAACTTGTAGGTGCTGGGGTTAGCAAACTGCCATATCGACTTTGGAACCAGCGACACTAATTTGGAATTAGCTATACCAACTTGGAATATTGTTTAAAAGCTCAAGACCTGGAACTCTTAAAGGGAATAGGTCACCTTGAAAGTTGTCTTGAAGTTCACCCATGCGGTGCATCTTGAGCTCGAAACTACGAATATGACATTGGTTTGGACAACTGACGGATATATTTGGAGAAAGAAGTAAGTTTCTCTTTCTATTTCACGAGAAATCGTACGATAGCAGTAGTCGTTCTAGCTCCGCCCCGCTCCGCCTGACGCCTAGTACAGTCTCTGACAAAGGGCCGCCGCGCCGCCCGGGCGGCTCAGCGGATATTAACGAGGCGTCGTGATCAGAGACTTCGTGCCAGAGAGTGTACCTGCCTCCGGCGGCGAGCGTTCATGTCCCGATCGTGGCCCGGAACAGCGGACATGAAACCGGGCCCACTAGTCCTGTGTCGAAATTATTTAACGTAGGGAGGTATTTTTTTCACCACAACGCATTTTTAGACCCGGTCTACAAATCTGCTATCTCAGTCCAAAACAAACATGTTAAAGGTGAATAAATTGAACAAACAAATTGAAAAACAAAATCCTTTAAACAAATTGCGCCGCGGAGCGGTGCGAAAATTTTGAGTCTTATGCCCTGGATATGCTTGCTCATCAATGCGTCGCATTGCGTATGGTGCGGACCTCTAAAAATGATATGTGCGTTTAAAAGTGCGGTAAAAAAGTGCGTAAATGAACTATTTTCGCCAATTATATAGGAAGGTAGCCGGGTCAATACCGGGTCTCATTCCATCCGACCACCTGGAAGTAACGTGTGACGTCAGAGCTGTGCCTCCGTCACCTCCGCTGGTGTCCCGGAAATCAGCACTGAACTACAAACGGGCCGATTGGGATGCCATGAGGCGGGCTCTGCAGTTCACACCGTGGAATCTGCTGGATGGTGTGCCAGTGGATGAGGCGTTAGATACTTTTTACGACCTCCTCACATCGGCTATTCGTGACCACATCCCGGTGGTAACACTGTCGCGTCGTCAGCCTACCTGGTTTGACCGCGAGCTGCGATCAGCTCTCAGCGAGAAGGAGGCGGCGCACCGCAGGATGAAGAGGAACCGGAATGAAGACAACCAGCAAGTATTCAGCGAGAAGCGGCGTCAGTTCAAACGGCTAACGAGTGTGAAATTTGCAATTTATCTGAAAGGATTGGTTGGTGATCTGTCATCTAATCCGAAGCGTTTTTGGACATTTCTTAAGTGTATAAAAGGAAACAACTCTAGCACGCCTTGTTTAATAGACGGTGGTAGAAAGATTGATAGTGATCGTGAGAAAGCTGAGCTACTGAACCGCACGTTTGCTAGTAAATTATCGGACCCTGGCGTAAATATGATACCTCCGACACCGGATTATGCGATAGGTAATCTGTCCTCATTTGACGTGTCAGAGGATCTTGTCCGTGCAATACTATTGTGCACAAATAGGAGCAAGGCATGTGGTCCGGACGATGTGAGTGCCCGTATCATACACGAATGTGCGCATGAACTAGCCGTACCAATGACAAAGTTGTGTCGTTTGTCTATTGAACAAGGTGTTTGTCCGAAAGCTTGGAAACGTGCGAACATCGTACCTATTTTCAAAAAAGGGGATAAGTCGTGTGCGACGAATTACAGAAGCGTTAGTTCGCTGCCACTGTTCAGTAAGATATTGGAGAAGGTGGTGTACAGTACGTTGGTGAGTCATGTGCGCCCGGTTCTCACTAGTCAGCAGCATGATTTCATGCCGGGGCGTTCCTGTGTCTCGAACCTGGGGTCGATGTTGCGCGTGGCCTGGAACAACATATCCGCTGGCTCTCAAACAGACGTAATTTATACTGACTATAGTTCAGCATTTCAGAGTGTAAATCATAAACTCTTGGCTCTAAAAATGGAAAAATCGTATCATATGACCGGAAAAGCACTGTCCTGGCTCAAATCGTACTTGTCTGAAAGAAAGCAGCGGGTTGTTGTGAATGGCAAATGCTCAGCGTGGGCCCCGGTACTGTCGGGAACGCCAGAGGGGGGGGGGGGGGGGGGCTTTTGTCCCCTCTTCTGTTCGTATGTTATGTCAATGATCTGCCAGCTGTCGTACGCTCAGATTGTCTCCTGTTTGCCGATGATTTTAAGCTATATGCTAGGGTTGACAGTTTTAGTGATGTTCGCGGTCTGCAGGCTGATATAGATAGGCTCTGCCAGTGGTCGGCAGCGTGGCAGTTAAAACTGAACGCAGCGAAATGTAAAATCCTCTCACTAACTCTGCGAACGAAACCCATCAAGGCGTTTACACGATGGGAAGTGAGGTGATTGAAAGAGTGCACGAAATGCGAGACCTGGGAGTGATGTTAGACGGAAAGTTGACTTTTGGTTCCCATGTAGACGTTGTGCTGAAGAAAGCCAACAGGGCTCTCGGTCTTTTGATGAGATCGTTTCAAACCGGAAAAAATGTCGCTCATTGTAGGATGTCAATCCCAAGCCAATCATATCGACATACTGCGCAAATGTTCGATCAATACTAGAGTATGGCTGTGTTATATGGGGAGGAGCTGCCAACACGCACTTGAAAAGAACTGAAAAAGTTCAGCATAAATTCCTGACTTGGCTCTGCGCTCGCTGTCGTGTTGCAGATGTCGCTTTGGATTATAATAGTCTTCTACGCCATTTCGGACTAGCATCTCCCGCTGCAAGAAGATTACAATACGACATCATGCTCCTGAGAAACATTCACAACAACAAAATTGACTCGTCTTTCCTTGTAGAGTCATTCCCGTTGGCAGCTGCTCCCCGTGTACTCCGTAGCAGATTGTTGTTCCACGTGCCGCATGCCAGAGTGAACACGGTCAAGTCCAGTTTGTAAGAATGTAGTTTGTCAGTATGTTTGTAAGAATCCCTCGCCACTGCAACACGTTCCTAAACTCTACAAGGATCGTAGATATCTGACATACAGGGATTGGCAATTTTAGGAAACATGTCATCGTATACTCCACTACAATACTCTAGTCAGTGTAATCATAGTGCTTTTATATCTCATAGGTCATGTCTTTTAGCTAGGCCGTGGGTATTTTTGAGTTGTCAGTCTAGTCATGTGCTCATTTAATATATCATGTCTTTGTCTTGTATCGCATTTTATATCACAGGTTGTATGGTGTCTTTGATAATTTTAGGAAACATGTCATGGTTTACTCCACTACAATACTCTTAGTCAGTGTAGTCATAGTGTTTTATATCTCATAGGTCATGTCTTTTAGATAGGCCGCATGTATTTTTGTGTTCAGTCTAGTCATGTACCCACTTAATATCTCATGTCTTTGTCTTATATCGCATTTTATATCACATGTTGTATGGTGACTTTTAGGTTGGTATGTTTGTGTTTTAGCGTGTGTTTCACTACGTTTGTGACTTCATCTATAAGTGGGTTTGATTGGCCCGTTGATGATGATTGAAATAAACTAAACTAAACTAAACATAGCACATAAATGCGCCAAGAAACGGGCCGATTTTTTTCCTCTAACCTGCATATAATTGAATTTGTAGTTATATTGCGCCGCGGAGCGGCGCGAAAATTTTGAGTTATATTCCCTGGACAACTGCATTCTTACTGCTGAAAGGCCCAGACTCCCTTCAGATCGTCCAGGGGCCCCTCCGACCTTTTTAACGCCCTTCCGACCTGTTCAGGGATTCATCTGGGATCCGCGAAAAGACATGATGTGGAGTGTGTGATGTATATTAAATACTCTAGAAGACAAATTAACCCTATTTGTAACAGGGGGCGGATTCCGCCCCCCCCTTCATGTTTTTCGCAATTATCTCCAGAACGGCTAGGAGAAGGCCCACAACATTTTGGGACTTTTCCCAAAACAGATTTTCACATATTGAGTCAAAATTTTGAGTTCTTATCCTGAACAGAGGCGGTTCCAGGGCACGGTTTTGGGTGGGTTCGGCGACGACATTTGGCGATAATACGGAAATGCGATCCTCACGGTTTCTACCTAACTGCCTCAAGTATGAAGGAGTTACATCGGTTTACGGTGATTGGAAAACAAGTGCAAATTAGTTGATGTTAATGAAATATCCTGCAAATTGCATGGCAGAGGCGGTTTCAGGGGCTTGAAAAAGGGTGGTTTCCAGGAAGTATTCAATGCTTGGCGGGAAGCCAATAGAGCAATGCAAGGGGAATTTATAGCTATCAAGATGTAAAAGGTAGCTTCTGCTTCCATTATTTGCATAATTTACAACATATATAATTTCAGGGGCGTGTTCAGGCACATGCAAAAGGGGGTGACTGGCATGGTGATGACGATATGCCAGCGATTACGGTGCAATAGACGGTTAGCTTATAATGATATATGCATATATGAGGCCAGAAAAGAGAATAAAGTCGTTTTTGCAGAGGCGCGCTCAGGAATGGAAGAAAGGGGGTCATATTATTGCAAGGAAACTAAGGGGCATGGGCCTACAATGACATAACATACTGCAGTTTTCGGATGAAACACACACCACAGGGTACTCTACGAACGATTATAAGATAATAGGCGATTCCAGGTAGGGTAAAAAGGGGGGTAGGCAATGTGAATTAAAGTTGTAAGTGAAATAGTCACTGTTGACTAGTTAGTATCATACTAGCGGATAATATACTTATAAAAAGATCTTGCGCCTCCCCAGTTTGGATCCTGGATACGCCTATGAAGAAGTATAACATGCAAAAAGAACTATCTACGATCAATAACTTATTTATAGTGCTGGGTAGCAACTTGCCTGCGGTTAATATTTGTTTCCCAATTTTACCTCCCTTTTTCACTAACCTGGTACCACCTATGGCAAAAAAAAGAAGATTTATAACTGTTTTGTGTAATGTCACAATAACTTACCATTTCATTTATCGAAAAAACAACATTACAAAATTGTTTTAATACGCATTTACTTCACCCCCATATTGAGTAACCTGCACACGTCTACGATTTTTGAATTTTGCAAAGTCACCGCCATATATCAATTTTCCATTCAATCTCTACCGATTCCCATTGGTTGTGTTAAAATCGGTTGATAAACATGACAGCTGTCTTCGATCACAAATACCACTACAATTTGTTGTTTTTGCTCCCCTGTTGCCCCCTATCAAAAATTTAGATTTGTGTGTTATTTATAAATGTAGCTCGTGTTGAGGGGAACCAAAAGCCGTTTCATTTTTGAAAATCAAACGTGCAGATCTCGAGATCTCCGGGGGGGGGCGGAATCCGCCCCCCCCCCCCCCCCTGTCACAAATAGGGGTAGCCAGGAGCCTGTTACAAATAGGGTTAAAATCGGAGCTTTCGGGTACATTGTAACACCCTGACGAAGGGTGTTACAATATACCCGAAAGCTCTGCTTTTAATATTTGTATTGTGGAGTAAGTCCTCTTTGTATTTAATCTTCATCTGGGATATCTACATGCTTTTGGCCCTTCCGGTCTGACCAGGGACTCCTCTGACCTTCCTAGAAGCCCCTCTTGTGTGTCAAGAGGCCCATTCAGCATGTTCAGAGGTCCTTCCGACCTGGCCAGGGACTGCAATGGCAGCTTTGTCACCCTGCCGACATGCTCAGGGGCCCCTCCGACCTGCCCAGGGCCCCTCCAGTCTGCCTAGGGGCCAATTCGGCATGTTCAGAGGCCCTTCTTACCCGCCCAGGGGTCATTTTGGTCTGGTGAGGGGCCCTCCGATCTGCACAGGGCCCTTTGAACTTTCCAGGAGCCATCTGGTCTCCTCAGGGGCCTGCTATCCTGCTAAGGGGCCCTTCCAACCTGGCAAGGGACTGCGCTGGCAGCTTTGTCACCTTGCGACATGCTCTGAGGGCCCTCCGACCTGCCCTGGGCCCCTCCGTGCTGACTAGGGGCACATTCGGCATGTTCAGGGGCCCTTATGACCCACCTAGGGCCCGTCCGGTCTGGTCAGGGGCCCCTCTGCACAGGGCCCTTTTAACTTCCCAGGGGCCCTCTGGTCTGTCTAGGGGCCCTCCAACCTGCTCAGGGGCCCTTATGACCTAGCAAAGGACTGCGCTGACCGCTTTGTCACCCTGGTGACATGCTCAGGGGCCTTTCGACCTGCTCAGGGCCCCTCTGTGCTGGCTAGGGGCCCATTCGACGTGTTCAGGGGGCCCTCTGACCCGCTCAGGGGCCCTTTTGGTCTGGTCAGGAGCCCCTCTGACATGCACAGGGCTCTTTTGAACGTCCAAGGAGCCCTCTGGTCTTTCAGAGAGGGTCCTGGGGCCCCTGAAGTGCTCTAAAGTCTCTAAAGACCACGCTTCGCGTGGTTAAGAGCCCATGATACCGCGCTTCGCGCGGTCTCGTCGGCCCTTTTCGGCGCGCTGTGCGCGCCGAAAAGGGCCCTCCCGGCCTCCATGGGGAGGCCCCCCCCTGGTTACGTGTCTGGTCAGAGGTCACCGATACGCAGAGCGTTGGATCGGCGGGAGCCCTCCCGCCGGTCACGGGCTTGGCTGTGTTTCTGGGGCCTGAGTGATGGAGAAGGTGCAAATTGTGGATAGGGGTGCAACATTCTGAAGATCTCACAAGTGGTGTGATGTTACGTCTTTCATAAGAAACAAACGGAGATTCGTTTTGTTATCAGGTTGTCTTTGTTTATTCAAGCTATTAAAAGCGATAGGCAGGAGAGAGATCGAGGGAGCGAGAGAGCGAGAGAGCGCGAGAAGGAGCGCGAGAGAGCGGAGAGCGAGAGAGCGAGAGAGCGAGAGAGCGAGAGAGCGAGAGAGCGAGAGAGCGAGAGAGCGAGAGAGCGAGAGAGAAAGAGAGCGAGAGAGGGAGAGAGCGAGAGAGCGAGAGAGCGAGAGAGCGAGAGAGCGAGAGAGCGAGAGAGCGAGAGAGCGAGAGAGCGAGAGAGCGAGAGAGCGAGAGAGCGAGAGAGCGAGAGAGCGAGAGAGCAAGAGAGCGAGAGAGCAAGAGAGCGAGAGAGCGAGAGAGCGAGAGAGCGAGAGAGCAAGAGAGCGAGAGAGCGAGAGAGCAAGAGAGCGAGAGAGCGAGAGAGCGAGAGAGCGAGAGAGCGAGAGAGCGAGAGAGCGAGAGAGCGAGAGAGCGAGAGAGTGAGAAAGCAAGAGAGTGAGCGATAGATTTTCACAATTATCTCAATCTCAATCTATAATATATCTCAATCTCAATTTATAATATATCTCAATCTCGATCTCAACTATGTGGTTTAGCGTCGTCAGACTTTGCGAACATAATGCTGCATCAATTCTACGTCTTCTTACAAAATTGCAATGAAATGCAGGTAGTGCTTTGGAAGATAATGACGTTTTAATGATGTTATGTCATTTTGGTGGAAAAACGCTAAATGTTTGAAAATTCGTACAAAGTCGAGTTTTATTTCAAATGAAAACGTCAAAAGAACAGAAATTACATTCTCTTCAAAATTTCGATCTCGGATTTGCGAAATTCCGGGGTTTTGACACGCTTCCCCCCCCCCCCCCCCCCCCCCAACAAAAAAAACAGGGAAAATTTCCGAAAAATCTTTATTTTAAAGATATTTTTTTATAAAAAAACGGAATATATGCTAGAGAACCAAGCATGAACGATACTCAAACCAAATTTAAAAGCAAAATATTATTTTTGACTGAATTATGGTTCCCTAAGTATAAGTAACTCATGACGTCATTTTAAGCTACGTTCTTTGGCTACCTTTTTGGTTAAATACCGCCGCTGTATTTCTGAGACAAAGTTGGTCTAGAAACATGCCTTTTTATTTATATAAATCAATTACAAATTGTGTCCTTTTGTGACCTGACCTTGGCCTTGACCTTTGCTAGAATTTCACTTTCGCTTATACGGGAGATGCATTATACGTTTGAGAGCACCTTGTACGATAATAGTCGCAATCTAAGGCTTTGGATGAAAAGTATGGCCCAATAACTCAAATACCTCAATTTTGTCCTTTGACCTAATCGTTACCTAACATTTTACCTTATTTTAAGAGTTTCGGGTATGCATTATATTTGTCTCCTTGAGAGCTTTCGATCGCCGCCTTGGACGCCGCTGCGGTCATTGGTTGGGAAGATACGAGGGGGGTAAAATTTACGCCCACCCCACCCCACCCACAGGGGGCGCGTTCGGCTGGAGAACCGACCGGGGTGCGGGTTAAGGAATAGATCGTCGAAACTTCTCAAAATATTTTAAAAAGTTGTAAAAAGTTTCGCACAATAATCCTTCGTAAAAACGGCTATTATGCCAATTGTTTCCAAAAATTGGGGGTCGCAACAACTAACTAGGCCGTCGTGGGGTGCATAAGTTAAATGCTAATTTTGATACCTTTTTATTCAATGTGTATTGATTGTTAAGGATAGAAGGGCACATAATTCTAATGGACAGAGTGCAAGCCATATTTTCCATACTATTTGAACATTTCGTTAAAAAGCAATACCAGATTTTGGTGGGAACCGAAATTCGTTACCAAGTACTTACAGTACGTTAAAACACATTTCGTTAGGAATGTTTATATGCAAAATGTGATCAATTTACAATATATTTTGGTCTCGTCCGTCAATTTCAAGTAATACTTAATTGTTGTGGGAAAAGGTATACTTCCCTTTAACCTCGTGCCGTGCCGGGGGGGGGGGGCGCTTAGACGCCCGCCCTAAGGTGTTTCGAGGATAGCGAAACAACAGCGGCGCGCAGCGCCGCCGTTTTTGGCACAGCTGTTAGAGCATCAATTGCGCACATTACATTTTAAAAGAATACCTCGGGTCATCTCAGGTCAGGTCACCGGACCAGGTCACAGGACCCCACCTCAAGTTTCCGGTTGTACCACAGCCACAGTTTTTAGCCCATCGATTTCTTACTAACAGGATTTCATAAGGGCAATAGTACCCACAATACTTTTATATCGTTTTTGTATATAGGTGACCTAAGGTCGGGTCAATTTCGCGACTTCCACATTATAAGTCAGTGGGGAAATAATTAAATACTTCCTATTCTGAGGATACGAATTATATCAGCCCAATTCCTTCTGGATCATGTTATCATGGGCCAATCTTGAAGTTCCAATGCAATTTTTGTTCAGTGACCCCTACAGGGTCAGATGAGGTCACCCGAGGTCACCAACACTTTGTTGCCAATAACTATCGACAACATCAAGATAGATAAGTGAAACTGGCACCAATGTGTTTGTATCGTCAAGGCACGTCTCACAATGTGTAACATGACCTAATCGGGTCACCACTTGCCTTGACCTGAGGCCAAATTTTTTAATTGACCTAATCTGGTCATCATGCATAAGATACGAAGCGCCTTGAGAAGACAAACATGATGGCGTCAAAAATATTGCCCTATCGCTGTTAGGTAAACAGATATTTATGAAATCTGTTTTGCTAAAAAAATAGTTTTTTGACATTTGATGAGCTATGGAGCCTAAACTATTGACATAACCCTATTCCCTACGGGCGGCCAGAAATACGTTAACCTGCGGGGAGGGGCAGATTCTGCCCCCCCCCCCCCGATATCTCGAGAACCACTCGGTCTATTTAGATGTCGAAAACACCATTTGATTCGTCATGACAAGATTTCTCTTTTTGGACCCCCAACTTTTTGTTTTGATCAGAAATGGGGGGGGGGCCCCCCCAGGGGGAAAAAACTCCGAAATTTGGTGTTTGTTTTTTTAAAGGTCATTGCAGCCATGTGGTTCGACCGATTGTCATGCTTCAAACGTTTTTGAGCTTCAAATGTACTGGTATTTAATATATCAAAAGACCAAAAACAAAATAAAAAATCCTAGGCGTATTCAGGGAATGTAAAATTAGTGGATTTTCAGGAAAAAATATGTGTTGTTCGTGATTGTTTGGGACGACATAAACGTCACATGTCGGCATTATATGCTGTAATTTGTTAAATTTGATATATTGCGCATAGGCGGATCAAGGAAAAAACATGGGGGCACCATGCGCGTAAAGCTTTTATCATCTTACTAAATTGAAGTTGGACCTAATTTGAGGGTGGGTATCACCTCCCATTTTGTTATCCTTAGTACGCCTCTGCCCCAAAAATGTGTACAATCCCATTATCTATGATGCATATTGCATTGAAATGGTTTCTGACGCATTTATTGCACTTCAAACCACGAAGGGGGTATGCGACGCAAAACCACATTCGTAACACCCTCCCCAAAACAGGAGCCTGGAACCGCCTCTGCTGGATTAATTTGTTTCAAAATTTTGACACAACACGTGCCATGTAATTTTGGGAAAAGTCACAAAGTTTCAGGACGCTAGGCCTAACGGTTTAGAAGTGGCAAGTGAAAACCCACCGGGAGGGGCAGAATCTGCCCCCGCAGGGAATAGGGTTAAGCTAAAATCTGAGAAACTCTGGCAATTTAATTTTTCAAGAGATTTCCAATGCCTTTTTCCGTTTGTTCCTACCTACATAGTACCTGTGATATCTGGCGATTTCTGGAGCGAAGTCCTAAAACTTGAAAATCTGACCCTTGATGACCTCTGGTGACCTCAATATTGACCTGAGAAAAACAAATGCCTGAAATAGTTTCAAATTGCATTTTGACGATCTTTTGAGCGGAGTTTATGGGTTTTGTTTTCGTCCCATAGGAGCCGAGTTAGAGGGGGCGTCGAAACGCCCCCTCTCCCCCCCCCCTCCCGGCACGGGGAAGGTGTCGCCGAGAGCACCAGCACGGCGCGGGTTAAGGATGTTTTACATTTTTGACTTTTTCATTTTGGAATTGACTTATTAGAATTTGAATTTGCCTTTTTATTTTGGAATTGACTTATTATAATTTTAATTTGAATAATTTGTATTTGAACAGGAATTATTCGTATTTAAATTGGAATTATTTGTATTTGAACTTGATTTATTTTAATTTGAAGTTAAAAAGATGTAGTTACTGTGAAATGTAACTACATGTCCAATTTTACATGACTTGTGGACCATTTTGAAACTCTGGTGGGCCAAGTGGTCCACCAGTTAACATGTTAGAGGAGGCCCGGAAACGCACACCTCCTCTCCATCCCTCCAACTCGCCCCACATCCTTCCACTGTTCATATATCCCTTCCACTATCAGACAGTAGAATCTACTTCCCGCAGCTTTGCGCAACACCAAATCCCACACCTTCGTCGGATTCTCACACCCTCGTCGGATTTGGTGGTCACTCCAACGTCGATGGGGAGTGACGCGCCGAGCGCCGACTGCGGGAGTATAAAACCCGCCGCCGCCGCTCCAGCGTCAGTCTTTCGCTCGCCTACAAGTCGGACACAGCCAAGATGAACGCCCTGGCCCTGGTGCTTCTGGTTGGCGCAGCCTCCGCGCTGCCCAAGCCTGACGCGGAGCCCCAGTACGGCGCGCCTCCGATCGCGCCCTCGTACGACGCTCCGGCCCCGGCCCCTGCCACCGGCTACGGCACGCCCGCCTGCGAGCCAGAGACCCACTACATCACCGTCACCTCAACCAAGATCGGCTACGAGACGCGGTACAACACGTACACGGCGCTCGAACCGACCACCCTGTACCAGCAGGTCACCGAGACCCTGTACTACCCGAGTACCCAGTACCAGACGCAGTATGTCACCAGCTACGTGGCGCCCGAGGTTAAGGTGGGCACCAAGGTGGTGTACGACACTCAGTACGTCACTGAGCATCAGTACTTCACCGATACCTCTTACGTCACCAAGACCGAGAAGGCCTACTACACTGAGACCGACGTGGTGAGCAAGTACTACACCGAGACCGCCCAGGTGCCGTACTACGTCACCAAGACGGCGTACCAGACCGAGGAGTACCCCGAGTACCAGTATGTCACCGAGACCAAGGTCAGCCAGCAGTACGTGACTGAGACCCAGAACGTACCCCACTACGTCACCCAGACGGTGACCTCGGCGTACCCCGAATACAAGTACGTCACTCAGACCGAGACGCAGAACCAGTACGTGACCGTCACCAAGACCCAGAACCAGAACCAGTACGTCACCGTCTGCCCCAAGCCGACCTACCCCAGCTACGGCAAATAGACTCCCCGAGCTCAACACCGCATTCGCCTCTTCAGCTATCTTGTTGTGCCGCGACTGTGGGTCCGTGACCTGACATGACCTGAGCTCAAGTTGGCGTCAGATCACCAATCAGCTGTTCTTTATCTGTTATGTAACTATTTATCGGTGTGTACATATGTGCGTAGCTTAGATATGGAGTCACGGGACGGTTGGTCCGCGCCCAAATCTGGTCAACATTGCAGTGTCGTTGTGTGGGAATTCGCGCCCTTGCCTAGTGATGATGATAATGATGATGAATGATGACTATGATGATGATGATGTGCTCCTCTTTTTGTGATGTGACTCAGTGATGTAAACGATGTGATCCGACCCACGGGGTACGGCATTTTGTAATAAAACTGGGCAAGCGAGGACAAATTGTATCTGGTATGTCTCCGGCATGTCTCCGGTATGTATCTGGTATGTCTCCGGTATGTTTCCGGTATGTTTCCGGTATGTCTCCGGTATGTCTCCGGTGTGTCTCCAGGATGTCTCCGGTATGTATCCTGTATGTCTCCGGTATGTCTCCGGTATTTATTTATTTATTTATTTATTTTATTGATCGCCAACAGAGCAAGACTCCAATAACAGGCGAAGTCGTGAGAGATAAAACACGATGGTAAACTACTAAATACATAGTAAAACATAAACACATCATAAATGTATAAATAAATACAAAAAAACACCAGCAATCGTATAAGTTTAAAGCGACGCCACATACTTGAGGACACTGTTTTTAAAACTGTAAAAGTTGCCTCCGAACATATCTGCATCCACAATATCACTATTTAAGAAGGTGTTAACTATTTTCGGAATCCTGACAAACAGTCCACTTTGTACAGTGCTCACTCGTGCATGGGGCACCGCGAGCAGGGTTCGTATACCGGAGGTATGTCTCATGTAACTGGCATTGCGGAACCTTACGCCACTACTGCTGCTAGTGTCATTCCATCGATACTGATCTTCAAGGTCGTTTGTTGTTGTCCTCGGACTGCCGCTCCTCGATCCCCTGTCATGACCCCTGTGACTGGTAGCGGCCGGTAGCGACACTGGCTAGCGACTGGGAGACATACCGGAGGTATGTCTCCGGTATGTCTCCGGTATGTCTCCGGTATGTCTCCGGTATGTATCCTGTATGTCTCCGGTGTGTCTCCGGTATGTCTCCGGTATGTATCCTGTATGTCTCCGGTATGTCTCCGGTATGTCTCCGGTATGTCTCCGGTATGTCTTCGGTATGTCTCCGGTATGTCTCCAGTATGTCTCCGGTATGTCTCCGGTATGTATCCGTTATGTCTCCGGTATGTCTCCGGTATGTCTCCGGTATGTCTCCGGTATGTCTCCGCTATGTCTCCGGTATGTCTCCGGCATATCTCCGGTATGTCTCCGGTATGTCTCCGGTATGTCTTCGGTATGTTTCCGGTATGTCTCCAGTATGTCTCCGGTATGTCTCCGGTATGTCTCGGTCGCCAGGCACGGGGCCACTACGGAGAGCACGATACGGGTAGGAACACGGCGTAGAGCGGTACATTCCCCTACGCAGCTAGACATACGGGCGTGAGCTTCTAGTTCCGGGAAAGCGTACTTGGGTTTGCAGTGCCTTCACCTATACCTGGGGGAAGACTAGGACGAAGCTGCGGGAAAGACTAAAGCCTGCAAGGCGGCCACCACTCCCGAGGTGTGACTCGTTGGCCGCCACATGCTCAGTAACCCAAACCAGTCGCTAGCCAGTGTCGCTACCGGCCGCTACCAGTCACAGGGGTCATGACAGGGGATCGAGGAGCGGCAGTCGGAGGACAACAACAAACGACCTTGAAGATCAGTATCGATGGAATGACACTAGCAGCAGTAGTGGCGTAAGGTTCCGCAATGCCAGTAACATAAAGGCCTTCCCTTTATAGCCTGGGCAACCGCGCTTCCCAAGCTGACCCTTACAAGGAATAGTTCACCTTTAACATGGGGTTTTGAACTGAAATAGCTAAAAAAACGAAGCAGAGCAGGACGGTGTTTTTTGCGTGACATTAAAGCCAACTCAATGGCGGACCGTTTGACGAAAATTAAAATCGGTCGATAATTTTTTATTTATATGGATTTGCAGTCCAAGATGGCGGCCAGAATCGCAGTCGGCAAATTGATATCTGCGTAACCAACAGTCGGATCGGGATGATTCAAAAACTACTCGGTATACAATGTCAATGTTCATCCCCGGAAACAACTTTGGACACATTGCTGGTGACCTGTGACGTCACAGAGGTCAAATTCCAAAAACTGACATTTGGACAGATTTGACCTTCGTGACCTCGTATGACCTTGAAGATATTAACCAAAGGTCAAGAAAATTACAGAAAATGTAGATCATCATAGCACCTACCTAGCCTGTACGTTGAATTATTCTAGCTCTCATACTGTCGGAGATCTTAGGGGGAGGCACTTTAGTGCTCCCCCCCCCTCTCCACTGCCTGTTAGTGGCATACTCCTCTCCACTGCGCGTGTTATGGACGTTTTAAATTGTTTGACTTTTTTATTTTGGAATTGAGTTATTCGAATTTGAATTTCACTTATTTTATTTTAAAATTGACTAATTTTAATTGGAATTGGAATTATTTGTATTTGAATTGGAATTATTTATATTTGAATGGGAATTATTTATATTTGAATTGGAATTATTTGTATTTGAATTGAATTTATTTTAATTTGAAGTTAAAAAGGTGTAGATTCTGTGAAATGTAACTGCATTGCATGACTGGTGGGACATTTTGAAACTCTGGTGGGCCAAGTGGCCCACCAGTTAACATGTTAGGGGTGGCCCTGAAACGCACACCTCCTCTCCATCCCTCCAACTCGCCTCACATCCTTCCAGCGTCCATATATCCCTCCCACTATCAGACAGTGGAATCTACTCTCCGCAGCTTTGCGCAACAACAAATCCCGCTCTGACTTTGTTCGTCAGGTCTGGCAGCGATTTGGGGCACCAGAATGAAACTGAATGCTGGTAAAACCCAGCTCCTAGTCCTCGGCACGCACCAGATGTTACGACACATGCCGCCCGTTTCTATCCGCGTTGGAGACACCATTATCGACGGACGAGGAAAGTAACACGGCTCGCAACCTTGGAGTGACCTTTGACCGGTCACTCACATTCTCTGCGCACATCACCGGCGTGAAAACTCGCTGCAATGGGCTGATGTGGCCCTGTCCTGTCCCACATCAGACATAGTCTCCCCAGCGAGCTCATTGACTATATAATACATAATTGTGGCCCCCTTGCTAGCGCAATGCGAAGGTAACCAAGTTCCATAGTGTATAGTCAAGCTGATCATGCCCGTTCCGCTCCTGTCTCCCGTTTCAGATACCGCCCCGTCCCCGTCTCGTTGCCGTCCCGTTGCCGTCCCGTTGCCGTCCCGTTCCCGTCCCGTTCCCGTCCCGTTCCCGTCCCGTTCCCGTCCCGTTCTCGTCCTCGTCCGTCCCGTTCCTGCCCCGTTCCGTTCCCGCCCGTGCATGCTCCGAATCCCAGTGCGCATTACGCAATCACTGCCAGACAGCCCGGCAGCGCGGCGGCTGTGGTCAGCGCGGCAGCCAGTCACTTCATCCCCACTCCTCCCCCCCCTCCACCCCAGCTTCGAGGCAGAGGCCAAGCGGCGCGCGCCGCTTCCGCATGTCAGTTGCGGTAGTAAACAAATGGCCCTCAATCCTAGCACTGCAGCAAGCCCGCAACTCTCGTCGAATCTGACCACGCCGGACTGCGCGCCACCTAGGGCAAAGTTGCGCACTGCTAGTATCGGACCTTGCCAACTTGGCCTGGACAGAAGATATGCACTGCACTATACAGGGCACGGCAATAGTAATGGTAGGTACTACTGAAGATGGCTAAAACCTAGCAGCGTTTCTAAACAAACAATAGATATCCCTGACAAACTACGCGGTACATCTCTGTCCTACACATATACAGCTTTCTATCACTTTTCACCATTCAAATTAAATCACCTTCAAATAAAATCACAATTTCGAAAAACCTGCTTCTCTTCCCACTTACGTGCACTGGGGCATTTCGAACATAAGACCGCCTCTGATCGGAGAGTTGTAAGCCCACGTCGGCATGGAATCGGGCGTAGTAGATCGCATTTAGCGCCTAGCGGGTCCACGAGTAGAGGTTATTCATTGTAGTAAGGACATAGTGGCCGCAAAGACTCCGCGTCAGCCAATAGTTGTCCGCCTTACACACGGGCAGGGGAAGGGTCAGAGGCTGCCACGTGGCCAGGATTTGGTCCAGGGGGAGGGGGGCTCGAAAGGGCTCCTTCCCGAGCGTTGAAAGGGCCCCCTTCACAAGCGGTGAAAGGGCCAAACAAAATGGATGAAAAGGCGCGTCACAAGGATGGAAATCCAGTATGACAGTTATGGCATGGGCCATACCAACTTTGAGGTACTGGGGTTAGCGAACTGCCATATCGACTTTGGAACCAGCGACACCAATTTGGAATTAGCTATACCAACTTGGAATATTGTTTAAGCTCAAGACCTGGAACTCTGAAAGGGAATAGGTCACCTTGAAAGTTGTCTTGAAGTTCAACCATACGGTGCATCTTGAGCTCAAAACTACGAATATGACTTGGGTTTGGACAACTGATGGATATATGTGGAGAAAGAAGTAAGTTTCTCTTTCTATTTCACGAGAAATTGTACGATAGCAGCTGGCGTTCTGGCCCCGCCCCGCTCCGCCTGACGCCAAGTACAGTCTCTGACAGGGGCCGCCGCGTCGCCCGGGCGGCTGAGCGGATATTAACGAGGCGTCGTGATCAGAGACTTCGTGCCAGAGAGTGTACCTTCCTCCGGCGGCGAGCGTTAATGTCCCGATCGTGGCCCGGAACAGCGGACATGAAACCGGGCCCACTAGTCCTGTGTCGAAATTATTTAACGTAGGGAGTTCCAGGTGCAATTTTTGTTCAGTGACCCCTACAGGGTCAGATGAGGTCACCCGAGGTCACCAACACTTTGTTGCCAATAACTATCGACAAAATCAAGATAGATAAGTGAAACTGGCACCAATGCGTTTGTATCGTCAAGGCACGTCTCACAATGTGCAACATGACCTAATCTGGTCACCACTTGCCTTGACCTGAGGTCAAATTTTTAAGTTGACCTAATCTGGTCATCATGCATAAGATACGAAGAGCCTTGAGAAGACAAACATGATGGCGTCAAAAATATTGCTCTATCGCTGTTAGGTAAACAGATATTTATGAAAACTGTTTGGCTAAAAAAAAACTAGCTTTTTGACATTTGATGAGCTATAGAGCCTAAACTATTGACTTAACCTTATTCCCTTGCGGCCAGAATTACGTTAACCTGCGGGGAGGGGCAGATTCTGCCCCCCCCCCCAGAGATCTCGCGAACCGCGCGGTCGATTTCAATGACGAAAACGCCATTCGATTCGTCATGACAAGATTTCTCTTTTTGAACCTCCAACTTTTTGTTTTGTTCAAAAATGGGGGGCCAGGGTGCAAACATTCCGAAAATTTTGGGTGTTTTTTAAAGGTCATTGCGGCCATGTGGTTCGACCGATTTTCATGCTTCAAAGTTTTTGAGCTTAACATGTACTGGTATGTAATATATTAAAAGACCAAAAACAAACTAATGAATCATAGGCGTATTCAGGGAATGTAAAATTGGGGGATTTTCTGGAGAGAAAAAATATGTACTGTTCGTGATTGTTTGGGACGACATGAACGCCACATGTGGGCATTATATGCTGTAATTTGTTAAATTGGATATATTGCGCATAGGCGGATCAAGGAAAAAAACATGGGAGCACCATGCGCGTAACGCTTTCATCATCTTACTAAATTGAAGTTGGACCTAATTTGAGGGTGGGTATCGCCTCCCATTTTTTTATTCTGAGTGCGCCTCTGCCCCAAAAATGTGTACAATCCCATTATATATAATGCATATTGCATTGAAATTGTTTCTGACGAATTTATTGCACTTCAAACCACGAAGGAAGTATGCGACGCAAAACCGCATCCGTAACACCCTACCCAAAACAGGAGCCTGAAACCGCCTCTGCCAGATTTATTTCCTCAAAATTTTGACACAACACGCGCCATTCAATTTTGGGAAAAGTCAAAAAGTTTCAGGACGCCTAGGCCTAACGTTTAGAAGCGGCAAGTGAAAACCCACCGGGAGGGGCAGAATCTGCCCACGCAGGGAATAGGTTTAAGCTAAAATCTGAGAAACTCTGGCGATTAAAATTTTCAAGAGATTTCCAATGCCTTTTTTCCGTTTGTTCCTACCTCCATAGTACCTGTGATATCTGCCAATTTCCGGAGCGAAGTCCTAAAACTTCACCTCAATATTGACCTGAGAAAAACAAATGCCTGAAATAGTTTCAAAATGCATTTTGACGAGCTTTCGAGCGGTGTTCATGGTTTTTGTTTACGTCCCATAGGAGCCGAGTTAGAGGGGGCGTCGAAACGCCCCCTCCCGGCACGGCGAAGGTGGCGCCGAGAGCATTTGCACGGCGCGGGTTAAGGATGTTTTAAATTGTTTGCCTTTTTTTATTTTGGAATTTACTTATTATAATTTGAATTTGCCTTTTTATTTTTAAATTGACGTATTATAATTTTAATTTTAATAATTTGTATTTGAACCGGAATTATTCGTATTTAAATTGGAATTATTTGTATTTGAACTGAATTTATTTTAATTTGCAGTTAACAAGATGTAGTTACTGTTAAATGTAACTGCATGTCCAAATTTACATGACTTGTGGGCCATTTTGAAACTCTGGTGGGCCAAGTGGTCCACCAGTTAAAATGTTAGAGGAGGCCCGGAAACGAACACCTCCTCTCCATCCCTCCAACTCGCCTCACATCCTTCCACCGTTCATATATCCCTTCCACTATCAGACAGTAGAATCTACTTCCCGCAGCTTTGCGCAACACCAAATACCACACCTTCGTCGGATTCCCACACACTCGTCGGATTTGGTGGTCACTCCAACGTCGATGGGGAGTGACGCGCCGAGCGCCGACTGCGGGAGTATAAAACCCGCCGCCGCCGCTCCAGCGTCAGTCTTTCGCTCGCCTACCAGTCGGACACAGCCAAGATGAACGCCCTGGCCCTGGTGCTTCTGGTTGGCGCAGCCTCCGCGCTGCCCAAGCCTGACGCAGAGCCCCAGTACGGCGCGCCTCCGATCGCGCCCTCGTACGACGCTCCGGCCCCGGCCCATGCCACCGGCTACGGCACGCCCGCCTGCGAGCCAGAGACCCACTACGTCACCGTCACCTCAACCAAGATCGGCTACGAGACGCGGTACAACACGTACACGGCGCTCGAGCCGACCACCCTGTACCAGCAGGTCACCGAAACCCTGTACTACCCGAGTACCCAGTACCAGACGCAGTATGTCACCAGCTACGTGGCGCCCGAGGTTAAGGTGAGCACCAAGGTGGTGTACGACACTCAGTACGTCACTGAGCATCAGTACTTCACCGAGACCTCTTACGTCACCCAGACCGAGAAGGCCTACTACACTGAGACCGACGTGGTGAACAAGTACTACACCGAGACCGCCCAGGTGCCGTACTACGTCACCAAGACGGCGTACCAGACCGAGGCGTACCCCGAGTACCAGTATGTCACCGAGACCAAGGTCAGCCAGCAGTACGTGACTGAGACCCAGAACGTGCCCCACTACGTCACCCAGACGGTGACCTCGGCGTACCCCGAGTACAAGTACGTCACCCAGACCGAGACGCAGAACCAGTACGTGACCGTCACCAAGACCCAGAACCAGAACCAGTACGTCACCGTCTGCCCCAAGCCGACCTACCCCAGCTACGGCAAATAGACTCCCCGAGCTCAACACCGCATTCGCCTCTTCAGCTCCCTTGTTGTGTCGCACCTGCGGGTCCGTGACCTGACATGACCTGAGCTCAGGTTTGCGCCAGATCACCAATCAGCTGTTCTTTATCTGTTATGTAATTATTTATCGGTGTGTGCATATGTGCGTAGCTTAGATATGGAGTCACGGGGCGGCTGGTCCGCGCCCAAATCTGGTCAACATTGCAGTGTTATTGTGTAGGAATTCGCGCCCTTGCCTAGTGATGATGATAATGATGATGATGATGACTATGATGATGATGATGTGCTCATCTTGTTGTGATGTGACTTAGTGATGTAAACGATGTGATTCGACCCACTGGGTACGGCATTGTGTAATATAACTGTGCAAGCGAGGGCAAATTGTATCTGGTATGTCTCCGGTATGTCTCCGGTATTTATCCGGTATTTATCCGGCATGTATCAGGGATGTCTCCGGTATGTCTCCGGTATGTATCTGGTATGTCTCCGGTATGTATCCCGTATGTCTCCGGTATGTCTCCGGTATATCTCTGGTATTTCTCCGGTATGTCTCCGGTATGTCTCTGGCATGTCTCCGGTATGTATCCGGTATGTCTCCGGTATGTCTCCGCTATGTCTCCAGTATGTTTCCGATATGTCTGCAGTATGTCTTGGTATGTCTGCGGTATGTCTTCGGTATGTTTCCAGTATGTCTCCGTTATGTCTCCGGTATGTCTGCGGTATGTATCCGGTATGTCTCCGGTATGTCTCCGGTATGTCTCCGGTATGTCTGCGGTATTTCTCCGGTATGTCTCCGGTATGTCTCCGGTATGTCTCCGGTATGTCTTCGGTATGTCTCCGGTATGTATCTGGTATGTTTCCGATATGTCTGCAGTGTGTCTTCGGTATGTCTCCGGTATGTATCTGGTATGTCTGCAGTATGTATGTGGTATGTCTGCGGTATGTCTCCGGAATGTCTTCGGTATGTCTCCGGATGTCTTCGGTGTTCTCCAGTATGTCTCCGGTATGTCTCCGGTATGTCTCCGGTATGTCTCCGGTATGTCTCCGGTATTTATCCGGTATGTCTCCGGCATGTCTCCGGTATGTATCTGGTATGTCTCCGGTAAGTATCCGGTGTGTATCCGGTATGTCTCCGGTATATCTCTGGTATTTCTCCGATATGTCTCCGGTATGTCTCTGGTATGTCTCCGGTATGTCTCCGGTATGTCTCCGGTATGTCTCCGGTATGTCTCCAGTATGTTTCCGATATGTCTGCAGTATGTCTTGGTATGTCTGCGGTATGTCTTCGGTATGTTTCCAGTATGTCTCCGGTATGTCTTCGGTATGTCTGCGGTATGTCTCCGGTATGTCTGCGGTATTTCTCCGGTATGTCTCCGGTATGTCTCCGGTATGTCTCCGGTATGTCTACGGTATGTCTCCGGTATGTATCTAGTATGTTTCCGATATGTCTGCGGTGTGTCTTCGGCATGTCTCCGGTATGTATCTGGTATGTCTGCAGTATGCATGTGGTATGTCTGCGGTTTGTCTCCAGAATGTCTTCGGTATGTCTCCGGATGTCTTCAGTGTTCTCCAGTATGTCTCCGGTATGTCTCCGGTATGTCCCCGGTATGTATCCGGTATGTATCCGGTGTGTCTCCAGTATGTCTCCGGTATGTCTCCGGTATGTGTCCGGTATTTCTCCGGTATGTGTCCGGTATGTCTCCGGTATGAATGCGGTATGTCTCCGGTATGTCTCCGGTATGTTTCTGGTAAGCCTCGGGTATCTCTGCGGTATGTCTCCGGTGTGTCTCCGGTATGTCTGCGGTATGTCTCCGGTATGTCTCCGGTATGTCTCCGGTATGTATCTGGTATGTCTGCGGTATGTGTGTGGTATGTCTGCGGTATGTCTGCGGTATGTCTCCGGTATATCTCCGACGTGTCTCCGGTATGTATCCGGTATGTCTCCGGTATGTCTTCGGTATGTCTCCGGTATGTATCTGGTATGTCTGCAGTATGTATGTGGTATGTCTGCGGTATGTCTCCGGTATGTCTTCGGTATGTCTCCGGATGTCTCCGGTGTTCTTTAGTATGTCTCCGGTATGTCTCCGGTATGTCTCCGGTATGTCTCCGGTATGTCTCCGGTGTGTCTCCAGTATGTCTCAAATATGTCTCCGGTATGTGTCCGGTATTTCTCCGGTATGTGTCCGGTATGTCTCCGGTATGTCTCCGGTATGTCTCCGGTATGTCTCTGGTAAGCCTCGGGTATGTCTGCAGTATGTCTCCGGTGTGTCTCCGGTATGTCTCCGGTATGTCTCCGGTATGTCTCCGGTATGTCTCCGGTATGTCTTCGGTATGTCTCCGGTATGTCCCCGGTATGTATCCGGTATGTATCCGGTGTGTCTCTGGTATGTCTCCGGTATATCTTCGGTATGTCTCCGGTATGTCTCTGGTATGTCTCCGGTATGTCTCCGGTATGTATCCGGTATGTCTGCGGTATGTATGTGGTATGTCTGCGGTATGTCTGCGGTATGTCTCCGGTATATCTCCGGCGTGTCTCCGGTATGTATCCGGTATGTCTCCGGTATGTCTCCGGTATGTCTCGGTCGCCAGGCGTGGGTCACTAAGGAGAGCCCGATACGGGTAGGAACACGGCGCAAAGCGGTACATTCCCCCTACGCAGACATACGGCCGTGAGCTTGTTGTTCCGGGAGAGTGTCCATGGGCTTGCAGTGCCTTCCGCCATTCCTGGGGAATACTAGGACGAAGCTGCGGGAAAGACTAAAGCCTGCAAGGCGACCACCACTCCTGAGGTGTGACTCGTTGGCCGCCACATGCTCAGTAACCCAAACTAGTCGCTAGCCAGTTTCGCTACCGGCCGCTACCAGTCATAGGGGTCAAGACAAGGGATCGAGTACCGGCAGTCGGAGGACAACACGCGACCTGAAAGATCAGTATAGATGGAATGACACTAACAGCAGTAGTGGCGTAAGGTTCCGCAATGCTAGTAACATAAATGCCCTCCCTTTATAGCCAGGGTAACCGCGCTTCCTACGCTGACGCTTAACCCGGCAGCTACTGGGATATGTTCCATAACCAGACTTACTGAGTGGGGGAGTGGGGGGGGAGGGGGGGGGGGACTTTTCCCCCCTCGGATTTACGGAACTACTGGATCGATTTAATTAATCCAAACGGCATTCGATATCCCTAGAAAATTAGTCGAGGGAAACCTAATATTGTTAACCTCGGGGTTACAGATGACGTCACAGGGCACGTCAAAAAAAATGTTTGACTGTCATAAAGGTCTGGGTGGATGAAATTGTCGCGCAAAAGTGCGATATTAAACGCATTAACAGTCAATAAATGGGTACGATTCGTGGCGTCCACACTTCTAAGTACCATTCTCAGCTGTTGATGACCTTAGGTCAGGTCAAGGTCATCCGAAGTCACGAGGTCAAACTGACGAATACTATCATTAGGCGTTTAACCCGGCATTGACTGGGGCCTCCGCTGAACACCATTGGGTGGCGTTCAAAATTTGAAATTGAGAAATTTAAATAAAAAACATGATTCTGGACCAGTTTTGTCTCAGAAATACAATACTGGCATTTATTTGTCTGTATCTGATGAACAAAAGAGAAAAAAACGCAATTAAAAAATATGACGTCATGAGTTACCCATACTTTAGATGCCATAAGTCAGTCAAAAATGGTGATATCATTTTGGAATTTGGTATGGGAGTTTCCCCCCACATGTCGTTCTCTGATATGTATTCCGTTTGTTTAAATATCTTTGAAAAATGTGATTTTGTTGTGTGAGTTTTTTTTCAATTTTAGGGGTTCAACACCATTCATTTTATTTTAAAACATCCGAGACAACCATATTGTAGCCCTTGCCATTAGCTATGTTTTGACGTTTTGTTATTATATTTTGCTCAAAATATGGTATTTGTACGGTCTGTTAAAGTTAAAAGTTTGTGTCAAACTTGTGTAGTGATGTCACTAAATTGCTATATCTAAAAAAAAACTTGCTTTATTTTTACACAGACGACGTAAAATCGATGTAGGAGGAAGGTACCCGAAGTTTCACGTTGATAACGCTATTGGTTTTTGAGCTATTACGAAAGTTCATCAGGGGGGGGGGGGGGCGTTAAAAGCCCCCGCGTCAATGCCGGGTTAACACATGTTTATGTGTTCGTTTTTCGTCTAGAACGGGAAAAAGACCATAGAACATTCTTTGTTCCATAGAAATAAGTAAGTAAAAAGCAAAAACGGAAATGCATATTGTATGCATAGTAATGCTGTAAAAGGTGGTCGATTTTTGTCTTAGAATGGTCATAAGTCAGTCATTTTTGACGAAATCGACTTCACATTTGGTACATATATTCAGCGGACACCTCTCAATCACATATATTTCGGTTTTTTGATAACTCTGAATTTTTATGAAGATATTGCAAAAAAAACATTTTGTTCTTGGATTTCACAAAATTTTGAATTTCAATAAAAATCGA
Organism: Chirona hameri; assembly: GCA_036785665.1. Classification (NCBI taxonomy): domain Eukaryota; kingdom Metazoa; phylum Arthropoda; class Thecostraca; order Balanomorpha; family Balanidae; genus Chirona; species Chirona hameri. The sequence goes on along the minus strand of JAXIVJ010000013.1, from coordinate 91,316 downwards.
AACCATGTGAAAAATTGATTCAAATTGATTCAATCAAATTGAAAAATTGATTGGCCACCATGTGAAAAATTGATGTGAGAGAGGGTACTGAAAGTTTGGTGACGATACTTTGTTGGTTTAGGAGATATTACAAAACAACGGCAGGGGAGGGGGCAAAAAATAGCCCCCCTCCCCCTGATAACTTGCGGGTCAATCAGCCCACTGGCCGTTCTGTCGCCGCTGGGCCGAAGTATGAGAGAGGTGCTCGGGCTAATATTGTTATTTTCCCCGAATTTGAACATAGCCTATAGAAGATGCCGCATTTCATTCCAATGTGGTGGCTTGGCTTACGTACAAACCAAATCGGATATACGTGCTTTAAATGTAGGTGCTATAATACAATGCTGGGTCGTGGATTGGTGTTTTAGGGCGCCGCAACTCTCGTGGATATATGGCGCCCATAACAATATAATGCTTAAAAATGTGTGTGATGAGTTGTGAGATGCGTATAATTTTTAATCATGTCATGTTTAAATCGACGCGTCGTTATTCTCAGATGAAATGTTAGCTCATCCCTTTATTTCCACTGAAATACGATCTAGCGGCTCACGAGCATTGAACCCACGCTCTCAGAGATCATCCGATAGAAACTAACCAGGCACTATTCTCTGCAGTACCTACGTCAACCGTCGAATAAAAAAAAAACACGCATCGCACAACATGAAGTGACACTCAGCGGACATGTAAAGGCGAAAAGAACGCCCGACTGCGCCAGCGGACATGAGCATTACATTTAAGCCGGTTGGCTTCGAGTAAATTCGGAGTATCCGGCCGGCAGGTGCGGGCGCTGGGACGGCTCTGCCAGAGCCAACCGACTCTCCAGCGGCAGATGACGTTATCCCGCAGACGATGACGTCATCGTATTTCGTCGGTGCCTGGCTGCCGACTCGCCGAGCGCTTGGTCAGGCAGGGCGAGAGCAGCGCTGATGACGTCACCCCGCAGACGATGACGTCATCGTGCTTCGTCGGTACCTGGCTGCCGACTCGCCGAATGTTTGGTCAGGGAGGGCGAGAGCAGCGCTGGCTACGGACAGTGGCGTAACCACGGTCTGAAATCTACTGGGGAAACTTGGCAGCTCAGCCTACCGTGCTTTCAGTCGGGATGGGGGGGGGGGAGGGGGAGGGCCATGTAACGGATAACATCCTGGCCAAACCTGGCCGTACCCACTTGTTTATATAACGCTAAATAACCTCTTTTCTTGTGGTGGTTCATCCGTAGGCAAAACTGGGCGAAATAATATAACCGATGCAGTATTCAATAAACAGAATCACTCCTTTGGGAACAGGAAATATCTGGGACACCTGCCGTTTTTTTTTCGTTCGAAAAGAGACCTGGAACGAAAATGCTTAACAAAGTTATCCTCATTTCTCACAACGTTCGATCGCATACTCAGTTCAACGCCCGAATACTGTGTGATTCAGTAATGTTCCACAGATTGTGCGGTCGTATTTTGCACAATTTGCCGCAACTGCTATTATTCGGTTTTGATTTCAATGTATATTTGTCTCCAGCTAACAGATAACGTTTTGACAATGTTGGCAAACATCAAGTTGGACGTTTACGTTGTGACAACGTTGTGAATGTTGTGGGGAGCAGAGTTATCTAAACTTTATTAATAAACGTTGCAGCATCGTTGCGCCATTACGATGTCACAACGTTGTTCTCGTAACTTTGGAAAACATCTCACAATCTGGTGCGATGACCTAAATTGAGCCTATTTACCATTTACCTACTATTAATGAGCGACAATGTTAGTCACGTTAGTCGTTTGCCAAAAGTAACGTTGGGACAACGTTTTGCGAACGTCGTGATGTAACGTTGTGACGTTTCTGGGAGTCTACAAAATAACGTTTTTACATCGTTTTGTCGTTATGTCGCAACCTTGTCACAACGTTGTGACGTCAAATTGTTAGCTGGGTCCTTACCAGCTCCAATCTAATAACAATACAATGCAATACGCATCCTTACCTGCAATGCAATGCAAGTGCTATGTCAAAAGTTCCCGTGTCACGGGCCACTCACAACCACTGCTCAATGCCACTCCCACAGCTGCCCGCCGGCCTCCAGTCTCCAGCCGTGTCGTCATGAGCCAACTCTGGGTCCGGTGTCGGGATGGTCAGGTGTCAGTACCGGAGTACTTATATCGTCAGTACCAGAGTACTTATATCGTCAGTACCAGAGTACTTATATCGTCAGTACCAGAGTACTTATATCGTCAGTACGGTCTCAGTACAACTCTGGTGATGGCAAAAACATGTGTTACAATAAGATAATGCCTGTGGACATCTATATATTAAGCTTATAATCTTCTTGCAAGTTTGAGGAAGATTCAAGAAGTTTCAGGAAGATTATATGCATACTTATCCTGTTTATTACCACCAAATCGCAATTTTGTCAGCATATTTTATTCGTACCAACATATAACAAAATTATGAAGGACATTTGTAGCCAAAAATTGCATGTAAACGTTGTGTAGTTTTTCAAAACTTTCAGAATCTTTCAGAAACTTTTCAGCGCAATAATCCTTCGTGGAAACGCCTATTCTACCATTTCGTCAAAAAGCAATACCAGATTTTGGTGAGAAACGAAATTCGTCAGGTTAAGAACTCAAAATTTGGACTCCAAATGCGGTCTTCAATTCTATGAGAAGTCCCAAAATTGCATGGGCCTGCTCCCAGCCGTTCTGGAGATATCTGCGAGAAACATGAGGGGGAGGGCGGAATCCGCCCCCTCCCTGTTACAAATAGGGTTAAGGATGTTTTAAATTGTTTGACTTTTTTATTTTGGAATTGACTTATTAGAAATTGAATTTGCCTTTTTACTTTGAAATTGACTTATTATAATTGTAATTTTAATGATTTGTATTTGAACCGGAATTATTCGTATTTAAATTGGAATTATTTGTATTTGAACTTTATTTATTTTAATTTGAAGTTAAAAAGATGTAGTTACTGTGAAATGTAACTGCATGTCCAAATTTACATGACTTGTGGGCCATTTTGAAACTCTGGTGGGCCAAGTGGTCCACCAGTTAACATGTTACAGGAGGCCCGGAAACGCACACCTCCTCTCCATCCCTCCAACTCGCCTCACATCCTTCCACCGTTCATATATCCCTTCCACTATCAGACAGTGGAATCTACTTCTCGCAGCTTTGCGCAACACCAAATCCCACACCTTCGTCGGATTCTCACACCCTCGTCGGATTTGGTGGTCACTCCAACGTCGATGGGGAGTGACGCGTCGAGCGCCGACTGCGGGAGTATAAAACCCGCCGCCGCCGCTCCAGCGTCAGTCTTTCGCTCGCCTACCAGTCGGACACAGCCAAGATGAACGCCCTGGCCCTGGTGCTTCTGGTTGGCGCAGCCTCCGCGCTGCCCAAGCCTGACGCGGAGCCCCAGTACGGCGCGCCTCCGATCGCGCCCTCGTACGACGCTCCGGCCCCGGCCCCTGCCACCGGCTACGGCACGCCCGCCTGCGAGCCAGGGACCCACTACGTCACCGTCACCTCAACCAAGATCGGCTACGAGACGCGGTACAACACGTACACGGCGCTCGAGCCGACCACCCTGTACCAGCAGGTCACCGAGACCCTGTACTACCCGAGTACCCAGTACCAGACGCAGTATGTCACCAGCTACGTGGCACCCGAGGTAAAGGTGAGCACCAAGGTGGTGTACGACACTCAGTACGTCACTGAGCATCAGTACTTCACCGAGACCTCTTACGCCACCAAGACCGAGAAGGCCTACTACACTGAGACCGACGTGGTGAGCAAGTACTACACCGAGACCGCCCAGGTGCCGTACTACGTCACCAAGACGGCGTACCAGACCGAGGCGTACCCCGAGTACCAGTATGTCACCGAGACCAAGGTCAGCCAGCAGTACGTGACTAAGACCCAGAACGTGCCCCACTACGTCACCCAGACCGTGACCTCGGCGTACCCCGAGTACAAGTACGTCACCCAGACCGAGACGCAGAACCAGTACGTGACCGTCACCAAGACCCAGAACCAGAACCAGTACGTCACCGTCTGCCCCAAGCCGACCTACCCCAGCTACGGCAAATAGACTCCCCGAGCTCAACACCGCATTCGCCTCTTCAGCGTTGTCCTAGTCTTATTGTGCCGCGACTGTGGGTCCGTGACCTGACATGACCTGAGCTCAAGTTGGCGTCAGATCACCAATCAGCTGTTCTTTATCTGTTATGTAATTATTTATCGGTGTGTGCATATGTGCGTAGCTTAGATATGGAGTCACGGGACGGCTGGTCCGCGCCCAAATCTGGTCAACATTGCAGTGTCGTTGTGTGGGAATTCGCGCCCTTGCCTAGTGATGATGATAATGATGATGATGATGACTATGATGATGATGATGTGCTCCTCTTTTTGTGATGTGACTCAGTGATGTAAACGATGTGATCCGACCCACGGGGTACGGCATTTTGTAATAAAACTGGGCAAGCGAGGACAAATTGTATCTGGTATGTCTCCGGCATGTCTCCGGTATGTATCTGGTATGTCTCCAGTATGTTTCCGGTATGTATCCGGTATGTCTCTGGTGTGTCTCCGGTATGTCTCCGGTATGTATCCTGTATGTCTCCGGTATGTCTCCGGTATGTCTCCAGTATGTCTCCGGTATGTCTCCGGTATGTATCCTGTATGTCTCCGGTGTGTCTCCGGTATGTCTCCGGTATGTATCCTGTATGTCTCCGGTATGTCTCCGGTATGTCTCCGGTATGTCTCCGGTATGTCTTCGGTATGTCTCCGGTATGTCTCCAGTATGTCTCCGGTATGTCTCCGGTATGTATCCGTTATGTCTCCGATATGTCTCCGGTATGTCTCCGGTATGTCTCCGGTATGTTTCCGGTATGTCTCCGGTATGTCTCCGGCATATCTCCGGTATGTCTCCGGTATGTCTCCGGTATGTCTTCGGTATGTTTCCGGTATGTCTCCAGTATGTCTCCGGTATGTCTCCGGTATGTCTCGGTCGCCAGGCGCGGGGCCACTACGGAGAGCACGATACAGGTAGGAACACGGCGCAGAGCGGTACATTCCCCTACGCAGCTAGACATACGGGCGTGAGCTTCTAGTTCCGGGAAAGCGTACTTGGGTTTGCAGTGCCTTCACCCATACCTGGGGGAAGACTAGGACGAAGCTGCGGGATAGACTAAAGCCTGCAAGGCGGCCACCACTCCCGAGGTGTGACTCGTTGGCCGCCACATGCTCAGTAACCCAAACCAGTCGCTAGCCAGTGTCGCTACCGGCCGCTACCAGTCATAGGGGTCATGACAGGGGATCGAGGAGCGGCAGTCGGAGGACAACACACGACCTGAAAGATCAGTATCGATGGAATGACACTAGCAGCAGTAGTGGCGTAAGGTTCCGCAATGCCAGTAACATAAAGGCCATCCCTTTATAGCCTGGGTAACCGCGCTTCCCAAGCTGACCCTTACAAGGAATAGTTCACCTTTAACATGGGGTTTTGAACTGAAATAGCAGATTTGTAGAGCATATCGAAAAATGCGTTGTGGTGAAAGAATTACCTTCGTACGCTAAGTAATTTCGACACGGCTAGTGTCGTGGTAGTAGATCGGGGCATGAAACAGCATATTATAAAAGGGGCCCTTTTCGAAGACGTTGTTCGGCCGTTTCGTGTCCCGATAGGGGCAAGAAACTTGAAACTCTTCGACGGATATCCATCTATCGTTCAAACAAATGCCATATTCGTTTTTTTTTGTTCGAAATACCCCGAATAGCCCAAATTGAAGACAACTTTCAAGGTGACCTATTTCTTTTAATCAGTCCACTGGCCGTCCTGTCGCCGCTGGGCCGAAGTGTGAGAAAGGGGCTCGGACTAGAGCTGTTATTTTCCCCAAATTGGAACATAGCCTGTAGAACCTGGGGTGGCCAGGTAACGGATAATATCCTAGCAAACCTGGCCCTACCCACTTCTTTATATAACGCTAAATAACCTCTTTTCTTGAGTTGGTTCATCCGTAGGCACAAATGGGCGAAATAATATAACCGATGCTGTATTCAAATAAACAGAATCACTCCTTAGGGAACAGGACATATCTGGGACACCTGCAGACATTTCCGACTGCAGGTGTGCGACTAGCTATTAATGTGCGACTAGCATTGTCGGCTGTCGCTCATTAATAGTAGGTAAATGGTAAATAGACTCAATTTAGGTCATCGCACCAGATTGTGAGATGTTTTCCAAAGTTACGAGAACAACGTTGTGACACCGTAATGGCGCAACGATGCTGCAACGTTTAATAATAACGTTTAGATAACTCTGCTCCCCACAACATTCACAACGTTGTCACAACGTAAACTTCCAACTTGATGTTTGCCAACATTGTCCAAACGTGATCTGTTAGCTGGAGAAGAATATACATCGAAATTAAAACCGAATATTAGTAGTTGGGGCAAATTGTGCAAAATACGACAGCACAATCTGTGGAACATTGCTGAATTACCCAGACACAGTATTCGAGCGTTTAAAGGAAATAGTTCACCTTCAACATTAGTTTTGAACTGAGATAGCAGTTTTGTAGCCCGTTTTGGGAAACCCCTATCTGCAAGTTTTCTTGACTGAAAAGACTCTCCAGCCGAATATATTTTAGTTTTTGGCGAAGGAATGCGGTGCTGGCGAAAGAATGTACTGGTTCTAGCCCGGGCAGAGGCTATACCATCAGCCAATCAGCTTGCATCTGGTGTTAGCAAACGAATCGCCGGCCGCCGGTTGGCACATCTCCAATGCGAGTCTATCTTTACGCGACTACTTTCGAATCTGATTGGCTGAACCATTTTTTACATTCGCGTGACGTCAGGACTCTGACTCAGAGAGTATGCATATAGTTTTGATAAACAATAAAAATGTACGGCCTTCTGTCCTGAATCGGCGCGATATAAGACCATTTTTGACAATATAAAAAGAAATTGTATTAAAAAATATAATCAAATCGTGTTGGGTAAAAAAAATCCAAAGTGAGCTATTCCCTTTAATTGTCAACTGAGTGATGCGATCGAACTTGTGAGGAATGAGGATAACCTCATTCCTTTGTGACGTTTCTGGGAGTCTACAAAATAACGTTGTTACATCGTCTTGTCGTTATGTCGCAACCTTGTCACAACGTTGTGACGTCAAATTGTTAGCTGGGTCCTTACCAGCTGCAATATAATAGCAATACAATGCAATGCGCATCCTTACCTGCAATGCAATGCAAGTGCTATGTCAAAAGTTCCCGTGTCACGGGCCACTCACAACCACTGCTCAATGCCACTCCCACAGCTGCCCGCCGGCCTCCAGTCTCCAGCCGTGTCGTCATGAGCCAACCCTGGGTCCGGTGTCGGGACGGTCAGGTGTCAGTACCGGAGTACTTATACCGTCAGTACCAGAGTACTTATATCGTCAGTACCAGAGTACTTATATCGTCAGTACCAGAGTACTTATATCGTCAGTACCAGAGTACTTATATCGTCAGTACCAGAGTACTTATATCGTCAGTACCAGAGTACTTATATCGTCATTACCAGAGTACTTATATCGTCAGTACCAGAGTACTTATATCGTCAGTACCAGAGTACTTATATCGTCAGTACCAGAGTACTTATATCGTCAGTACCAGAGTACTTATATCGTCAGTACCAGAGTACTTATATCGTCAGTACCAGAGTACTAATATCGTCAGTACCAGAGTACTTATATCGTCAGTACCAGAGTACTTGTATCGTCAGTACCGGAGTACTTATATCGTCAGTACCAGAGTACTTATATCGTCAGTACCAGAGTACTTATATCGTCAGTACCAGAGTACTTATATCGTCAGTACCAGAGTACTAATATCGTCAGTACCAGAGTACTTATATCGTCAGTACCAGAGTACTTGTATCGTCAGTACCGGAGTACTTATATCGTCAGTACCATAGTACTTATATCGTCATTACCAGAGTACTTATATCGTCAGTACCAGAGTACTTATATCGTCAGTACCAGAGTACTTATATCGTCAGTACCAGAGTACTTATATCGTCAGTACCAGAGTACTTATATCGTTAGTACCAGAGTACTTATATCGTCAGTACCAGAGTACTTATATCGTCATTACCAGAGTACTTATATCGTCAGTACCAGAGTACTTATATCGTCAGTACCAGAGTACTTATATCGTTAGTACCAGAGTACTTATATCGTCAGTACCAGAGTACTTATATCGTCATTACCAGAGTACTTATATCGTCAGTACCAGAGTACTTATATCGTCAGTACCAGAGTACTTATATCGTCAGTACCAGAGTACTTATGTCGTCAGTACCAGAGTACTTATATCGTCAGTACCAGAGTACTCATATCGTCAGTACCAGAGTACTTATATCGTCAGTACCAGAGTACTTATATCGTCAGTACCAGAGTACTTATATCGTCAGTACCAGAGTACTTATATCGTTAGTACCAGAGTACTTATATCGTCAGTACCAGAGTACTTATATCGTCATTACCAGAGTACTTATATCGTCAGTACCAGAGTACTTATATCGTCATTACCAGAGTACTTATATCGTCAGTACCAGAGTACTTATATCGTCAGTACCAGAGTACTTATATCGTCAGTACCAGAGTACTAATATCGTCAGTACCAGAGTACTTATATCGTCAGTACGGTCTCAGTACAACTCTGGTGATGGCAAAAACATGTGTTACAATAAGATAATGCCTGTGGACATGTATTAAGGTTATAATCTTCTTGAAAGTTTCAGGAAGATTCAGGAAGTTTCAGAAAGATTATATAAATACTTATCCTGCGTATTACCACCAAACCGCAATTTTGTCAACATATTTTATTCTTACCAACATATTAAAAAACTATGAGGGACATTTCTAGCCAAAAATCGCATGTAAAAGTTGTGTAGTTTTTCAAAACTTTCAGAATCTTTCAGAAACTTTTCAGCGCAATAATCCTTCGTGGAAACGCCTATTCTACCATTTCGTCAAAAAGCAATACTAGATTTGGTGGGGAAACGAAATTCGTTACCAAGTACTTGAGAGTACGAGTTGTTAAAGTGTGCGACGATTATCAACTTTAAATTGAAATATCTTACGGTAGGAATGTTTACATGCCAAATGTGATCAATTAAAAATATATTTGTATATACAAATATATTTCAGAGTCCTGACACATGCCGCCCGTTTCAATCCGCGTTGGAGACACCATTATCGACGGACGAGGAGAGTAACACGGCTCGCAACCTTGGAGTGACCTTTGACCGGTCACTCACCTTCTCTGCGCACATTACCGGCTTGAAAACTCGCTGCAATGGGCTGCTGTGGCCCTGTTCTGTCCCACATCAGACTTAGTCTCCCCAGCGAGCTCATTGACAAAAATACATAATTGTGGCCCGCTTGCTACAGCAATGCGAAGGTAACCAAGTTCCATAGTGTATAGTCAAGCTGATCATGCCCGTTCTGCTCCTGTCTCCCGTTTCAGATACCGTCCCGTTCCCGTCCCCGTCCCGTTGCCGTTCCGTTGCCGTTCCGTTGCCGTTCCGTTGCCGTTCCGTTGCCGTTCCGTTGCCGTCCCGTTGCCTTCCCGTTGCCGTCCCGTTGCCGTCCCGTTGCCGTGTCGTTCCCGTCCCGTTCCCGTCCCGTTCCCGTCCCGTTCCCGTCCCGTTCCCGTTCCGTTCCCGTCCCGTTCCCGTCCCGTTCCCGTCCCGTTCCCGTCCCGTTCCCGTCCCGTTCCCGTCCCGTTCCCGTCCCGTTCCCGTCCTGTTCCCGTCCCGTTCCCGTCCCGTTCCCGTCCCGTTCCCGTCCCGTTCCCGTCCCGTTCCCGTCCCGTTCCCGTCCCGTTCCTGTCCCGTTCCCGTCCCGTTCCCGTCCCGTTCCCGTCCCGTTCCCGTCCCGTTCCCGTCCCGTTCCCGTCCCGTTCCCGTCCCGTTCCCGTCCTCATCCGTCCTGTTCCCGTCCCATTCCGTTCCCGCCCGTGCATTACCCGAATCCAAGTGTGCATTACGCAATCACTGCCAGACAGCCCGGCAGCGCGGCGGCTGTGGTCAGCGCGGCAGACAGTCACTTCATCCCACTCCTCCCCCCTCTACACCCCAGCTTCGAGGCAGTTTTTTCTTTCGGGGTACGGCATTTTTACGGCATCTCAGCTTCGGGGTACGGCATTTTGTAATAAAACTGTGCAAACGAGGACAAATTGTATCTGGTATGTCTCCGGTATGTCTCCGGTATGTCTCCTGTATGTCTCCGGTATGTCTCCGGTATGTCTCCGGTATGTCTCCAGTATTCCTCCGGTATGTATCCGGTATGTCTCCGGTATGTCTCCGGTATGTCTCCGGTATGTCTCCGGTATGTCTCCGGTATGTCTCCGGTATGCCTCCGGTATGTCTCCAGTATGTCTTCGGTATGTCTCCGGTATGTCCCCGGTATGTCTCCGGTATGTCTCCGGTATGTCTCCGGTATGTCTCCGGTATGTCTCCGGTATGTCTCTGTCGCCAGGCGCGGGGAACGATACGGGTAGGAACACGGCGCAGAGCGGTACATTCCCCTACGCAGACATACGGACGTAAGCTTGTTGTTCCGGGAGAGCGTCCATGGGTTTGCAGTGCCTTCACCCATACCTGGGAGAATACTAGGACGAAGCTGCGGGAAAGACTGAAGCCTGCAAGGCGGCCACCACACCCGAGGTGTGACTCGTTGGCCGCCACATGCTCAGTAACCCAAACCAGTGGCTAGCGAGTGTCGCTACCGGCCGATACCAGTCACAGGGTCATGACAGGGGATCGAGAACCGGCAGTCGGAGGACAACACACGACCTGAAAGACCAGTTTCGATGGAATGACACTAACAGCAGTAGTGGCGTAAGGTTCCGCAATGCCAGTAACATAAAGGCCATCCCTTTATAGCCAGGGTAACCGCGCTTCCCAAGCTGACGCTTAAAGGTTCACTTCTAACATGGGGTTTTGAACTGAAATATTTTGTAGAGCATATCGAAAAATGCGTTGTGGTGAAAGAATTACCTCGCTAGTTCCCCAGTATAATTCAAGGCTCTCATATTTAAAGAGGAAACTTTCTCCCCAATTTCACAGTGGTAGCTACGCCCATGGCACCGGACCAGCTGACAAACGGATCGACCTATGAGATATGGAACGGTGTGAGGAACCTGAAGACGATGCTCTTACATGAACCTTTGGCAATTATTCCACTCATTACCCAGTTTTGTGCCTTCTGCAAGCTCGAATTTGCGTCCGATAAACGAGCAATGGCTAGTCCCGTTCGACGGATCACAGGTTGATAAGTGAAATTTTTGAACAATTTAGTGCAACCCCAAATACGTTACTGAACTTTTGACTTTATGTCATGAAATGTTACGTAAAATTTGGTTATTAAAGCTCCGTCGGCTTCACTAACGACGTTTCAATAAATGAACAATAGAATACTACAATTTCGGCCTTAATTTATTTATTTACTTACTTAGTATGAGGTCACCGATTATTTGATTAATTCTCATGTTCGGAATTTTAATCCATTAACCTTAAGATAAAAGATGTTCACAGGCATGATCTTTTTTTTCGTCATCACCAGAAACGGCACAACCGACGCCAACGGCGTCGCCTCTTCGCGCAGCGAAGCAAGCGGGGACCGCCTGTATTCTATCTATCTAATGCTAGGATGTTATCCGTTACATGGCCCTCCCCCTCCACCTCCCCCCCCCCCCCCCCTCCCGACTGAAAGCACGGTAGACTGAGCTGCCAAGTTTCCCCAGTATATTTCAGACCGTGGTTACGCCACTGTCCGTAGCCAGCGCTGCTCTGGCCCTCCCTGACCCAGCACTCGGCGAGTCGGCAGCCAGGCACCGACGAAGCACGATGACGTCATCCGCTGCAGGGTGACGTCATCGGCGCTGCTCTCGCCCTCCCTGACCAAGCACTCGGCAAGTTGGCAGCCAGGCACCGACGAAATACGATGACGTCATCGTCTGCGGGATAACGTCATCTGCCGCTGGAGAGTCGGTTGGCTCTGGCAGAGCCGTCCCAGCGCCCGCACCTGCCGGCCGGATACTCCGAATTTACTCGAAGCCAACCGGCTTAAATGTGATGCTCATGTCCGCTGGCGCAGTCGGGCGTTCTTTTCGCCTTTACATGTCCGCTGAGTGTCACTTCATGTTGTGCGATGCGTGTTTTTTTTTATTCGACGATTGACGTAGGTACTGCAGAGAATAGTGCCTGGTTAGTTTCTATCGGATGATCTCTGAGAGCGTGGGTTCAATGCTCATGAGCCGCTAGATCGTATTTCAGTGAAAATAAAGGGGTGAGCTAACATTTGATCTGAGAATAACGACGCGTCGATTTAAACATGAAATTATTAAAAATTATACGAATCTCACAACTCATCATGCACATTTTTAAGCATTGTATTGTTATGGGCGCCATATAACCACGAGAGCTGTGACGCCCTAAAACACCAATCCACGACCCAGCATTGTATTATAGCACCTACATTTAAAGCACGTATATCCGATGGAGTTTGTACATAAGCCAAGCTACCACATTGGAATGAAATGCGGCATGTTCTATAGGCTATGTTCAAATTCGGGGAAAATAACAATATTAGACCGAGCACCTCTCTCATACTTCGGCCCAGCGGCGACAGGACGGCCAGTGGGCTGATTAACCCGCGAGTTATCGGGGGGGGGGGGGGGCTATTTTTTGCCCCTCCCCTCCCGTTGTTTTGTAATATCTCCTAAACCAACACAGTATCGTCACCAAACTTTCTGTACCCTCTCTCACATCAATTTTACACATGGTGGCCGAAGGAAAAAGATGAGGTTATGATAGGTCAACCGGGAATGACGTCAGTGTGACGTCATGTTCTGCGGTTTTTGTTGAAAAATATGGGTTTGCGACAAACGCTGTAAAAAAACAAGCAATTTACAAGATAAATTAAATTGTCATATATAAAATTATTGACAATAGACTCGGCTACCCAACTGCTCTCTCCGATATTCGATTTGTATTGAAATTTAAAAAAATCAGAAATCCAAGAACAAAATGTTTTTTTTTGCAATATCTTCATAAAAATTCAGAGTTATCAAAAAAAAGAAATATATGTGATTGAGAGGTGTCCGCTGAATATGTGTACCAAATGTGAAGTCGATTTCGTCAAAAATGACTGACTTATGACCATTCAAAGACAAAAATCGACCACCTCTTACAGCATTACCATGCATACAATATGTAATTCCGTTTTTCCTTTTTACTTACTTATTTCTATGGAACAAAGAATGTTCTATGGTCTTTTTCCTGTTCTAGACGAAAAACGAACCCATAAACATGTGTTAACCCGGCATTGACGCGGGGGCATTTAACGCCCCCCTCCCCTGATGAACTTTCGTAATAGCTCAAAAACCAATAGCGTTATCAACGTGAAACTTCGGGTACCTTCCTCCTACATCGATTTTACGACGTCTGTGTAAAGATAAAGCAAGTCGTTTTTTTAGATATAGCAAATTTAGTGACGTACAAGTTTGACACAAACATTAGCTAAACTTTAACAGACCGTACAAATACCATATTTTGAGCAAAATATAATAACAAAACGTTAAAACATAGCAAATGGCAAGGGCTACAATATGGTTGTCTCGGATTTTTTAACATAAAATGAATGGTGTTGGACCCCTAAAATTGAAGAAAAAAACTCACACAACAAAATCACATTTTTCAAAGATATTTAAACAAACGGAATACATACCAGAGAACGACATGTGGGGGGAAACTACCATACCAAATTTCAAAATGATATCACCATTTTTGACTGACTTTGGCATCTAAAGTATGGGTAACTCATGACGTCATATTTTGAAATTGCGTTTTTTCTCTTTTGTTCATCAGATACAGACAAATAAATTCCAGTATTGTATTTCTGAGACAAAACTGGTCCAGAAACATGTTTCTTATTTATATTTCTCAATTTCAAATTTTGAACGCCACCCAGTCAATGGTGTTCAGCGGAGACCCCAGTCAATGCCGGGTTAAAACGCCTAATGACCGTATTCGTCAGTTTGACCTCGTGACCTCGGATGACCTTGACCTGACCCAAGGTCATTACAAGTTGAGAATGGTACTTAGAAGTGTCAGACGCAACGAATCGTACCCTTTTATTGACTGTTTATGCGTTTAATATCGCACTTTTGCGCGACAATTCCATCCACCCAGACCTTTATGACACAGTCAAACATTTGTATTTGACGTGATCTGTGACGTCATCGGTAACCCGAGGTCAACAATATTAGGTTTCCCTCGACTAATTTTCTAGGGATATCGAATGCCGTTTGGATTAATAAAATCGATCAGGTAGTTCCGGAAATCCGAGGGGGGAATAGCCCCCCCCCCCCCTCAGTAAGTCTGGTTACAGTCTGGTTCCTCAGTAAGTCTGGTTATGGAACATTATGGAACATTGGTATGGAACCTATCCCAGTAACTGCCGGGTTAGGCGTCAACATGGGAAGCGCGGTTACCCTGGCTATAAAGGGAGGGCATTTATTTGACTAGCATTGCGGAACCTTACGCCACTACTGCTGTTAGTGTCATTCCATCTATACTGATCTTTCAGGTCGTGTGTTGTCCTCCGACTGCCGGTCCTCGATCCCCTGGCATGACCCCTGTGACTGGTAGCGGCCGGTAGCGACACTGGCTAGCGACTGGTTTGGGTTACTGAGCATGACGCGGCCAACGAGCCACAGCTCGGGAGTGGTGGCCGCTTTGCAGGCTTCAGTCTTTCCCGCAGCTTCGTCCTAGTCTTCCCCAGGCATGGCGGAAGGCACTGCAAGCCCATGGACGCTCTCCCGGAACAACAAATTCACGCCCGTATGTCTGCGTAGGGGGAATGTACCGCTCTGCACCGTCTTCCTACCCGTATCGTGCTGTCCGTAGTGGCCCCGCGCCTGGCGACCGAGACATACCGGATACATACCGGAGATATACCGGAGACATACCGGAGACATACCGGAAACATACCGGAGACATACCGCAGACATACCGCAGACATACCGCAGACATACCGGAGACATACCGGAGACATACCGGAGACATACCGGAGACATACCGCAGACATACCGGAGACATACCGCAGACATACCGGAGACATAACGGAGACATACCGGAGACATACCGGAGACATACCGGAGACATACCGGAGACATACCGGAGACATACCGGAGACATACCGGAGACATACCGGAGACATAACGGAGACATAACGGAGACATATCGGATACATACCGGAGACATACCGGAAACATACCGGAGACATACCGGAGACATACCGGAGACATACCGGAGACATACCGGAGACATACCGGAGACATAACTGAGACATATCGGAGACATACCGGAGACATACCGGAGACATACCAGAGAAACACCGGAGACATACCGGAGACATACCGGAAACATACCGGAGACATACCGGAGACATACCGGAGACATACCGCAGACATACCGCAGACATACCGCAGACATACCGGAGACATACCGGAGACATACCGCAGACATACCGGAGACATACCGGAGACGTACCGGAGACATACCGGAGACATACCGCAGACATACCGGAGACATAACGGAGACATACCGGAGACATACCGGAGACATACCGGAGACATAACGGAGACATATCGGATACATACCGGAGACATACCGGAAACATACCGGAGACATACCAGAGACATACCGGAGACATACCGGAGACATACCAGAGAAACACCGGAGACATACCGGAGACATACCGGAAACATACAGGAGACATACCGGAGACATACCGGAGACATACCGGAGACATACCGGAGACATACCGCAGACATACCGGAGACATACCGGAGACATACCAGAGAAATACCGGAGACATACCGGAGACATACCGGAGACATACCAGATACATACTGGAGACATATCGGAGACATACCGGAGACAGCAGACATACCGGAGACATACCGGAGACATACCGGAGACATACCGGAGACATACCGGAGACATACCGGAGACATACCGGAGATATACAGGAGATATACCGGAGACATACCGGAGACATACCAGATACATACCGGAGACATACCGAAGACATTCCGGAGACATACCGGAGACATACCGGAGACATACCGGAGACATACCGGAGAAATACCAGTGATTTACCGGAGACATACCGGAGACATACCGGAGACTTGCCGGAGACATACTGGATACATACCGGAGACATACCTTCAAATTCACAACAACAAAAAAATATTTTTGTGGATTTTTTCCGAATTTTTTTTTTTTTTGGGGGGGGGGTCAAAAACCCACAATTTCGGAAATCTGAGATAGCCATTTTAAAGAGAATGTCATTTCCTTTCTTTTGGCGTTTTCATTGCAATTTGCTTTTAAAAAATGTTTTCTTCGATTTGTAAAACATTTATCGTTTTTCCACCAAAAGTAGCATGACATGACGTCATTCAAACGTCATTTTCTCCACAATACTACATCAATTTCATTCAAATTTAGTGGGAAGACTTATTCTTGATGCAGGATATGGTACTGAATGTTGTACGTTGATATCTATCACAGTTGTCAAGTTATCGAGCAAATCCGGGAGGGGCAGACTCTGCCCCCCCCCCCCCCCCAGCGGGGCGTGGGTTAAGTGTCACTGGGGCTGCTTGAATTGCATCAGGTGCGCTGTTTTGTCTATCATTGAAAGAAAGGGATACACACGAACTTCAAATGCAATCACTCAAGAAAAACTTCCGTTTTCATGAAGTTTTCCCCTAAGATAATTGTTTTTCAAGTTCAGTGCGGAGAACGTGCGGGGAGGGGCATACTTGAATTGAATGCCCCTCCCAGATTCCTGGGGGGGGGGCATTTGCCCCTGATGCCCCCCCCCCCTGGATCCGCCAGTGCCAGAAATTACCGCCAAGGACTAAGGAGAGCCTCTGACAGACACTTAATGGAATTAATTTGCCAAATTTTCCAAATTTGTATAATTTGTAAGGAATTGCGAAACCTGTGTCATGCTGCGAAGCGGCGCGAAATTTTCCGCTTTTTGTACTGTGCATAGCTGGATTTTGACTGTTGCAAAGGCAATTCTTACGATTTTACGATAAATCGGGAACGCACGGGGGGGGGGCATACTTGTATTGAATGCCCCCCCCCCCCCCACGATTCCTGTGGGGGGGGGGGGATATTTGCCCCTGATGCCCCCCCCTGGCTCCACCAGTGGTCTGGTCTGGACAGACGCGACTGCCCGGTGCCTGTGTTTGAACTGTGTCATGATAATAGTCTGCTCTGAAGGTCATGGTAGGCGCCTGTACCGCACCAATGTATAAACAGATTCGCCACTGCCCTGCGAAGCACGCTGATGCCAACTGGCCTAGATCAACTTTGCGTCTCGATTATATGCGATTTTCTGTGGCGGCTATATTTTACACGCACTAAGTTTATCAAAATGCGAAGAAGTGCGAGAGAGTTCTCTTTTAAAAAATTATACTGTTTTTTAACTGGCATAATTATTAATTATTACGGCAGCATTACGAGGGCTTAGGCCAGTATTGGGCCCACCCAACGGTTAATAAAGTGCCACCGATGGTTAATAAAGTGAAACCGATGGTTAATAAAGTGACACCGATGGTTGATAAAGTGACACCGATGGTCAATAAAGTGACACCGATGGTTAATAAAGTGACACCGATGGTTGGCAAAGTGACACCGATGGTTAATAAAGTGACACCGATGGTTAATAAAGTGACACCGATGGTTAATAAAGTGACACCGATGGTTAATAAAGTGTCACCGATGGTTAATAAAGTGACACCGATGGTTAATAAAGTGACACCGATGGTTAATAAAGTGACACCGATGGTTAATAAAGTGACACCGATGGTTAATAAAGTGACACCGATGGTTAATAAAGTGACACCAACGGTTAATAAAGTGACACCGATGGTTAATAAAGTGACACCGATGGTTAATAAAGTGACACCGATGGTTAATAAAGTGACACCGATGGTTAATAAAGTGACACCGATGGTTAATAAAGTGACACCGACGGTTAATAAAGTGACACCAACGGTTAATAAAGTGACACCAACGGTTAATAAAGTGACACCGATGGATAATAAAGTGACACCGATGGTTAATAAAGTGACACCGATGGTTAATAAAGTGACACCGATGGTTAATAAAGTGACACAGATGGTTGATAAAGTGACACCGATGGTTAATAAAGTGACACCGATGGTTAATAAAGTGACACCGATGGTTAATAAAGTGACACCGATGGTTAATACAGTGACACCGATGGTTAATAAAGTGACACCAACGGTTAATAAAGTGACACCGATGGTTAATAAAGTGACACCGATGGTTAATAAAGTGACACCGACGGTTAATAAAGTGACACCAACGGTTAATAAAGTGACACCGATGGTTAATAAAGTGACACCGATGGTTAATAAAGTGACACCGATGGTTAATAAAGTGACACCGATGGTTAATAAAGTGACACCGATGGTTAATAAAGTGACACCGATGGTTAATAAAGTGACACCGATGGTTAATAAAGTGACACCGACGGTTAATAAAGTGACACCGATGGTTAATAAAGTGCCACCGATGGTTAGTACGTACTTCGACTCCTCGCCAACGCCAACAATCACACGCCTTTTATATAAATGCGTAAAATGTCATGTCAAAAGTGTGTACTTACTAATTACTATACATAATGATCACATACCATCATGATGAAAAACTGCCGCGCATACCATCTATCCTGCGGTGAAACGGATGCCGTATATTTGTAACACGTATATTGTAATTTGTCTTCCCAGGAGCAATAAAATAATAAGGCACACATACGAAATACGAATCGTAAACACAGTTCGATGAGCAAAAGTTTAATTTGTCAACAATTGTACAAAGTACGCTTAACAAAGAGCGTACTTTTATTTAAACCATGCTTTGATCGTCGACCAAAATGCCCATTAGCACAACCGTTACACAAACTGCGACAGACTATTCACCTTGTTGATACTGATCGGCAAACAGTGCATAGTGTATATTGACCCGTAAAGTCTCCCGTATATCATAAACGCTAAGCAGTGCCGCTCAGGCGCTATTCTGGCGTCATGCACGAATGTTTCATGCAAACGGCCGACAGTAGCATTGCATCGGTTCGCTGGCCTGCATACGCACCGGTAACGCGGTAGGTAAGGAGGCACTTGTGTGACCTACAAATACAATTCAGCAGGCATCACGACCGAGGTGTGATGCACATAAGCTTGTCGCCAGAGAAAGACGTGCTGTTCGGATCACGGCAACCACAATCAGAACTAATCCGACTGGCATAGACTGCCGATGAAAAGGATATCATGACACAAAACGTTAGTTCCGAAGGTTTCGGCGTGAGGCACGTTTTGTATTAAACATTTTACTGCAATAAATGTAATACGACTAATACCTATACCTACAATATGCTTCTTTTTTAGAAATAAGAAGAAAGGTTTTTGCACTTTATGGAAGCTTTCGAAATTGTATTTGAAAAAAAGTTTCCTTATTGTTTTACAACTAAATTCCGAAGTTACAAACGCTTGACATTGCGTACCTCTATAGCTCGATACTGGCGCCTAGATGAGGTCGAACACGTATGTGAGGTACTGCGGCAGATTTTCGGCCTTCACCCCGGCCACCAGCTGAGCCCGAGTGCGGCCGCGGGTGAGCGCGTGCATGTCCGCGTTGTTGTTGGCGTGCCGATAGATGGCGCGCAGGAGCCGGTACCGCAGCCGCTCCAGCCAGCCGAAGGTGCCATAGAGCCGCGGCGTGTCCAGCCCCAGCACATCGTGCAGTACATAATAGAGGAACACGTCGTAGTGGCACTGGCGGAACACCGTGCCCAGGCCGTCGTACAGGGCGCGGGTGAGCCCCAGCCAGCAGCGGTCAGGACGGCGCAGCTGCGGCACCAGCACCCGTCGCTCCAGCTGGAGGCAGAGGGCGCGCACCTGCGTCAGAGAGCCCGAGCACAGGTTATGACGCTCGGCCACGCCCAGCCGGTGGCCGACGCTGCGCCAGAAGTGCAGGAAACACTCCAGGTCGTCGTCGCTGAGGTGGCCCAGACCGAACTTATGCGGGTAAAGCACGACCAGACCGACGAAGAACCACTGCGTGAGGACCATATCAGTCTGTGAGAAGAACCGGGCCGGACAGGCTGCCGCGGCGGCGGGTGGGGTCGACTCCTCCGGTGGTGGACCCAGGTCCCCTCTCAGCGCCGCCAGGGGACAGCGGTCGGCCGGTGGCGGGTCCGGCACAGACAGGTCCAACTCCGCGAGGTCCCTATCCTCCAGCTGCCGCGCCACGGTCCGGTGCATGGCCCGCACCCGTTCGGCGTTACTGTACGCCGTGTCCTCCTGCTGCCACACGTCCCCCAGCGCCCAGGAGAGCACGTACAGGGCCGTCTCCAGGTACCGCCGGCGGGCGCGCGGCACCGTGTCCGAGCGGCCCGTGTACACCAGCGGCCGCGCCGTCTCCGCGAACGTGAACGACAGGAACAGCGAGATCACCTGCGCGTTGCTGATGACGGGCCAGTAGAGCACGTGCAGCTGGCGCGCGCGGGCCAGTTTCCGGGCGTCCAGCCAGTCTGGTGGCTCGGTGCTGCTGCTGCCGCAGTCCCCGTCCTCTGCCGGCGCCTCCTGCAGCAGCGAGGTCAGCTTGGCCTCGGTCCAGGCGTCCGGCAGCGGCTCCGGTCGCGGCGGCTTTGCATGCGCCTCCTCCTGGCAAAATGCGCAGACAAACTCCCACAGGCCGGCCAGGTGCTGCAGTGCCAGTCGCAGCGGACTGAGGTTGATGATGTCCAGCATGGCTGGCGGAGGTGCTCGGGTGGGCCGACTGACGCTGGTTCGACTGCCGTGAGATCAGACCGCGCCCGGTGTCATCAGGTTACAAGGGGTCACTCTTGCTCACTTGCACTCATAGCAGATGCTTCAGGTCACTCCAAAATCACCCAGAGCTCGAAGGTCTCCAGACCTCCGTCTTGGTCTTCCGAGTGAACTCCAGGTAACTGGAATCACTACAGGTCACCCAAGTGGCCAGGGTGCATTACGTAACGCACTCAACTCCAGTCTAGTCGCCTGGTACCGCGCCGGAACAGCTGCACGACACTGACGGCAGCACGACCTGTCCGCTCCTGCCGCTTCTCACAACGCTGAGTCACACAACACAACAGCAGGTCACGTGTGTCTGCAACGACCGTGCCTGCACGCCCTACTGCACGGCAAGCTGGCCGTGCCGTGCGCCGTACCGGACCACGGCGTACCGTACCGGACCACGGCGTGCCGTATACCGGACCACGGCGTACCGTATACCGGACCACGGCGTACCGTATACCGGACCACGGCGTACCGTACCGGACCACGGCGTACCGTATACCGGACCACGGCGTGCCGTATACCGGACCACGGCGTGCCGTATACCGGACCACGGCGTACCGTATACCGGACCACGGCGTACCGTATACCGGACCACGGCGTGCCGTATACCGGACCACGGCGTACCGTATACCGGACCACGGCGTACCGTATACAGGACCACGGCGTACCGTATACCGGACCACGGCGTGCCGTATACCGGACCACGGCGTGCTATATCGGACCACGGCGTGCCGGGCCAGACTGACGGCTGCCCACAGGTTACGTGCACCAGCACAACGCTGCCCGACACGACACTGGCGGTGCAGCGCCCACTATCAGCGCCGTGACGTTATCGCACTATCCGACTCCTGTGACCCGCCGCGGTAACGTGAACATTAAACAATCACGGCCCGTGCCCGTCCACTGACCCAGTGAGTCCGGACGGCCGGCCGCCGGGCACTGCGCAGCTATCGACCCAGGGCAGGCTGCCAGCTCCGGCAGCGTCGGCGGCGTCCGTCACCCCCTGTGCCCCCCCCCCCCCCCCCCCCCAGCAGGCCGAGCCAGTCATGATCGGACCGTGTGTGTGTGTGGGGGGGGGGGGGGCAACGGGACCCCGGGAACCTGGCCGCAGTTCAAGGCTGTTGTCAGGACGTGGGGGGGGGGGGGGGGGGTCTGTACGGAGGCATCGGACGGATATGAGTGCAGATTGAGGGCAGTGAATCATGTACGACTTTCTTTCCTGTTTTGAGTGGCCATGGTTTCGTGGTTCGTGGATTAATTAAGAATGCTTAGAATCGTCGGAAGACTCCATGTGCCAGTCCTTCCCATCTACGATAGCACTGGCGGATCCGGGGGGGGGGGGGGGGGCATTTAGGGCGCTCCCCCCCCTACCCAAAGTGGCCTGTCCCCCTCCCCCCCCCCCCCAAAAAAAATATTAGCCTCACATTTAAAAAAAAAAACGATCGGTAATAATGTATAATTACTTTTCCTCTGTGCCATAAATAAAAGTTTCGATGGAAACAAATATCTGAGGCCATTCTGATTTTTTTTAAAATCAACCCGTGGCTCGATATTGTTTTAAAGAATGGCCTCAGGACATGAAATGTGTTATGTTTGGGCAGTGTGGAAAATACCTGCATATTATTTGGCTTTGCTGTTGTATTTCCGAGGCGCTGTTTCGACGCTAAACATCTCCTGTGCTGGTTCCTAAGGCCATTCTTTTTATAAAAAAAAAACGAGCCACGGCTCGATTTATTTTTATAAGAATGGCCTCAGCCATTGCTCATCTTTAAAACGAGCCTCTTAATTGCTAACGAAGAGTGTTACAATGTACTCGAAAGCCCCGATTTTGTTTTATCGTGGAGTAAGCCCCCTTTGTATTTAATCTATATCACCCATTCCACATCATGTCTTTTCGCGGATAAGGGCGTTGAAAGGGTCGGAGGGGCCCCTAGACGATCTGAAGGGACCCTGAGTCTTTCAACAGTAGGAATGCAGTTGTCCAGGGAATACAACTCAAAATTTGCACGCCGCTCCGCGGCGCAATTTAACTACAAATTATATTATTATATGCGGGTTCAATCATCAATCAGTATATTCAAAACCATCCACGATGTGGCTTTTCTGGTTTCACGTCGAGTACAAGCCTATTACACCTATGCCTACGATGCAGTGCAGTCACACACTTCCACACACGCAGCAGTAATTTATGTTATAAAAGACCTGAACGCTTACAAGGACCTATAAGCAAAAAGTTGCAAAAGGTAAGACGGATACAAATTGTGACGACATCTACAATGATACTACTGATACTACAATGATACTACTCCATCTTCAATGATACTGATGATACTACAATGATACTACTGAGCCAGCTAGGTCGGTAATGCGGACTTAAAAGCGCCCACGGTCTGCACGGCACGGGCGAACGATGACAGGCTATTCCAGGCCGCAGAGGGACGATATGAGAAAGCCTTCTGTATTGCGGCTAGCCTGCACTTAGGTAGGTGGAGGCTGCCCTGAACTGTGGCGCGAGTACGGCGGTCCGACACGGCTGAGCGGGGCACAAACAGAGCGCGCAACTCGGACGGCATGCCCTCCACGCGCAGTATCTTACACACTTTGATGGCGTCGCGGTGCGACACCAAGGTCTCGATCAGAGTTCGTCACGGGCTGGGCCGGCCCTATGTACCATGGGCCGGGTCTGGGCTATGCCTCAACTTTAAGGAAATCACCGGGCTCTGGATGGGCCTGGGCTGAGAATGTTGAAGCTCAGGTCAGAACTGAAAAATATATCAACAAGGCACCAGCAGTTCACTTCCACAGCAACACACTGTTGCTGTGGCTGTGGCTTTTTGTTGGTTTTTGGTTAGCATAGTTGGTTCATTGTCTCACATTTATAGTATACAAGTAAATATGCTAGGATAGTGATTGCAAATTTTGTGAAAATATTGATATGCTTAATCTGAACGGGCCGGACCGGGCCTGGGCCTCAATACTATATATTTAACCGGGCCTGGTCTGGGTCTGGGCTTGGTGTTCATGGGCCTGGGCTGGGCCGGGCTGGGGGTTGGTGGACCCGTGACGAACACTGGTCTCGAACCTCGACCATCCTAGATAATTTAGAGCCGGGGTGATGTGCTAATGCTATTTGGATCCTGTGGCAATTTACAAAAATCGTACCGCTACAGAACCATTTATCGGCGCATTTATGTGTTATGTTGCCACTTTTCTGCCACTTTCCATTGATGATTGAACCCGCATATAATAATATAATTTGTAGTTAAATTGCGCCGCGGAGCGGCGTGAAAACTTTTGAGTTGTATTCCCTGGACAACTGCATTCCTACTGTTGAAAGGCTCAGGGTCCCTTCAGATCGTCTAGGGCCCCTCCGACCTTTGCAACGCCATTATCCGCGCAGCCAATCTATAGAGGGATCTCTGCCGGTCTTTAGCTGGCCCTGGCGGCCTTTAGAGGGCCCTTCGAGCCTTTAGAGGGTCTTGTCGGCCTTTAGATGGACCTGCCGGGCTTTAGAAGGTCCTGCCGATCTGTAGATCGCCCTGCCAATCTGCAAAGGGACTCTGTCGGCATTTAGAGGGCCCTGTCGACCTGTAGAGGGCCCTCTTCCAGCCTTTAGGGGCCCTGTCGATCTGCAGAGTGTCCCAGCCAATCTGTAGAGGGTCTTCTGTTGACCTTAAGAGGGCCCTGCGGCCTGCCGATCGGTAGAGGGCCCTCTGTCGGCCTTTAGAGGGCCTGCCGATCTGCAGATGGTCATCTTTCGGCCTTTAGAGGCCTCTGCCGATATGTAGAGGGCCTTTGCTGCCTTTTAGATGGTCATGTGGTGGTAGAGGTGGTCTGCCGGTTGAGCGCCAGTGAGGCTCTCGAAGGAAGACCAGTCAAAGTTCTCATTGTGTTTCAGTGTATGCTAGTAACGTCTGAGACAAGGCTTTGACAATGTACGAGTATTGACTCGGCATTGGCTGGGGTCTCAGCCGAACACCATTGGCTGGGGTGGCGTTTTTCGCCCCCTGGTTATCTTCCGAACCAATAACCGCAGCGTCGACCTGCAGAGGTGGCCAAAGATCTCGTCTGGAGTCATTATAATCGTCTTGACGAGACAAACACGATGGCGTACAAAATCAGTGCCTTATCTTCATTAGGTAACAAGTTATTTGCGTAAAACTGTTTTGCCAAAAACAAAATTACATTTGATGACCTCTGGAGCCTAAAATATTGACCTGAGCTCAAATTTGAGGACACAGATGGCGATTAAATATTTAAATAGCTTTAGATTGTTTTTTTTCGTTTGTTCCAAGCTATCATAGTTCCCGAGATATTTTGGGGTTTCTCGAGCGAAGTCCTACAACTGGAAAATCTGACCTTTGATGACCTCTGGTGACCTCAATATTGACCTGACCTAAAAAAGACAGATATACCTTCCATAGAGCTTATCTCGAGATATCTAACGCCGTTTTCCGCTTGTCGCTATGTTGCGTGGTTTTCGAGATCTTAGGGGGGTGCGGTTCCGCCCCCCCCCCCCCCCCCACACCAGGGCGTGTAATTATCAGAGGCCCTCCAGGGCGCGTGTTAAGCTATGACTCTATCGTGTTGTAGAAAGCCCTCGTATCACAATGTGGTGTACTTTTTTCAAGAAAATGTATAAGCATACGGTATCCAAAGGTTTCTGTAAATCAAGATATAAGAAGCATGTTATTTCGTTATTTTGTTGAGATTTTGTATTTTCATCGTACATGTGCACAATCGGCATGTACGTTCCGCGTTGTTTTCTCAATCCGAATTGAAGAAGATTCAGGATATTATTTTGATTAACCCGCGCCCCGCTGGAGGAAGCAGAATCTGCCCCCCCTGATTTTATCCGTAACTTGAAAACAGTGATAGATATCGACGTCAACCTTTCGGTACCTTATGCTGCATCCATTCTTCGTCTTATCACAACATTTCAATGCAAATTGTGTAGTACTTTGGGAGATAATAACGTTTTAATCACGTCATGTCATGCCATTTTCGGTGGAAAAACAATAAATGTTTGAAAAATCGTAGACAATCTAGTTTTGAAGCAAATTGCAAATAAAAAAGCCGGAGGAAAGTAAATAACATTATATTGAAATGTTTATCGCAGATTTGCAAAAAAAAATAGTTTTGACTACCAAAAATAAAAATATTTGTTTTCGTTGTCGAAAGTTATTTGTCACAACATACAACATACTGTACTATTTTAATTATATGGCCCCCTTGGCTACGAGGGTCCCTCTGACCCCACCCCCACCCCCCCCCCCCCCTCCTGGGAGAAATCCTGTTTACGCCCCTGGTACCCTGTAGGCCCGAGGGGGTCCTATGGAGGTCAGAGGTGCCCCTGAAGTCCAGAAGCGGCCCTCTGGAAGCCAGAGGAAAGGTGAGAGGAGCCCTATGGAGGTCAAAGGCCACTTTTCAAATGGAGGCTCCTCTCAATTGGAGCCCCCTCTTAAATGGAGGCCCCCTAAATTTCGACCTACCCCACCTGACAAAAATCCGTGGCACCGCCCCTGATTATGCCGCCCTCGGAAGGCACCCTGCCGCCCACAGAGTGCATTATGTCGCTCTTGGAAGGCATCATGCTGCCCTCGGAAGACATCTTGCCGCCCTCGGAAGGCAGTTTGCCGCCCTCAGAGCGCATTATGCCACCTTCGGAAAGTATCATGCCGTCATCAGAGTCCAGAGAGCATTATGCCGCCCTCGGAAAGCATCATGCCGCCCTCGAAAAACATCTTGCCGCCCTCGGAAGACATTTTACCGCCCTCGAAGTGCATTATGCTACCCTCGGAAGATGTCTTGTGGCCCTCGGAAGGCATCATGCCGCCATCAGAGTACATTATGCCGCCCTCAGAGTGCAATGTGCCGCTCTAGGAAGGCACCCTGCTGCCCTCAGAGCGCATTATGCCGCTCTTGGAGGGCATCATGCCGCCCTCGGAGACATATTGCCGCCCTCAGAAGGTAGCTTGCCGCCCTCAGAGTGCATTATGCCGCCCTCTGAAGGCATCATGCCGCCCACAGAGCGCATTATACCGCACTCGGAAAGTATCATGTCGCCCTCAGAAAACATCTTGCCGCCCTCGGAAGACATTTTGCCGCCCTCAGAATACATTATGCCGCCTTCGGAGTTCGGAAGACGTCTTGCCACCCTCGGAAGGCATCTTGCTGCCCTCGGAAGGTATCATACCGCCCCCAAATGGCACCTTACCGGCCCGAAAGCGATGCGGTGTCCTGGCGCACTCAGAATGATGGCACCCTGGAGCCTTCAGCTTCCCTCCGACGGCGACCGGGCACCCGTGACCTTCGAAACGAATAACACGCTTTTGCCCCCCCTCCCTCACTCCAGATAGCGCACTGGATGGCGCCTACGAAGAGGCCTGGACCTCCATGAAATAACCGTGACACTGTTTTAATATGCCTGGTGAGGCGTTGAAGGTGCCGACGTCTTGTACCTTTCACACTAGGGGCGTCTAAAAATAGCTTGGATGAATGTCCAATGTCCATGATGTCCACAGCTCCACAGAAAGTTTTCAGTGTCGGTTACCGATTTTTACGCGATTTGATGCTAAGGTCAAAACGAACCTCCTCCTTTAAAAAATCAGGTCCATTTTGACCTTACTGGTCTCCTTCAAGATCAAATTCAAGGTAAAATGACAGAGAACGGTGTAGCGCCGAAAGTTACCGTCCGATCGCGACAAAATGGTCTCAAACGATTCCTCGTGCCCAGTTCCAGGATGACAATTATTTTCAGAGTTGTACCTTATGACCTTCAAGGTCCAGCCCGTGACCTTCAATACCAAATTCAAGGTTATTGAACGGAGAACGCCGTAGCGCCCATAGTTACCGCCTAATCGCGATACAAAAGGGTCTCAAACCCCGTGCCCAGTTCCAGGGTGACAATAATTATCAGAGTTGTGCCCCGTAACCTTTAAGGTCAAATTCAAGGTCGAATGACAGGGAACGCTGTAGCGCCCAAAGTTACCGTCCAATCGCGACAAAAATGGCCTCAAACAATTCCCCGTGCCCAGTTCCAGGATGACAATAATTTTGTTGTGTCCCGTGACCTTCAAGGTTAAATTCAGGGTCAAAGGTCCGCCCCCGTAGCTCAGTTGGGAGAGCGCCGGACTTCTGATCTCACCCGGTAGTGGCAGCCCGGGTTCGAGTCGCTTCGGCGCTCGCTATATGCCCCTGACTGGGATGGCCTGTGGCCGGTGGCAGCGGTCGCACTCAAGGTCAGGTGACGTCAGAGAGCGGGGCGGACCGTGTCCAGGTATGTCAGGCACGTACAACTTTCGCTTCTAAATTCTGCCGGACGCCAGGAATTGCTTGATCGGGTATGAACATTCGGACTATTTTTTTTTAAAGGATGGGTACGCTGTAGCGCCCAAGCTACCGTACAATCGCGACAAAAATAGCCTCAAACAATTCCCCGTGCCCAGTTCCAGGATGTCAAGAATTTTCAGAGTTGTGCCCCGTGACCTTCAATGTCAAATGCAAGGTCAAATGACGGGGAACGCTGTAGTGCACAAAGTTGTCTTCCGATCGCAACAACAATGGTCTAAAACGATTCCTCGTGCCCATTTCTAGGATTACAAGTATTCTTGGAGTTGTGCCCATGACCTTCAAGGTCAAAGTCAGGGTCAAATGACGGGGAACGTTGTAGCGGCCAAAGTTACCGTCCGATCGCGACAAATTGGTCTCAAACGATTCCTTGTGCCCAGTTCCAAGATGACAAGAATGTTCAGAGTTGTGTCCCGTGACCTTCAATGTCAAATTCAGGGTCAAAGGACGGGGAACGATGTAGCGCCCAAAGTTACCGTCGAATCGCGACAAAAATGGTCGCAAACAATTCCCCTTGCCCATTTCCAGAATGACAAGCATTCTTAGAGTTGTGCCCCGTGACCTTCTAGTTTGCACCCAAAGTTGGACGCTACAGCGTTCCCCGTCCGTTAACCTTGAAGGTCACAGGGAACAACTCTAAGAATGCTTGTCATCCTGGAAATGGGCACAGGGCATCGTTTGAGACCATTTGTGTTGCAATCGGACGGCAAACTTTGGGCGCTACAGCGTCCCCTGTCCTTTGACATTGAATTTGACCTTGAATTGTAAGGTCAAAATGGACTTGATTTGGGGAAACAGGATTTGACCTTCAGACCAAATGTCTTAAAAATCGGTGGCCGACGCTGAAAACGTTTTATAGTCCCCTTGGATTGGCGCGACCCAATAAGAACGACTCAACTGTCATAACACAAGATTTGTCTCCTTTTTTTATCCACGTATGCAACTTAGTTTCCCGATGTTGCGACAGCATATTTTGTTGCTTCTCCGTGCTACATGTAGTTAGCCCGGAGAAAACAAAAATCATGTGAATCTTGTGAATCATGTGAACCTACGTATACGTAGATCCGCAGTCGGACTTCCCGATCATACCACCAGACTTTCAAAAGGGTCCCGCGCCCCGCTGGGGTATTCAGCCGAACGCCTGGAGGGGGGGTAGATTCTGCCTCCTCGTTATCTTCCGAACCAATAACCGCAGCGAGACGCGCAAGGCGGCAAACGAAAGCTCTCAATGAGACGCATGTAAACCATACGTGAAATGTTCAAAATAAGGTCAGGTCACGGTCAGGTGAAATGTCAAAATCGAGGTATTTGAGTGGATAAGCTATACTTTATATTGAAAGCCTTATATTGCGACTATTATGGCACAAAGTGCTCTCAAAGGCATAATAAATCTTCCGCATAAGGTAAATTGAGATTGTAAGCAAATCAAGTGCAGGTCAGAAAATATAACTATTGGCAAAAGGTCTACGAAAGTCATGCGCCACATGTTGTATGGGTTATTTTACACGTATAACTTGATAGTAGTAGCCATTTTCACACCATGACCCCATATAATGGCCCTTAGGTGAAGTTTAGGTCAAGGTCAGGCTGCATAAGGTCAAAATTTGAAATTGATTAACCCGCGCCGTACCGGTGCTCGGCGCCACCTCCGCCGTGCCGGGGGGGGGGGGGCGTTTCGACGCCCCCTCTTAACTCCCCCCTCTTAACTGACGCCATCGTGTTTGTCTCATCAAGGCGCTTCGCATCATATGCATAATGACCAGGTTAGGTGAACTTAGAAATTTGACCTCAGGTCAAGGTCAAGTGGTGACCCAATTAGATCATGTTGCACATTGAAAGACGTGCCTCGACGAGACAAACACACTGGTGCCAGGTTCACTTATCTATCTTGATTTTGTCAGGAGTTATTGGCAAAAAAAGTGTTGGTAACCTCGGATGACCTCATCTGACTCTGTAGGGGTCACTGAACAAAATATACACCTGAAACTTATAGAATGACCTATGATAACATGATCCAGAAGGAATTGGGCTGATAACATTTGTATCCTCAGAATAGGAAGCATTTGATTATTTCCCCGTTGACTTATAATGGGAGGTTACGAAATTGACCCGACCTTAGGTCACCGATATAAAAAGAAATATGAGATAAACGAATTGTAGGTACTATTGCCCTTATGAAATCCTGTAAGTACGAAATTGATAGGCCAAAAACTGTGGCTGTGGTACGACCGGAAACATTTTTGGAGGTGGGTCCAGTGACCTGGCCTGGTGACCTGTCCTGACATGACCCGAAATCAAACATTTCACATTATATGGGTAATTAATGTCCCAACACTTATGCCAAAAACGACGGCGCTGCGTGCCGCGTTTTTTTCGCTATCCTTAAAAAACCTTAGGGGGCGTCTACCCCCCCCCCCCCCCCCCCCCCCCGGCATGGCGCGGGTTAATATAAATAAAAAGTAATGTTTCTAGACCAGTTTTGTCTAATAAATACAGTGGTGGCATTTACGTATTTGCCTGTATCTGGTAATTAAAAGCCATAAAATGCATTTACAAAAAATTCCGTCATGAGTTAATCATATTTGAGAGCCATAAGTCAGTCAAAAATAAAGATTTTACTTTGAAATTTGGTGTGGGTATCGTTCATACTTGGTTATCCAATATATATTCAGTTCTTTTTTATATCTTCGAAAATTTAGATTTTGTGGAATTTTTCCTAAACAAATCTTCTTCTTTTTGGTAAAAAACTATACAAAAAAAAATGAAAATCCGAGATAGCCATTTTGTAGAGAATGCCATTTTCTTTCATTTGACGTTTTGTATTTGCAATTTGCTTTACAACTCGATTTTCTACGTTTTTTCAAACATTTATCTTTTTCCACCAAAAATGGCATGACCTGACGTCACTAATGACTAAAACGTCATTATCTCCCAAACTACTTCACCAATTTTAATGACATCAGTTGGGCAA